>JAHWFO010024164.1:0-15976 GCA_023313115.1 Rhysida immarginata
TTTTTTCTTCGAGTGGAGTGTATAAACTCACATGTCCAACGTGTCAGTCCTTTTATATCGGGTGTACGAAAAGGTCATTCAAAGAAAGATTTGCAGATCATCGCAGGGCCTGGGTTAAAGGAGATGGAAGTTCTGCTTTCGCGGAACACCTGATCAAGAATAAGCACTCCTTTGGATCCATTAACGATATAATGACAGTAGTCAAGAATGAACGTGACCACAGAAGAATCTTGACTTATGAAGCCTTAGAGATTAGGAAGTACATGATGGCTGGAGATGACAAAATCCTCAATAACCAAACCAACTTTGTACGGAATCCTATTTTAGACACAGTAAACAGTATCATCAACAAAAGAAATACCAATGAAGAACACTAATAAGGTCCGCTTACAACAGCAAGAGCGGTCCGGTTACAAGAGCATTCCAAACGATTGTAAATAAAAAAATTTTTCATTTTGCATTTTGTAAATTTCCCAGTAAAAGACCTTGACGAATCAAGCATATTCTTTGTTAACCCACCAATCAGCAGTAACATCTTCTGATTGGTGGGCAATTACCATATATTCGGTGGTGAGGATCGACTTGGTTGTAAAAGCACTTCGTAATGACAGATGGAATGATAAAGTTAAGAGTCTGTCGACCCACGATAACTCTATGTGGTGCATGGTTCGAGCCTTGCAAAACAAGAAAGCCATTAATATCCCACCTCTGTTAGCCCAAAATGGCAAATTCATCACTAATGATGATGATAAAGCGCAGCTTATTGCAAGTTCACTTTCAGAACAGTTTGTCACGCCTACTGATGGTCGGCAAATAGGACTTGATATGTCCGAGAAAGTAAAATCCTGCATAACTGGCTTCTATAATATTCACGGCAATGAATTCCCAAAACATAGCATTGATGTAAATGAAGTCCTAAGCATCATTAAAAATTTAAAAACGAGAAAAGCTCCAGGTAAAGACTCTATTAAGAACACTGCTTTGAAAAATTTACCTCCAAATAAAATTCAAGATATTGCAAAAGTGATTAACGACTGCTGGAAGAACACTTACTTCCCGGATGTTTGGAAGCAATCAGTTGTCTTAAGCATTCCTAAGCCAGGACAAAATCCTGCAAATCCTGTTAGCTACAGGCCCATCAGCTTGTTACCATCAATTTCCAAAATCCTGGAAAAAACAATTCTCAAGAGATTCATTGAGCACTGTGATGCCAACGATCTCATCCGCGATGAACAATTTGGCTTTCGCTCAAACCATTCCTGCCAACTCCAAACATGGAGGCTCGCAGCGGATATCAATGAGCCCCTTAATCTCTCTATGTACTGTGGAGTCGTTTTTCTCGATGTACATAAAGCCTTCGACCACGTCTGGCATGATGGTCTTATTTTTAAAATGATTATGGATGGATTTCCTCAAGACATAATCACTCTGATACACTCGTTTCTCTCAAATCGGTTCTTTCAGGCCAGAGTTGGAGATAGTCTATCTCCTATGTATGAAGTAAAAGCTGGTGTCCCACAGGGTTCAGTCCTGGGGCCAGTATTATTCAATTATTTTATGCGAGACTTTCCAAGCCCTTCTAAATGTAAGCTCTTTTTTTACGCAGATGACGCTGCTATACTGACCTGTGCTCGTCAACCAGCCGTAGTAGTCTCGCGGCTGCAGAAGGCTCTAAAGGAGTGTGAAAGCTGGTTTAGCAAGTGGAGGCTTAAATTGAATGTAGACAAATGCAAGGCGATGTTTGTCTCCAAGAAGAGAAAGAGATCATTAGATTCTCTAACACTATATGGCAAAAAACTGGACTGGGTTGAAACTTATAAATATCTTGGTGTTGTTATTGACTCTAAACTTACCTGGACTCCTCACGCAACTTATGCGTTGAATAAGGCCAGGAGAGCCAAGTTTAGCTTGATTGCTCTGCTGGGCCGGAATAGTGCTCTAAACATTGATAATAAACTCCTACTCTATAAGGTCATTGTTCGGACTATCTTGACCTATGGTATGCCCGTCTGGGCCACAATATGTAAAACTAGATGGAAAGAACTGCAAACGTTCCAAAACGTTACCCTTAGGACTATTGCGCAAAAAGATCGGAGAATTGTTCGCAATTCCTCCATTTATAATGACTTCAACATGACTCATATTGGCAAATACGTTCAAGGGCTCATGGAATCCATGCTGCCCAATATAGAAAATCATAGCAACGAGCTAGTCTCGGGCATTTTAAAGCATCCTATGCATAGAAAGAGATATCGTGATCCAAGGCATATACTTGATATTAATTTTGAAGACATTGATAATGTCTTATTTCCAGATTACTGGACTTCATAGGTCGTGTTTTATCTAATACTAGTGGTCTGCTTCTAGTCTAGACAATCGTCAATCAAATTTTCCTCCACCAAAAGGAGGCAATTTTCTTTCATACTTTGGATGACCCTTGTGGGTACATCAGGCTTCTTTTCTAGTTCAGTGTATTTCCCTTGGAATATGATTATGAAGGGTGAGATTATGGAAGCTATGCTTCAAGTTCCACTTGAATACCGATACACTACACTGTTCGATTGTCGATTGTCGATTGTCGACTTGGTTGTAGTCGATTCCTGCCCTGATGATGAAGTGTATTCGAAACGCGTAGGTTATTAAAACTTCTACCATTTTGCTATTCAAAGACCCTTTTATTTATTTTTCATTCACCAGCAAAATTGACCGAAATGCAACTATTGCATCCTTTATTGTCCTGTACAGGCTGGATGTCCGTCTTCTTCAGGAGGTGAAGCTTGCTGCTTCCCAACAATGCTCGGACCTCCCCGGCCTTCACAGTCAGTATCCATCTGGACAATATTTTATCAATTCATCGTCACCACATTAGCAAGGGGTTGCTTCCATGATTTTCAACCCCTCCATTGTGATTTCGAACTGTGTCTTTGACTCCGAGTGCAGGGTGATCTCTTTGGACCTCTTTGGTCCGAGACTCTGATTTCTTAATTTGTACGCCCTGTGTTCACCAGCAGAGAAACGGACATTTTTTGAAAACCTGTGTTCTTCTTTGCCTGTGGTTGTTGCTGCGGACTTCAGTTGTCATCCGGACCTGGATGATATCTTTTCAGTTATGTTCACCAGTTGTGCCAGCAGAACGCTTTTTTCAATCTTTGGTCTCGTTTGTCCATTTTCCATCATGGACCCACAGTGTCTTCGAGATTGGACCTGTTTCTTGTGGACATCGCTTTTGCTGGCGCGCCAGGTTTAACGGGAGTCATTCCATGTTCATTTACTAAGCAGAGTGCCATCAGGTGGTCATGGAACCTTCCACTCCCAGCTTCCACTGCAGGCCCTGCTTTGAACAACTGGTTTCTGAACGTTTCTGTGCTTGACATCGATGAATGCAAGGGAATGTTCGTTCGGTTTGTGAAAAGACACCTCCAC
Organism: Rhysida immarginata; assembly: GCA_023313115.1. Taxonomy (NCBI): domain Eukaryota; kingdom Metazoa; phylum Arthropoda; class Chilopoda; order Scolopendromorpha; family Scolopendridae; genus Rhysida; species Rhysida immarginata. The sequence continues at coordinate 3,424 of JAHWFO010024164.1, forward strand.
AACCTGCCTCCGCCGCTTGCTACGTGGCTTTCCTTTAAATCCAATATTCGTCGTTTCTTCAGAAAGATTGGGTTGGATGCCGCTAGACGCAACTGGCGCCACCTCCTCATGCAACAAGAAGGAGAAGTACAGTGATGACATCTGTCATGTGAAGAGCAAGATCAACGCTCTAATGATCCGTAAGTGTGCCAGCGTAGCGCCCAGGGCGAAGCTGTCCTGGGCGTCTGACATCAGGCATATGTCATCAGCTGTGTTCACTGAGGAGAGGCGTTGCGCCAACAAGAAGAGATGTCATCGCTTGGTGGTGGAGGATGGAGTTGTGGAATCTGGCTCTGACATCTTGTTCGCCTTTCACTCCCATTTTTCATCTTTTTTCTGCCACCCAGTCTTTCCATCCGATGCCACGAGGCGCTGAGACCTTTCACTAAGGATGCTTACTTGTTTATCACCCGTCCCTTCTCCGAAGATGAAGTTAAGAAATTTCTCTCGGCGGATGGCGTTCATCAGTCCAGCCGTAGATTAGATGGAATTCCGTTTTCCTCCTTCAGTGCGACCTGGAAGCTTGTTGGGCCTTCCCTGTTGCAAGTGTTTAATTCTATTCTTAAGGACCTTTCCTCCATTATGTCGGACTTCACTGTGGGGAGGGGATCATTTTGCTCCCCAAGGTGCCGGACCCTGAACTTATCACCCAGTGGAGGCTTATTACTCTACTCAACACAGATTTCACTAGTATGCTCCAACAAGGGCTCAATTGTTTTGCCAACGAGTTCTTTGATCCAGCTCAATCCTGCTCTATTCCATCTCGCAGGATATCCGACAACCTGATGACCATCAAATGTGTTATGGAAGAAGCGTGTGTGTGCCGTTAGACTCTAGTCATGTTAAGCCTTGACCAGAAGAAGGCCTTCGACAAGGTGAAACACGTGTTTCTTTTCCGAGTGTTTCACCATCATCATCTTCCGAAATTTGCTACGATTATCTCAGCACTGTATGGTTCACCCACTTCATTTGTGGCGACTAATGGCTCCACTTCGTCCTTTTTCGAACTTAACAAGGGCGTCAGTCACGGGTATCCCATCTCCCCTATACATCTATTTGGAGCCATTACTGCAATTTCTTAATCGCCACCCAGTTGTTCGGGGTTATGACTTGCCAGTTGTTTCAATTAACATCCGTACAATTAACAAGTAACATATTTTCATTATCCTTCTTCTGGGATTGTATATGCGCTGTGGATAATTGATTTTACATAATCATACTCTGCATATGGAGATTGATGTTTCATTTTAGAACATATGTCAATTTTTTTTACTCCTTGACTTAACTCATGTCTTCAATTTCTTTTCTCTATGAGACAAGCAATTTTTCTTTGGGCTTGTCATATATTATTGGTATTACATAAAAGTCTTAATTGAAATGATAATTAAGTATTCATTGAAGTTTAGATTTTTGGGGGGTATTCAATTAAACTCTTTTTTTTTTGAACATTATTCATTGAGAAATTGAGATTTAATTTTATTAGGCAATGTAAGAGTTTGTTTTTTTTATTTAAAAAAAAAGACATTGTATTTATTAAAACTGTTATTATCTAAACATACTTATTCTACTCAAGGATTTTTTATTTTTCTTATTGAATAAATTGCTAGATAATTAATTCATAATAGTTAATAAATAAAAATGAAAAATAAAATAATTAACAAATAACAAAATAATAGAAAAAATAAGTAAAATGAAAATAAAACTATAAAATCAAATAAAAAGCTGACGTTTCGGATAGAGCCTATTCTTTATCAAAGCAAAAAAGGATAATTCTCTAAAAGCAAATAGAATATTAGAGAATTATCCTGAAGTTATCCTTATTCATTTTTATTTATTAACTATTATCTATTGTATTCTAGGGTTTTTGTGTCTTGTCCTTTCTTCCTTATAAATATCCGTTCATTGATAATTAATTCCTTGTAGTTGTGATTTCTTTTCTTCTGCATTTTACATGGCATACTGATTATTTCGTTGAATGGGGAAGTGGCATGAAATTTAAAAAAAAATTTTTCGATAGTTTAGATCACTAATACACCGGTATGGGTATTCTTTTTTTCTAATTGTGCGTAGTTCTTTTTAAAAAAATTATTAAATTTGACACCGCCAAAAAACGCTACGTTATAGCTCAAGAGTGATGTGACGTCACGCGCCATGAAACCAGAAACCATGCCTATCTCTTATGCTGCTTTTCATGATCTGTCTGCATAGAGATAGATGTTAGATGCCTAACATTTTTATCTGTGATCTGTCTGTAACAAACATGTATGGTTACAGTTATTATTACATTGCCATGTATACAAGCACTAATTATAATAAGACTTAATAAAGCATTCATAAGAGCACCAAACAATCACGAGGGAAGAAATAAAAATAGATGAAAGTACTGAGGAGCGATACTCGGTGCGAAATTAACGTCTGTTTTCATGACCTCGTACTCGTATGTTATTCTTCGATTTTGAGCTAGCCGTAGAAGGAATGGACAAAAGCACATGGAATACAATTAGTTTCTTTGTCTTCTTCAGACGTTATTCTTCAGACGTAGCAAAACTTTGATCCGATTAAATTTTAAATTTCGCCCGGTTTCGATCACTTGTTCAAATGTATTATTTCTTCATGGATGTATACATCTTAACTTTGTTTCGGTGATTATCGACTATAATCCTGAATTCCACAAGGAGAAATATAGACATGAAAATAAGTAATAGAAGGACTCGTTTTTCGAACAAAATTTCGTGAGCTCTATTATTTTATCATAGATAGTTGCGTTTTCATCTCTTCTCGTGGAGGCCGAGGAGGGGTGGGGGGCAATCGAAACGTTGGCGCTATGCCTTCATATGGTGCTGTAATTTTTAAATTATATCACAAATAAAAAGGACTTTTTGGGAGTTGGCAAAAACTTGTACAACCACCAGAAAAAGTAAAAAGGGAAAAAAATGTGGATAAAAGAAATAAGATAAATAACAACTTTTTGTTGTAGTCAAAGAGTCCTTTATTTATTTTATCTTATATCTAAAATGATCGATTATTATTAGTTCGAGGAGCTTTTAAACAACCTGTTTGACTTGTGTAGTATCAATTTGTTACTGGATGGTTTAATTATGCATTAAAATACGCGAAGAAATAGCGGTATCGCTAAACAAGATATTAGCGAGCTGATCTATAAAGGCGTGTGTTTCAATGGCGTGTGACGTCACACATCGATTTAGTTTGGGGGCGCGGTTTTGCATTTTTGAAGTTAAATTTGATAGTTTTTTTAATACTTTTAAGATTTTTAATGGCGATTTTCATATTCAGCGTACCGAATTCTATATAAAACAGCCTTCTTTTTAAAAAAGAAATTCCATGCAACTTCCCCATTGCGGCAACTTCAATCTTAAAATAAATATTTTTAGTTTACACAACGCACATTACTTATTTTTAATTCTTAAAAAAACACTATCGGTCACAAGCCAATTTCTTAAATTTTAACCTTAAGTCACTATTGTAGTGATATAGTAGATAATTTTAAAACATTATTTTTGACTGAATTAAGTCTTTATTCTTAATCATAAAAGAGACAGTTTGGAGTCACAGATTAAAATGAAATATTTTTTGCCAAAAGTAACACAAATTTAAGAAATAGCCCATTTGTCATTGTTAATGATTAGAGCAAATTACTTTGCTGCATTGCTACAAATATTCAGGATCTTAATGCCCCGGCAATGCTTAATGAAAATGCAAATTCTCAGAAAGTGACGAAAATTGAAGTTGATCCTGAAAGAGCAGAATAAGTCATAGTAAAACGTAGGTTGGCAATTTTACAGAATACTACATGTAGATTGTCATAAAATTTATTCGAACTCTCTCTGACCAATCTCTAGGTTGTGACATCTATGCAAATTAGCGTCCAATTATCTCGGAAACCACTGCAAAGTTTTGGAAACGACTTTTGTCATAGTAATCCTCATGCAAAACCACCCCCAGATAATGTATTTACTTTGTTTCTATCTTTAATACACAGAATTTGAGACCGACCTTACAGTGTCCAAAAAAATTATTTTTGCTACAGTAATCCTACATTATACCTAATTAGCATAAATATTCTTCAAATTATTCTAATTACTTATAAAAACAGGCTCCCTTGGTCGTTTTCCTCAAAGTTCAGGCATTTTCGTGAAAATTGTACTTATTTGTGGATAAAATTCCTACTAGACCTCGGTTAAACATATTATAGGGTTGGCACTACCGTGCTTACCCTGATAAAATACTGAAGTCATCATAATCAGACATCCATCTCTCAAGCCCAGAGCATTCCCCATTATATTTGGAAAAGTGCAAGGAGCTCTATCTTCTTGCCAGAGCATTCACCTAACAAGTCTGCTATGGAAGCTGTTCTTTTATAAGCAGTGAGTAAAAAAAATTAAAAGAAAAATCTATGGAAGTTTCTGATAAAATTAAAATATTTTTAGGTAAAATGTAAAACTATAAATAGTCTTTTTATTCCTACGGGAATATTACTGTAGCAAGAACGGATGAAGATGGGTATACAAAACATTTTGTCTGCAATTGCTCTCCAGTACAGAGTAGAAATCTGTTGAAATTAGATTATTTTCACACCAAATTTTTAAATGAATTTTTACATTTTTTTAATAAGTTTATATTAACATAAATTATTATTGAATTATTTTTGTTTAATATTACAGTACTATTTACCTAATTTTTTATATAGAGATACTAGACTAATACATTTACGGGAGTTTCAAGTAAAATTAAAATATTTTTCAAATTAAAATGTAAAAAAAGATTAAAGGTATTTTTTATAATACGTATATAATAATTTGTAAAGAGTTCCCTATCAAACGTGCAGACAACTGGCAAAAATTTATGTCTGGAAAGGAAAGAGAAAGAATGAATATTGGTCAGGCAAAAATTTATGTCTGGAAAGGAAAGAGAAAGAATGAATATTGGTCAGAGAAACTCTGAAACTAAAGCAGAAAAAGCTATACAGGCATTTGAAACATCTGAAAAACGGGAGTTTCGAATAAAGCAAGAGGGTATAAGAGCTTCTACATCAAGGGCAAGGAAAACTTGAGTCTAAAGTATCTAGTGATGCACCGCAGTGGTGAGCCAAGTCAAGAGGAGTTTAGATAAAGTCCCGTTATTGGGAGTTATTATTTAACCAATCGGGAATTATAATTTAATTTTTTGAGGTTGTTCTGTTTACCTACAAGTCTAATTATACCGAACAATGCCGGGTACCTCTGCTAGTATGTATATAATAATATTTACAAATACGGTGGTTGAGCAATAAGAATTTTTTGTAACAATATAACAATTAAATAATTTTGTTGTTGATTTTATAATAAAATATTGAACAATTGTTATTTATAATATTACAATAATAGTTTTATAAAAAAATTAATAAAAAACTTAAAAGTTAATTTTTTTCAATGTAATAATAATTGTTTAACAATATCTATTAATTTTTTTATTTTTAATAATTTAAAGTATACTTTTAAATTAGATTTATATATAAATATCAATTAATTTGTATTTCACTTTTACTTTTGCTGTCATTTTTTAAATAATTTTATGGCTTTTGTATTTATTAAAAATTATGCGCATAAATTTTTTATCAGTAAAACTACTGTGCATGCTCCAAATTTCGTTTTTTTGGGAGTTGTTTTTCAATTTAAATATAATAAAATATAGTGTAAATATGTTAAATGTAAAAGAAAATAAAAAAAAACTATATTTAGAACTGTAAAGAGATTGTGCAAGCGAAAAATGGGGAATTGATGTAGTTCCTATGACATTTCCATGACAACGAAACATAGTTCCCCTCGTTTTCACCAGGATCGCTGGCAAGCCGGGCACAATAAAGCTCTAGATTAGGAAAGTACGGCAAACTTCGTCGTCTGCTACCAAATCCGCCATTGTCGGCCCAATTGGCCCTATCAAGTGAATTATGCTTCCTCTAAAATTCGGCTTAAATGCATCTTTTTCGCAAATTTTCTTATTAATATCGTCTGGAAACTGAGAATCACTAAATTCTGTAACTATTGATTTTTCTTTAATTTTTGTTTTCATTTATAATTTTTTACATATGTTAGTGCAAGCGTCACAATTTATATCGTCATGTATTTGCTCTTTATTATTGTTGATTGCAATTGTTTTCTTTTTTTGGTCAATTGTTTTAAAAATGATTTTGCACGTTTTTTTATTGTTGATATTTCTTTTTTTTTTACGGTCAATGTCGTTGAGCAATAAACAGCCAGATAACACATGCTCCTAGTTCTGAATTTCTTTTCTACATTTCATCATGTGTTTTAATTCAAGCTAAGGGACATGAATGAATTTAATATGTCAAACTCTGTTGTTGGTGAATGAGATTGGCTCGTTCATCTTCAATTATAAAACATTGGTCCTTCGAGCCGGATAGTTTTCGCAAAACCGACAATTACTACCTTTGTTGGCGGCCATTCTGTGTGCAGCTTTAACGTCAACGACAGTGAATATCGAACTCGTGCAACAATTGTAAGTGTTAATTGTGTCAGCAATTCTTATCAACCAAGCAATGGAAGATCTTGTGAAACAACGTGGGGTGATTAAATCAAAAATTACTCGTGTGTCAACTTATCTGCAGCATGCATCAGCATCAACAAGCAACACTGTGCAAGAACTCTCTTTAAGGTTAAAGCTTTTAGATGACGCATGGAGTGAATACAACAACGTGCAAGCAAAAATTATTGTATTGGCAACAAGCGACGAAATCGCATTTCATGAAACCGATGAAGCAGAGGTGGAAAATAAGTATGTGAGTACCAAGGCTGGTATACAAATTTTACTAGACGCTCTCACTATTACAACTGCAAAAAGAGTATGCCGTCATCTCCTCCAAGCGTGGTTGATCTTTCACAATTCCGTCCGGACATTAAGCTACCACGCATGGATCTCCCGACATTTTCAGGAGATTATCTTGAATGGACTACCTTTCATGATTTATTTTCCTCCATGATACATCGCAACCAAACCATTAGCAATTCTCAGAAGTTGCATTATTTAAAGAACGCTCTTAAAGGTGAAGCCGCATTGCTAATTCAGTCACTAGACACAACTGATGCAAACTATGGTGAAGCGTGGAAACTTCTCACCGAACGTTACGACAACGAACGACAAATTATATCCTGTCACATCAGGAAACTGTTCAAACAACCATTCATGAATAAGGAGTCAACAATTGACCTACGCAAACTGCTAGACACGACAGTCAAGCATGTGCGCGCATTAAAAGCATTAAAGGTGCCTGTGGATTCGTGGGATCACTTATTAGTCTTCATAGTAGGTGAGCAGATGGATATGGAATCTCGACATCAGTGGGAGTTATCCATTTCAGGAAACAAACATCCTACATTTGAAGATGTAAAAACCTTTCTTGAACAACGCTGTCATGCCCTCGAAGCAGCTACACCAAGTAAAAGTCTTCGACCAATGCATGGAAATCGTTCACAAGGAACTGCACAAGTGCATAACAGTGTTGTAAATGTGTGTGGTGAATGTGGTGCTGATCATCAGCTGTTCAAGTTTGCTCGGTTTCTAGCATTAGACCCTCGTGATCGTTCGAAATCAGTGCGTGAACATTCATTGTGCTTTAATTGCCTTCGTCCTGGTCATAACGGCAAGGTTTGCCCATCGAAGGGCACTTGTAAAACATGCAACAAAAAACACAATACGCTGCTGCATTTTGGAGGTGCTGCATCGGCTACATCCAGTAAAGGCGAAGAGACTACCACCACGAGTGATGCTGCTTTAGCTGATAGTAATGCTGTAATGAGCATCACATGCACTAACCACAAACGAGCATTACTTGCAACAGCAATTGTTCATGTGCAAGACTGTTACAGTCAAACCCAATTGTGTCGTGTACTACTCGATTCCTGTGCAGAAGCTAATCTCATCAGTGAAAAATGTGTAAAACGACTTGGCCTGCCACGCCAACGCAATACAACCATTATAAATGGCGTAGGGAACATCACTAGTGGACAAGCTCGTGGACTGGTGAAGTGTACGATTCAGTCAACGCATCAACCCATGTACAGTCTTAATCTCACAGCATTGGTATTACCACAAGTCTCTGGAGTAATGCCAAAACATGATGTTCATATATCAGATCGTCCGGACACAACAGCTTTACACTTAGCTGACCCGGAATACCATAAATCACGCCCAGTTGACATCCTTTTCGGAGCCGATTACTTTTTTGACATTTTGGGAAATGGCAAACGTTACACGTCCAATGGGAAAGTTTATGCCCAAGAGACCGATTTAGGATGGGTTATCTGCAGCACTGTACCAAGACCGAATGAAGACTCTATCACAATTCAATTGACAACACTTGACACAGATCTGCGTAAATTTTGGGAATTGGAAGAAATTCCACGAGAACCATTTTACACCGAAGAACAAGAGTGTGAAGCTCACTTCATCGCAACACATAATAGTGATAACACAGGACGATACTCTGTGGCCCTGCCCATCAGGAAAACAACTGGACAGCTCGGACAGTCATTAACGATGGCAACTAGACGATTTCTGGCAATCGAGAAACGACTACAACAGTCACCAGAGCGTTACCAACAGTATCGCGAATTAATACAAGAATATGAAAATCTAGGACATATGACGAGATTACCTGGCAAACCAAGTGCCAGCCTGAACAATTTGCCACATCACTTCGTTCTTAAGGAAGACAGCACGACAACTAAACTGCGAGTGGTTTTCGATGCATCGGCGAAAACAGACTCTGGCATTTCACTCAATGATAAAGTCATGATTGGCCCAAAAACCCAAGATGATATCTTTGATATAATTCTTCACTTCCGCTTGACGCAGTCGCCTTTTCAGCTGATATTGCAAAAATGTATCGGCAAGTGACAGTGCATCAAAGCGATCGTCTATTACAGTGCATTTTGTGGCGTGAACAACCACATTTACCTTTACAGGCATATCAGTTGAATACATTGACGTACGGTACGGCATGTGCACCATATTTGGCAACTCATGCTCTTCAACAATTAGCAGAAGATGATGGACACTTATTTCCACAAGCAAAAAATGCACTCAAGAACGACTTTTATGTTGACGACGTGATGTCTGGAAATACAACAATATCCAACACAATTGAAATGCAAGGGCAACTGTTACAATTACTACAAAGTGGAGGTTTTGAACTTCGGAAAAGGTCATCGAACAAACCTGGAATCCTTGAAGCACTCCCAAATCATTTGCCAGCTTCACAATCAACTACGAGTGTTAACTCCACAGTAACAAAGACGTTAGGCATTCAATGGGACACCACGACAGATGAGTTCTTCTTTAACATCACTGCACGCTTGGCAACGCAACCACCAACGAAAAGAACAGTGTTATCAGAGATAGCAAAATTGTACGATCCAATCGGATGGTTATCGCCAATTGTTGTTCGTGCAAAGATGTTACTACAAAAATTATGGCTCATTGGCATGGATTGGGACGATCCGCTATCACATGAACAAAAAACCGAGTGGCAAACAATTGTCAGCCAGCTACCATTTGTAGAAAAGGTACGCATACCACGTTGTGTGATCATCAATGATTATTGTTGTGAAATGCATGGATTCTGCGATGCCTCTGAGGGAGCATACGCTGCAGTCATTTATGTACGATCCACCTCATCAGAATCAACTCAAGTGCATTTACTCTGCGCAAAAACTAGAGTCGCACCCATCAAACAAGTATCAATTGCCAGGCTCGAATTGTGTGTCGCTGTGTTATTGTCACGACTACTTTCAAGAATTCGACAGGTATTCAAGGAAGCAATTCCAATTGCCAATGCATGGACTGACTCAACAATCGTTTTAGCATGGCTTAGAAGTCATCCGAGTCGTTGGAAAACTTTCATCGCAAATCGTGTTTCTGAAATTCAAGAATCATTCAAACCACATTTATGGAGACATGTGCCAACTCATTCGAACCCTGCAGATGTCGCGTCACGAGGCATCTTCCCATCACAGCTACCTATGCATGCTATGTGGTGGAATGGGCCGTCTTTCTTGACACAACCGAAGCAAGAATGGTCTGTTAACCCGTACATAAAGGACATAACCATAGAAGAAAGAAAGAAGGAAGTGCAAATTCGAGTAATGCAAATGCCTGATACATCGCTAATACAAAGGTATTCTTCGTTGGGGCAATTACAACGAATAACAGCGTACTGTCTCCGGTTTATTACAAACCTCAAGGAGAATCGTCAAAATCGTGTGACCACATTTCTCACAACAACTGAATTACGAAACGCGTTACAATTGTGGATCCGTATTACACAGCAAGAAGAATGGCCCGAGCTCCATAGAGCAATCAAAGAAGACAAACAAATTCCATGTAAATTTCAAAAATTATCCCCATTCATTGACGAGAACGACGTGATTTGAGTTGGAGGTCGGTTGAAAAATGCAACTATTCCCTTTGATGCAAGACACCCAATGTTGCACCCTAAACGCCACCACTTGACAACACTAATTCTCAGACATTATCACATGATGCTGCTTCATCCTGGAAATCAATTAATGATAGCAGCAATTCAACAGCACTATTGGATTATGGGCATCCGAGACGCAGTCAGACTATATAACCATCGTTGTATTACTTGTGCCAGAGATCGAGCATTCCCTTTTCATCAACGGATGGGCGATTTGCCAAAGTCAAGTATAATACCTGCCAATGCTTTCGTAAACACTGGTGTTGATTATACTGGTCCAATCTTGATAAAGGCACACAAAGGTAGAGGTGCAAAATCAACAAAGGCATACATCGTATTATTTGTGTGCTTTACAACAAAAGCAATTCATTTAGAACTGGTTAGTGATCTTTCTACTAATGCATTCATCGCAGCATTGACCAGATTCATTTCTCGACGAGGACGCTGCAACAGTATTTTCAGTGACAATGCAACCAATTTTATAGGAGCTGACCGTGAGCTGAAACAATTACAGCTCTTGGTAAATAGTGACACACACAATAAATTGGTGGCTCACTATTTGACCAAAGAAGGTATTAATTGGCATTTCATTCCCCCTCGAGCACCTCATTTCGGAGGATTATGGGAGGCCGGTATAAGATCTATGAAAAAGCACCTGCGTCGTGTCATGAATAACGTCATTCTCACCTTCGAGGAGTTATGCACCGTTCTCACTCAAATCGAAGCATGTCTGAATTCAAGACCACTCGGCGCCATCTCAAGTGATCCTGACAACTTCGAAGCATTAACACCAGGGCATTTTCTAATCACCAGACCACTTATGGCCTTACCAAAACCCGACTATACCGCCCTACCCGTCAACAGATTAAACCGCTGGGAGTTGTTACGACAGATCCACCAACACTTTTGGAAACGTTGGCACCAAGAGTACTTAGGCCAGCTATTGCAACGTAGCAAGTGGACAACAAAGACACCAGACATCAAAAGAGGCGAACTTGTTCTTATTCGTGAAGAAAATTTGCCTCCTCAACAATGGACATTGGGACGAATCACTAATGTACACCCAGGAAAGGATGGATTGGTTCGTGTGGCAACTGTGAAAACAGAGGCTGGACTGTTTAAACGGCCTTTAGTGAAACTGTGTCGTCTCCCAATCGAGGACTAATATTGACATTCCAATGTTGAAACTAAATGTTTTAACGCGTGGGAGTAATGTTAGTGCAAGCGTCACAATTTATATCGTCATGTATTTGCTCTTTATTATTGTTGATTGCAATTGTTTTCTTTTTTTGGTCAATTGTTTTAAAAATGATTTTGCACGTTTTTTCATTGTTGATATTTCTTTTTTTTTTACACTCAATGTCGTTGAGCAATAAACAGCCAGATAACACATGCTCCTAGTTCTGAATTTCTTTTCTGCATTTCATCATGTGTTTTAATTCAAGCTAAGGGACATGAATGAATTTAATGTGTCAAACTCTATTGTTGGTGAATGAGATTGGCTCGTTCATCTTCAATTACAAAACAACATCTAAATAATGATAACGTTGAGGCAGTTTAATGATACCAGATTAAGTTTTTAGTTTATTTTCACTTTATTTATTTATCCTTAATAAACGATTTACATGTAATTAATAAATTTCAAAAAAACATTGTGTGTAGTTTTTGTAATTTTATTTATCAAAATATAATTTTATAAATTTTTATTAAAATATAACTTAATAAACTTTTATCAAATTAATTTTTATATTTATATCAAAAATTTCACTTTACCAATTTTAATTTTATTAAATTATAAAAATTATTAAATTATTAAAAAAATATAAATCATTAGATGATCACTGAGGGTTTAATAGTACGCCTTACCTCAGAATATTCAAATTAATGATGAAAAATAGGAAAGAAAAATCCCGTAGCCCGGAATCGAAACAGGAACCTTTGGCTCGGACCGCCAACGCGCTAACCAATTGCGCCACTGCGGCCATGAAAGCGAACCGCTATTTACATGACCTTAGGGCT
>JAHWFO010024169.1:0-10906 GCA_023313115.1 Rhysida immarginata
CACAGGGTGATCTGAAACATTATTTTATTTTGTTCAATTTCTTGGTGGTCTCCTATTTGTCTTCGGAACAAAACCTTCGCTTTAATACGGGGTCTGTTAAAAAAAAAACGCTTTTTAAATTCTTTATTTAATATATAGTTTATTGGTCTTTGTCTCCTTCAAAGTACTCCCTTCCTGTATTCATACAATTGCTCCAGCGGTGCTCCCACTTTACCATCCTGGAAAGCTTCTTTTGGTATATCTTTCAATGTCATCAATGGAGTGGAAACTGTGTTCTATCAGCTCTGATTTTAATTTTGGAAACAAGAAAAGGTCGCAGGGAGCTAGGTCTGAGAGTAGGGAGGCTGGGGGAGGACAGTCTGAATTTTTGCACAAAACCAGAGGATTAACAAGGTTGAGCGGGCAGGCGCATTGTCATGATGAAGGAACCATGAGTTGTCTTGCCACAGCAGTGGTCTCTTTTACCGATTCCGTGAATGTTTTCCCTCGTTTCACACAAAATTTCACGTTTTATCGTTGCTTTCGTAAACCGGACAGTGCAAACATCGCCAGCAACACTGAAACACTTTGCACTCAAATTACAATAAATCGGAAACTGAATATGTAAAACTTGTAAATAATCTATTAGGCGGAAGGATATGACAATACCTGCGTAATTAAAAAAGTTCGGTTACTTTTTGAACAGACCTCGTATATGAGGTTAAGATTCTCTTTGCGCCTTTGAAGTTTCAGGAAAATTTCTCAAGTATTTTTCTAGATATTCGACAAAACGTATAAAATCCAAGTAACAATAAAAAGTGTTTCAATATTAGCGGAAGAATTGAGCTACTTATTGTTTTCATAATGTCCGTCTGTCTGTCTGTCCGTCCCCTTCATAATTTCCGCATGTTTTGAGGTAGAGGGTTGAAATTCGGAACGTAGCTTACTATGGGCATGCGCATCTTCACAATTTAGTTTGGTTTTGATTGGCGCACTGGAGACTGAGTTTCGGAGGCGGAAATTAGAGGGGACCAAAATTTGTACGCGTATTTATGCATATAAAGGAATAAAATTAGGTAAGCAGATTCCTCTAAGCAAGATAAACATTGCTATGAAGTTTGGGCCACATTGTCCCAACACAGTTGGAATAGTGGGGTGGCAACATATGGCATGACATATATAATTCAATCAAAAATGTTGAGAAACTAAAGAATATAAAGATCTTTTACACTTTCTAAATATTACATTCGAGAAAATCAATTTTTCGATTTAAAAAATTGGGGGGGGGGGGGTAAAAGTGAGATCAAAGGGTGTAAATAGATGATCTCAGGACTTCTGCTACTTTCCTATACTTCTTGTTTTGACCAACCCCTGTATAATTTTTTCTAGAAATTTCTTTTCTCTTTGTTTTCTTTTTTTTTGTTTTTTATGAAATGAACAAAGGAATGTTTTTAATTTTCCCAATTTAATTATTTACAGGGTTTTTACTTATTATCCTTTATCACCTTGTATTTTTGAAACAAAGCGGCATTCCGAAAATCATCATAGCACAAATGATTCTTAAAATTATCCGGAGAATCACCCATTGAATTTCTTGCCGGATGTTTAGTAAACACGCTGTTTAAGCCATGGAAAAAAATCACTTTGTTTTTATAAAGCATTGATTGTCAGAGCACCGAACGGGAGCAGCGAAGGAAGAAAAAAAAGTGAGCGAAATGAGTCGATTCCGACGACGAGGTGGAGGAAGGAGAAGGCAGAGATATTCAATAGAAAAAGGAAAGCAGCGAAGCCCGCCGCCCGTAAAGGAAAATAGAAGAAGGAGAAGCTTCGAGAAAGATGAAAATGAATTCTCATTGGCTAAGAAAAACAGCATGCAAAAACAGGTAATTAAAAAGCGGTATAAAAAGGAAGGAAAGGAGAAGCAGTCGCATTATCACAGCGGTATAAAAAGGAGAGCAATATCACAGAGTCTGGAAAAGGAAAAGACGGCGAAGCTAGCCGAATAGTGATCGTGTGTTAGTGAGTGACTTTTTCGTTTTCTTGGACTTAGAAATTATTCACGCCGCAACCAACCATCCAACGCGTGCGTGAATAATATTGTGACTGTTAGTGACCCTCCCCCCGGCAACCCCGGGGGAGGTTTCCGCCCCCCCCCCCGAACTTTTTCCACTCTAAGCCATGGAGAACATGGTGTTAATGGTTGCCGACGGACCAATAGCCGTCAGCATGTTTATGAAAGAACTCTATTTTAAGACGGGCATCCCGCTCGTGTTGCCGTCTGGTGATCCTGCTGTTTCTGTCGTGCAGAGACTTTCTTCAAAAAAATGGAGGATGCTCTGCCGACAGCGAAACATAGCAGACAGGATTGTGTGTGCAGATTACGTCAAGGTAGGGCAAACCACGGTCCGCCTTGTCTATGCTGAGCCCGGATATCTGCCCGTCTTTATCCAGGGCGCCTCGCCGCTGATGGAAGAAGACTACCTGAAGAGATACATATCCGACTATAGTCAGGTCAAGAAAGTAGCCTACCCAACGCATCCAGATTCTCCCCTGCAGATGACTGGTGATATCATAGTGGACATGAACTTTCACAGGGACATTCCAGAGAACCTTGTAATGCACGGTAACAAAGTTCGCGTGTCTTACAAGGGTCAAAGGCAGTGCTGCTGGTACTGCAAGAAAACGTCGCATGTTAGAAAAGACTGCCCTCTCCTAAAGAAATACGATGCCTGTAATCGCATTGTGAGCAAGTACCACCAGTGCCCGGAGATGGTGTTTGCAGCGCCAGCAGATGTTCCTGCTTCGCCTAAAGGAATGTCGTCCCAGCAGCAAGAGCCAACCGGAGCTTCGTCGCATGGATCACCATCGCGGAAGAGCCAAATTTCACCTGCTCTTCCGACTCTTCCCCAAGGGCAGATGGAGATGATGTCACCACCGCCTCGAACATCTTCGACTCTGCCTACATCTTCGGAGCCCAGGAGGGAGCAGTCATCGTCACCTCCTTCCAAGCTCCCTGAGATAACACCTCTTCCTCAGTTATCTCTGGATGTGACGATGGGTGAAGACGAAGCTTCTGGAGTTGACGACTTAGATGTTTCAATAGGAGCAGAATCCGCCTTCTCAGTGAAGGAGTTTCCAGCTCTTCCTCCACCAGCGCAGTCAACAACATCTATTAGTACGTTGTCACCTTCCAGGATGACATCTTCTGCTGGGACCTCGCTTCCATCAGCGCAGAAACAGCAGGATCATCTTGTGAGGACGAGGAGTCCCCGCAAGAAAAAATCCAGATGGGATCGTGGCAGCAGGGACGAGAGATGAGCAACTTCTTTCTCCGAGAGAGACAGCCGCGCGAGCCACCAGCACAGCCCTTCTTCTTCATCAGGTCGTCTGCGATCTCCGATGAGAAGAGCGACGGAGCCTCCCGTATCATCTGGGAAGCCCAGGTGTCAACCGGATACAGGTCAGCAGGTGCACCATTAAACAACCTGAATGAAGGTCATCTCCCAGAACGTGCGTTCTCTTGGTTTCTCTTTTAAGCAATCGGTGTTGTCATCGTTCATTGCCCTGTACAGGCTGGACATCTTGCTACTTCAAAAAGTAAAACTCGTGACTTCACAACAGTGCTACGAACTCCCGGGCCTTCACAGTCAATACACCAACTTACAATTCTTTATCAACTCTTCGTCACCAAATGGGAAGGGGGTTGTCTCCTTCATCTTCATCGTTTGTGTCAGCAAAATGCATTGTTCGACCTATGGCCACATAGTTCACAGAGTAATCAGCTTGGGTCTACTTTCCATCAAGGGCCCACTACATCAAGATTAGACCTTTTTCTCGTCGACAATGCATTTGCTGACTCGCCGGGTAAAATGGAGGTAATTCCATGTTCCTTCTCCGACCATAGTGCCATCATATGGTCATGGAATCCTCCATTTCCAGCATCATCTACAGGCACTGCAGTCCATCGCAATTGGTTTCTGAATGTTTCTCTGCTCGACGAAGAGGTATACAAGGAAGCGTTCGCTCAGTTCGTTGAAAAACATCTTCGTAATGTGCCTCCTACGCTTGCTTCGTGGTATGAACTAAAAACCAAAATCAAACGGTTCTTTCAGAAGATTGGGTTAGATGGTGCTCATCGTCGACGTCGTCATCTCCTCATGTTACAAGAGATCCTCCGCCTCCTCCAAGTATCCACCCCGAAGGAGGAGTTCGAGATGGAGATTCGTCAGGTGAAGAGCGAGATCAACGCTCTAATGATCTGGAAGGCAGCCGGCGCAGTGCTCAGAGAAAACTTTCCTGGGCAACTGACGTCAGGAATTTGTCATCAGCAGCGTTCGCCGAGGAGAGGCGAGGTGCCAACAAAAAACGATGTCATCGATTGGTGGTGGAAAATGGGGAAGTGAATTCTGACCACGACATCTTGTCAGCTTTTCACGCCCATTTCTCATCCTTTTTCGATAACCCAATCATTCCGTCGGACGAAACGAAGCAATGGATCGAGGCGCTAAGACCTTTTTCTGAGGATGCTGACCTGTCTATCTCTCGTCCCTTTACTGAAGACGAAGTCAAGAAGTTCCTGTCAGAGGACGGCCGTCACCAGTCCTGTCCAGGTATGGATGACATACCATACTCGTTCTACAACGCGACATGGAATCTTCTTGGGTTTTTTCTGGTGCAAGTGTTTAATTCGATCATCGAAGACCCGTCTTCCATCACACCGGATTTCACCATGGGGAAAATCATCCTACTCCCCAAAGTGCCGAATCCAGAGTTGGTTACCCAGTGGAGGCCACTAACCCTTCTCAACACCGACTACAAGGTCTTCACTGGTGTATTTCAATAAAGACTGAAAGTTTTCGCCGAAGATTTTATCAACCCCGGATAATCTTGCTCCATTCCATCACGCAGGATGTCCGATAATCTTATTACGATTCAGTGTGATGGAAGAAGCAGGTGCTCGTCAGTAAACTCTTGCCATTTTAAGCCTTGACCAGGAAAAGGCTTTCGACAAAGTGAACAATGTGTTTGTCTTTGAAGTATTTCGACAGCTTCATCTTCGGTCTTTTGCCACGATCATTTCCGCACTGTATGTTTCAGCCGCATCATGTGTGGCGATTAATAGTTCCGTATCTGCCACCTTCAATCTGTCTAAGGGTGTCAGGCAGGGGTGTCCTCTTTCCCCCCTGCTATACATCTTTTATTTGGAACCATTATTGTAATACTTAAATCGCCACCAAGATGTTCGAGGACACGATATGCCTGCTGCATCCATAAACATCAGGACTTTGGCTTATGCAGACGACATAGTGCTATTTGCGTCCGATCCGTATTCCTTGAGCATCTATAAAGAGAACTTTGACCGCTTTAGTACTTCGATGGGGAGTTCCATCAACCTCGTCAAGTCTAAAGGTCTTGCTATCGGGAAATGGACTGTGGACTATCTCAAATCTTTCCCGATAACATGGTGTGACCGAATTACAGTGTAAGGATACGTTTTTTCTTTTCTACCGACTATGGACTCTATGCACTGGCAACAAGTGATTGAGCAGTGCATTTCTCGCCTTGACAGAAACTTTCGTTTCCCAATTTCAATGTTTGTCAAGGTGAGGTTCATAAAAACGCATGTCCTTCCAGTATTAACATCTAACTGCCTATTCTCCTTGCATTCGTCCCAAAACTTTCAGAGACTACCTAGTGCGATTGTGAACTGCGTGTGGGGAACTTCTACGCAAAGGCATCATCCACTTTGTGCAGCGTACCTGTTCGCTCCATATGAGAGAGGAGGATTAGGTTTACCGGACGTCAAGCTCTATCTTATTGCAGCCAGATTGGCTGCGATGATTAGGGTATTCCTTTTCCCGCCTCCCATGTGGGCAAACTTTGTGTATATTCCTCTTCAGTTCTTTTTCAAGGTGAATAGGCTACCATTACCACCCTTGTTGCCAGTGATAATAACTTTTCACCAGCCAAAGCTCTATGTGACTTAGGCGACCAATATTGTGACTTTCTTTCCCATGCTATGTCGCATTGATCCACAAGATTGGGGACATATTCCTCTTGCATGGTTTTTTTAGCAGTCCGACCCAGGGGAGACCACTGACATCTTATGACTCTACCCTGATTATCCGTGAGCAGCAGTCCTAAAGCTATTAAAATCCGTTGCTTTTGAACGAACTCTGTTTAATTACCAATGGCGACTGTTGCATCACGGATTTTACTCTCTCCAACGTCTCCACCAGTGGAGGGTGGTCGGGCCTCCTGGATGTTTACATTGCGGCGTAGCCGAGACCATCAGCCACATTTTTTACAAGTCCCTGTTCGCGAAGTCGATCTGGGATCGTTTGATACAGCATTATGGGCTGGTACATTTCTCCTATCAGTCCGTGTGCTTCCTCTTAAACGATTCCACTGGCGAGGTATTTAAAACGGACTTAGCTATTGCGATCGTCTTCATCAATAAAGAACTTTGGCTGGCCCGTTGAAGTCGATCGCAGGCTCATCCTCCATCTCTCTTGACCTTATGGAGGAAAGTGGCCGATCAACATCGATCCTTTCTACTCCTTGAATGGCCACAGCTAGGTCCGTTTACGTTCAAGAAACGCTACACATCATCGATGTGTTTATGCAAGGTCATCGGAGGAGACCAGACCATCCTTTTCACCTTTTCAATGGCCTTCTGATACCTCGCCAGATGTGAACGGGCCTCGTTTTTCAGGCGTTTGGATAAGTCACGCAGCCCCCTATGGGCTGCCTGCCACTTATAGCATGTGCGCCTGGGCGCCTAGATTTTAAGACCCCATGATTAGGCGTCCGCTGAGGCAACACCATCAGCCTCAGCTTCAACAGCGACAGAGTCTGGAAAAGGAAAAGGACGGAGAAGCTAGCCGAATAGTGATTGTGTGTTAGTGAGTGACTTTCAATTCTTGGACTTAGGACTATTCACGCCGCAACCAGCCATCTCCAACGCGTGTGTGAGTAACTTTGTGACTTTGAGTGACCCTCCCCCCGGCAACCCCCCCGTTACTTTTCACCTCCCCCCCCCGAACTTTTTCTACTCTAAGCCATGGAGAACATGGTGGAGAACATTCACCCACCCTCCCGTTAATGGTTGCCGACGGACCAATAGCCGTCGGCATGTTTATGAAAGAACTCTATTTTAGGACGGGCATCCCGCCCGTGTTGTCGTCTGGTGATCCTGCAGTTTCTGTCATGCAGAGACTTTCTCCAAACAAATGGAGGATGCTCTGCCGACAGCGAAACATAGCAGACCGTATTGTGTCTGCGGATTACGTCAAGGTAGGGCAAACCACCGTCCGCCTTGTCTATGCTGAGCCCGGATATCTGCCCATCTGTATCCGGGGCACCTCGCCACTGATGGAAGAAGACTACCTGAAGAGATACATGTCCGACCTTGGTCAGGTCAAGAAAGTAGCCTACCCAACGCATCCAGATTCTCCCCTGCAGATGACTGGTGATATCATAGTGGACATGAACCTTCAGAGGGACATTCCAGAGAACCTTGTAATGCACGGTAACAAAGTTCGCTTGTCTTACAAGGGTCAAAGGCAGTGCTGCTGGTACTGCAAGAAAACGTCGCATGTCAGAAAAGACTGTCCTCTCCTAAAGAAATACGATGCCTGTAATCGCATTGTCAGCAAGTACCACCAGTGCCCGGAGAGGGTGTTTGCAGTGCCAGAAGATGTTCCAGCTTCACCTAAAGGAATGTTGTCCCAGCAGCAAGAGATGATGTCATCACCGGCCAAGTCATCAGGACCAACCAGAGCTTCGTCGCCTAGATCACCATTGCGGAAGAGCCAAGTTTCATCGGCTCTTCCAACTCTTCCCCAGGAGCAGAAGGAGATGTTGCCACCACCACCCCGAACATCTTCGACTCCAACTACATCTCCGGAGCCCAGGAGGGAGAGATCATCGTCACCACCTTCTAAGCTCCCAGAGATACCACCTCTTCCTCAGTCATCTCTGGATGTGTCGATGGGTGAAAACGAAGCTTCTGGAGTTGACAACGTAGATGCGTCAATAGGAGCAGAATCCGCCTTCTCAGTGGAGGAGTTTCCACTTCTTCCTCCACCAGCGCAGTCAACAACATCACAGCCTGTGTGGACTAGTATTACGTCGTCACCTTCTAGGATAACATCTTCTGCTGGGACCTCGCTTCCATCAGCGCAGAAACAGCAGGATCTTCTTGTGAAGACGAGGAGTCCCCGCAAGAAAAAATCCAGACAGGATCGTGGCAGCAGGGACGAGAGACATGCAACTTCTTCCTCTGAGAGAGACACTCGCGCGAGCCACCAGCGCAGCCCTTCTTCTTCATGAGGTCGTCTGCGATCTCCGATGAGAAGAACGACAGAGCCTCCCGTATCATCTGGGAAGCCCAAGTCTCAACCGGATACAGGTCAGCAGGTGCGCTATTAAATATCCTCAATGAAGGTCATTTCTTTGAACGTGTGTTATCTTGGTTCCTCTTTTAAGCAATCGGTGTTGTCATCGTTCATTGCCCTGTACAGGCCGGACATCTTGCTACTCCAAGAAGTAAAACTCGCCACTTCACAACAGTGCTACGACCTTCTGGGCCTTCGCAGTCAATATACCAACGGACAATTAATCATCAACTCTTCGTCACCAAATGGGAAAGGGGTTGCCTCCATCATCTTCAACCCCTCCATTCTAGTGTCGAATTGTATGTATGACTGCGAGTACAGGGTAATCTCTTTGGACATTTCAACTTCCAGTGTCAATTTCCGATTGCTTAATATATATGCACCGTTTAGATCAGCAGAGAAACCTACGTTTTTCAGAGACTTAAATAACTTTTTGTGTTCATCGTTGCCTGTGGTGATTGCTGGAGATTTGAACTGCCATCCTGACGACAACAACATCTTCTTGTCTGGTCATGTGTATCGCCTGTGCCAGCAAAATGCATTTATCGACCTATGCACACACAATCCACAGAGTAATCAATTTGGGTCTACTTTCCATCAAGGGCCCACTACATCAAGATTAGACCTTTTTCTCGTCGACAATGCTTTTGCTGGTTCGCCGGGTAAAATGGAGGTTATTCCATGCTCATTCTCCGACCATAGTGCCATCATGTGGTCATGGAATCCTCCATTTCCAGTATCATCTACAGGCTCTGCAGTCCATCGCAATTGGTCTCTGAATGTTTCTCTGCTCGACGAAGAGGAATACAAGGGAAGGTTCGCTCAGTTCGTTGAAAAACACTTTCGTAATGTGCCTCCTACGCTTGCTTCGTGGTTAGAACTGAAAACCAAGAACAAACGGTTCTTTCGGAAGATTGGGTTAGATGCTGCTCGTCGTCGACGTCGTCATCTCCTCATGTTACAATAGATCCTCCGGCTCCTCCAAGTATCCACCCTAAAGGAGGAGTTCAAGATGGAGATTCGTCAGGTGAAGAATGACATCAATGCTCTAATGATCCAGAAGGCGGCTGGCGCAGCGCTCAGAGCCAAACTTTCCTGGGCGACTGACGTCAGGAATCTATCATCAGCCGCTTTCGCCGAAGAGAGACGACGTGCCAACAAAAAACGAAGTCATCGATTAGTGGTGGAAAATGGGGAAGTAAATTCTGACCACGACATCTTGTCAGCCTTTCACGCCCATTTTTCATCCTTTTTCAGTAACCCAATCATTCCATCAGTCGAAACGAAGCAGTAGATTGAGGCGCTAAGACTTTTTATGAGGATGCTGACCTGTCTATCTCTCGTCCCTTTTCCGAAGACGAAGTCAAGAAGTTCTGTCAGCGGACGGCCGTCTTCAGTCCAGCCCGGTAATGGATGACATACCTTACTCGCTCTACAATGCGACATGGAATCTTCTTGGCCCTTTCCTGGTGCAAGTGTTTAATTCGATTATTGAAGACTCGTCTTCCATCACATCGGACTTCACCATGGGGAAAATCGTCTTACTCCCCAAGGTGCCGAATCCAGAGCTTGTTACCCAGTGGACGCCAATAACCCTCTTTAACACCGACTACAAGGTCTCCACTTAAAAGAGACTTAAAGTTTTTGCCGAAGATTTCATCAATCCCGGACAATCCTGTTCTATTCCATCGCGCAGGATGTCCGATAATCTAATTACGATTCAGTGTGTGATGAAAGAAGCGTGTGCTCGTCAGCAAACTCTTGCCGTTTTAAGCCTTGACCAGGAAAAGGTTTTCGACAAAGTGAACCATGTGTTTCTCTTTGTAGTATGTTGACATCTTCGTCTTCGGTCTTTTGCCACGATCATTTCCGCACTGTATGTTTCGGCCGCATCATGTGTGGCGATTAATGGTTCCATATCTGCCACCTTCAATCTGTCTAAGGATATCAGGCAGGGGTGTCCTCTTTCCCCCCTGCTATACATCTTTTATTTGGAACCATTATTGCAATACTTAAATCGTCACCAAGATGTTCGAGGATACGATCTGCCTGCTGCATCCATAAACATTAGGACTTTGGCTTATGCAGACGACGTAGTGCTATTTGCGTCCGATCCGTATTCCTTGAGCATCTATAAAGAGACCTTTGACCGCTTTAGTACTTCGACAGAGAGTTCCATCAACCTCGTCAAGTCTAAAGGTATTGCTATCGGGAAATGGACTGTAATCTTTCCAGATAACATGGTGTGACCGAATTACAGTGTTAAAATACGTTTTTTCTTTTCTACCGACTATGGACTCCATGCACTGGCAACAAGTGATTGAGAAGTGCATTTCTCGCCTTGACAGAAACTTTCGTTTCCCAACTTCAACGTTTGTCAAGGTGAGGTTCATAAAAACGCATCCCTGACAAAAATTATCAGAGTTCGTACCTGGCTTCATTAAAGTTGAGGGTAAACGGTGAGAGAGAACCTTTTCTTCATTGTTCCTGCTCGGCCAACGATAATGCGACTGCTTCTCCTTCCTTTC
>JAHWFO010024171.1:0-11152 GCA_023313115.1 Rhysida immarginata
CTTTTCTTTAATCGCTTCTTTTGATCAGCTAGGTAACTTGAAAAATTTAAAAGAAATCGATTACATATTGACAAATATAAAAAAAAACGAGAGGGATGGATTGGAGAAGAGTGGAAGCAACAACGTGACAGTTTAGCCGGATGTTGGTGATAAACGATGGGTATTTTTTCCTCCTTAATTCCTCAAACTCTCACTAATGCTCTTTCATTGGCAAAAATCTCTCCAGGGAGATCCCTAAGCTCCTGTCAACTGTCAAGCGGCTTTCTTTTCTTCCATTTCTTTGGGGGTTGCTGGTGCCCTTCGCTTTTTTTTATCATCTTCCAGCGTTCCAGCTTACAGAAAAAAAAAGAGTTAAAAAGAAGAGAGCAAACGAGAAGGCGAAAAAATATTCTTGTCATTATCTGAAGGTTGTCTTCGTTTTTCATTTCCTCTCATTTCATCTTTTCTTCTTTTACTCTCTCTTTTGTATAGTTTCTCTCTGCCCTCCAAACACTTCTTATGAACTCTTGGCTTTCGCAAGAAACGGCCCTTCAATTTATTACTTTATCAAAGAGAAAAATAAAGTTAAAAAAGATGCTCTAATATGGAGGGGGAGGGGGGACGAGTAATTACATTTTTGGCTTCAAAGCCGTTGTTATCGTTCTTCAAAATGAACGTTTCTCATTTCACGTTCTAGAATTGGCCATACCCAAATGATTTCTGTGAAGGTGATATTCTTAGAATCTAAGTAGATTTTCAATGGAATAACTTTCCTTTTATATCTGTTCAAATTTTTGCATTTTTGTGGAGACCTTACTAAAACAGAACTTTGAAGAAGTCCTTAGAGCAACTTAGAATTCATTATGGAATTCGATGAATGAAAATAACAATTCCAAAAAAAGTATCCTGCTGGGTCATTTGAAGATCATTTCATGTCTTGTATGTTTGCTACTCCATGAATAAATTTAGAGAATGCTTGAAAATGAACTATACATTTTCAGATTTTGACGAATTAGAGAATACGCAATAAGCAGAAATAAGCGTTTACAATAAAGATTTCTTGATATAAAAAAAAGGATATATTAGCTTTAACACGTGAGATATTATATTTTTTATTTTTAAAACTGTGTAAATATTTCTTAATGTTGTATTTGATTTTTACTGAGTTGGGGGGGGGGGGCTGATATTTAGGGCTTTGTCGTATGCCATTTCCGCAATGCTGTATGATTCTATCCCAGTACTGAATAATTGACACCTTCAGTAATCTGTGGAACGTACACTATCTTGCGAACATCCTTTTACAAATATAAATTTCGGGTGATGACATCGTCAAGCTATCTGTAACTTGGATAAATAAACATAGAAAACTTACTCAAGGTCAGTTTTAAACCAAACAAATTAAAAAGTGAATTAGGGGAGGCCGTGTCCTGGTGGGCTTTCACTGAACACACCAATTCTGTGAAGTTAAGCAACATCAGGCACGACTAGACACCCTAACCTCCCCCCCCCCCCCCCCCACGGCTGCTGCGATCATCATACAGCAGTCGTCAGCCCATGCTCATCCAAGTCCAAGGACCCAGATCGTCGGCCTCTGCCATATAGGCCCTGGATGGATGCATTGGATTCCATTAAATAAATAAAAAATATATATTGGAGCTTTATCCCTAATAATATTTAATATTATTTTATTATTATTTTATATCAGCTTTCTGACTTGCAAGCTAGGCATCTGTCCTATCATTGGGCTTCGTCAATGATTACTTAATAGTCTTTAAAGTATTTGGAGAAACCTTGCCGTGCTATGTCCGCGATGATCCAGTTGGTAAAGGAATCTTTCCTTTCGTTTTTTTATCTTAAGTTTTGAACAAGTGTAGACAGGGATAGGGGCGCTTGCTCCATCTGTGCTACTTGGACTGTCCAGAAGCAGGTTGTCCGAGATATTGCGGAGTCACAAATGCAATGTTCCTATCTTCCTATGTCGACTATTTGCAGGGAATTACAGAAGGTAATCTCATTGTCAAAAAACTGACAATGGCTACGTATATAGTTTACTTTCTTTAATGAAATGGAATAAGCATGTAAGCAACAGAAGCTCGATAGGGCATTTTAATATCAATGTTGCCAACATGGTCAAAGATGCAATATGTAAGTAAGTGAGTAAAATTAAGTAAGTATACAGGGCGAATTTTAAGTACACCGATAAACTGCAGGAGTGGTTCCTGACTGGAAATAGAGTAAAGAAGATCTTATGAACATGTGTCCGGAAATGGACGGGTGTGCAAATCGTCCTGGCACACAGTACGTGGCTTTTCAGATGGCCCCCCCCCCCTCCGAAGTAAAAATCTAGGGTATTTAAGTCCGGTGATCGAGCAGGCCATTCAACAGGGCCTCCGCGTCCTATCCTCCGAAAGAGTAATGCGACATTTTTCACAAATATTTCTTCTCTTATGTACGTACATAAGTTTTAAATGTTATGGAAACGGACAGCTTATCCGACTGTTATTTTTCAATTTGTTTGTAGAAAGTCTCTTTAGTCCTGTAGCAGGAGGGCAAGTTAAATTCTAATTGATATAGGAAAGGAGACCTAGCCTCACATGCACGTCTAATTGAAGCGTGGATGAATATAACATGGTTGGAAAGGATTAAGGGGGACGAGAACTTTTGGATGGTGAGAATGGATGACATTAACGACAGTTAGATGCCATATTTTAGAGACAATTGTAAAGACTGGTTGGAAATTTACAAGGTGCTGCCAGCGCTATTTAATTGCTGTTGGGAGTTCCCTCCTCGGATGCACATTAAATAGTTACACGCGAAAACCCATTTAGCCGCTTTGGTTGTCCGTTCACTTTGTGGGGAGGAATTTGTCAGGGCAAATAAATACCGTTTATTAATCGGGGATAACAGTCGTTTGAAATATCGCAGGTGTCACGATAATGGCTGACGTAGATCTCGCGAAATTCCATTTTCCGAAACTTTTGTTTTCCGGAGGATTTTCAGCTTACTCTTAAATTTTCGCTAAAACGGAAGCATGGCTGTAAAAGTTTTGATCATCGTAGTTTATGTTTCTCTTGCACAAGATACACCGAGCGAAAATGGCGCATTAACAACGCAGTTGGAGGGAATGGGTTTGTAAGCGGAGGTGGACGTGCGCAAGAGTATAATTCAATTCTTTTTTCAAAGGTTCGTCTCTTTCTCTCTGAACGTCGATGCAGCCGACAAAGTTATAAATATCTTCATTCTGTATCATTATGAACAATTGTTGAATATACTACGGTCGCCTCGATTCATGGAACTTTTCCATAGTGAAAAACCTTTTTCTTAAGTTAATTTTAATCAACAATAGAGTTAATAATTATTTTTAACAAAATATTCGTCGATGTTTGTAGTAATGCTTTCAAGCAATAAAATAACTGATGAGAAGAATGGTAACACTTCCTTCATTAAAAGTCATTTTAAATCATTCTTTTTTTTCTCCCAGAGGCGTCCATTGGAATGATCCTGACCAAATGCTACAAATAAGGTAAGAAATTCCAAATTTTGATTTTATGGATGTCATAAGACGCAGCTGTCAAATCTTCATGGAATTTTAGAAGCAAAACTTTATAAATAAGATAACGTTTTAAGGTGGTTTGAAGTATTCATATTTCGGATGTTCTTTTGTAGTAAGAGGTATTTTCTTCATATACAGGCAATTCTACGCATTGTTCCTTCTTATTTTAAATACTGTCTTTGAAAAAAAAATCGACTCAGTTGTAAAGAATGAGTCGATCAAACGAAACTTCGCATGCAAATAATTGCGAGTGGCTATGCAAATAACAGGCTTCTGGACATGGCCCGGACAGTGAGGACCCCGCTCTTTCACTCTATAAAGCCTGATAATAGGAAGTTATGGTTTTGGGTGCTTATTCGTTTTATAGCCGTGGTATCCTCCGTGGCACCCCCTCCCGCCCCCCGTAGAATAGCGGTACATGGGGGACAGTTTATGACCAGGGGCTTATTTTCGAAAAAAAGATAACGTTGTATTGGACTGCCTTTCCTATGGAGCACATCTGCTATTGCTTTTATTTATTTATTACTTCCCAGCACTGAAATAGGCGTAAGACTATAACAAAGAACGAAATACAATAAGATAATAAAGCAAATCAAAGATAACAGATCACAACCATTGATAATAAAGTTGTTAGATATGATATACTTAAGAAGTCTACTGGTGAGATGACTAGAGCTGCTACGAAGTTGAAAGTTAGAACAATCATAAATATTGCGGGTAACAAATAGAATATAATTCCAATCATTTATGGTACTATAAATAAATCTTGATTTACGAAGAATTGATATTAACGAAGGTACAAATTTATTTCGTTGCGGTTTGCGAAAGTGTATCAAGTCATTAAAATACTTAGTAGTAAAGAGGCATGAGTGGTCATGATCTCGAATAGCATTGGCTAAATGCTGTATACGACAAGCAAGTATGAAGGCGTTAAAAAAGTTAAAAATGCCACGTATGACGCACAGTTCAGAAATAGAACCGAAAGCACTCCGCAGACAATAGTTAAACGCTGTCTAAACAGATTTTAAACGATGTTTAGATGCATCAGCCCGTATACAATAACAGGATAAGTTTCTTTTCCACGAACCTAGTCATCTCAAGGTATTTCAAAATCTTATTAAACCTGCGACCAACCCAGGTGGGTATTAAAGATGGGACATCATCTGAGACCAACCCAGTATGTCGAAGAATGAACCAAGAAATCGGCAAACTATTCCTGAGAACACCATTCAGGTGTTTGAATTCATGCCATGTCGGGTAACAGCTTGTACGGGAGGTGGGCCAACGACTAACTGGCTTGCTCATTTTGTGGTCTAATAAATCATCCAATTGTTCTCAGTAATTGTATACGAGGTCTGATTAAGAAAGATTGAGACCGATTTTTTCCCCCGTAGCTTCCTTGATAGTTATGTCCGTATTTTGAATATTTGAAAAGAGCGGGAGATTTTTTTATATGAAATATCTACAGTAATGCTTGTGTTGTACCCAGCTTGCATCTCGCATACCACAAAATGGAGGTGACGAGAGAGGAGCCGTACGTAGCGATAAAATTCTGTTTTAACGGCCTCATCAGTATGGACGGAGACTTCATCGAGAATCTAGTCATGTAAGTTTTGGCTAAATTCAACATAACCTGTGTACCACGCCTGCTTTATAGCCCCGATCTCGCTCGTTCTGATTTTTTTTTTAATTCCTGTCATTAAAGGCAAAGCTCCGGGGCATTCGATTGGAGAACTTTGAACCAAGAAATGTAAGGCTATTCTCAAGGGTCTGACAAAGAATGGCTGCATCATTTGTTCGATGACTGGAGCCAAAATGCTTTAAAAATATGACGTAAACATTGAAGTAGAGTAATAAACATATGTGAAATAAAATCAGTCTTAATCTTTTTTGACCATCCCTTATATGTTGTCAAATCAACTTAAATGCCGATTTAATTGATGTATGTTTTATGATATTATGTCCTGTGTTGTTTAGTTTTAGGTAAATGTATTCAATGCCTATTTAAGTCGATTTTAATAATTAACAAATCAGGCAACCGAAATGCTCAGGACCGATAGGATTTTAAAGAAATCGAGAACGAAAAGGAAAGTATTTGATTTCTAAAAAGCCTTTCATTGTTATAAATTAGATTAGGTTGCTAAGGAAGCCTCTGGTTGCTAAGCAAGGCATACTTCTAAGGGAAACGTATAGTTCAAACTAAAAAAAACTATCTGAAAAGTTAAATGGAGAAAGTAGCATTTCTCTATAGATTAGAACATATACGAATCCTTTAATTAGATAGCATTCCTATTTAATAATCTTTCTTCAAAAACTATTGCCAACGCTTTTCTAAGTAAGCATGTATCATTGAAGGGATGAGTAGCTACTAGCTATTGTTAAAATTTGCCTAACACAAACTAACTATTGATAATATAAGGCGTAAGTAGACACATGCCATATCTTAGCAGTGAACGTTTCCAATAGTTTTATAGATGGTATCATTAAAACACGAATCATGGAACCAATTTCAATTAACATTAATTTTACGTTATATTCATTCATAACACGTCATTGCAAGTTCTTTGATATATATTACATGCCATATTTTATCATTGAAAGTTCTAATGAACCATAATGGTTCCAGGAAACCAGGTGCCTTTGAACCAATTTCGACTATCATTAATTTTACTTAAATTCAATCATAGCACATCATTCCAAGTCGTTTGATATATTACATGCCATATTTTAGCATAGAAAGTTTCAGTGAACCATAATGGGTCCACTAAACCAGCTGCCTTGGAACAAATTTTGACTATCATTAATTTTACGTTATATTCATTCATGACACATCATTCCAAGTCGTTTGAGATATTACATGCCATATTTTAGCGTTGAAATTTCTAATGAACCATAATGGGTCCACGAGAAGCAGGTGCCTTTGAACCAATTTCAACTATCATTCATTTTCCGTGATATTCGTGCATGACACATCATTCCAAGTTGTTTTATATATTACATGCCAAATCTGAGCTTTGAAAGTTTCCCCTGAACCATACTGGATCCATGAAACCACATACCATTGAACCTATTTCGACTCTCGTTAATTTTACTTTAATATTCAATCATGACATGTTATTTCAAGCTGTTTGATATAATACATGCAATATCTTAGCATTGAAAGTTTTCAGTGGACCATAATTGTACCACATACCCTTGAACCATGAAACCACATACCCTTGAACCAGTTCTGACTGATATTGACCATCAAGGAAGACGATCACGTGTCTTCACTTAATTCACAAGCCTTTTCTCTGCTTTAGCTATAGAATCTTAAAGGGAGAACAGCATTTGGCAATGCACAGGCCATTTATACATGGAATTGTATAGTGAAAAATGTGGTCCGTATATTATTTTTGACCTTTTGAACCGGAAGTAGTTCACCGGTTTTTTCCACCGACGAACTCAGTCTTCCGATTTCCCTAATTTGTCGAATGGCGAAAACGGAAGTCGAAAATTCGGAAGCGTTCGAAAGCTAGAGCACCAATAGACAGACGGACGGACAGACGGACGCACATTGTGAAAACAAAAGTACAGTCAACCAAAGGAAATAATCCACACGAGTTTAATACTTAATATTACATTTCATGCTAATGTGTTGTTTTAATAGCTTTTTTAATTATAATTATTTAAATTTAATAATCTTAATAATGTTAACTCTAAATGTAATATTAAATTATTAAAAATAAATTAATATTGAAGCGGTAAAACTTAGAGTAAAATTCAAGTGTGGATTATTTCCTTTTGACGACTGTACCTATCGGTCCTAATAAAATAAACTTATTACATAAACATAAACACAGTACATATCGGTCCTAATAAAATTTTCTATTGAAGCAGTTACGAACGAACTTTTCATGGAATGTTATGCCTCCCTTTTTTAAAATTAATTTCTGTTAAATAAATAGAGCTGGTAAGTTGTGACGTCAGTTCCTGGCCCGTTGCCTAGCGATTCCAAACTTAGGTTTAACTTCTCTATGCTTTTCAATGGCATTTCATCACATTGTTAAACCTAATGTTTGGAATCGCTAGGCAACTGGCCAGGAACTGACGTCATACTTACCAGCTCTATTGAACTACTGCCATTTTACGGTAAATGTCATTTCAGAATTATAAAAAATTAAGAGCTACATTTTGCAAAATGAAATGCCGATTTTTAAAGGTATAGAGACGCTAGACGAAATCGCACCTGATTCATCAGACTTAAATTTTTATACAGTAGACATAGAGATAAGGAGAGAAGAATGTTCGATTTTGTTTCGTTTGAAAACCCTGTAAATAAGTTCCTTTTTTATTTTTATATAATTTTTTTTCAGTGCAAGTTAATTTTGATTCGCAACTTGCTTTTCGTTCGCAGAATGTGGTCGACGAAATTTCCATTTTTTTTCTTTTATCTTTTTTTTTTCCATTCGTCGCTTCTACTTTTTTCGTTTGTCGTTTCTGAAAACTAAAAATATTTCTTAATTAATTTTAAAATTCGATTTCGAACAGAATCCGCGTTTCTTCACCCCTCCTTCCTCCCACTTCAATCCAACCACCATTTTTTGTCGAATCTGAAGTCGAAACAAAAAAAGGAAGTAAGAATCAAAAAGTGGAATTGTACTTGTCGTTGCAATTAATTTAACTAATCGAATTATTTTTTATTTCTTAATCATGGGCAAGTTTTTTTTCCTTCCTCCCACGGCGACAATTAAATTTTTTGCAAGTGAATGAAAAAACAAATTTTTTTAAAGTAAATTATTTTCATTTTTCTTACTCTCCAGAAATGTACACGTAATTTTTACGGGATGGGTGGAGTCTCTTTTTTTTATTTCTCTATTTTTTGTTCAACTCTTTCGCGAAGGTAGCCGACTCATTAGCCTCGTTCCAAGTCATTTGCCCAATTTCGAAACCATCAATCTCCTACAACAGCTGAGGGACCAATTTTTTTTTTATCTTTTCCTTTCCTCATGATAATTTTTCTCTGAGTTTTATTCTATTTTTTAAAAAATGTTTATTTGTTGTTCTTTTACGTTCCATTTTCTTTTTTCCCCCCCCCTGTTTTGGCTTCTAATCTTCCTAATTCATCTCTGCTGCTTTAAAAACGGAGAAGCGTTTATTTGCATTGTTTTTTTTTTGTTTTGTTTTCTTTTGTTTTTTGGGTTTTTTTTGGGTTCCTCTTTGTCGAACTGAGTCCGCTTCTTTATACTGATCCTCTTCATACGTTAAAAAAAGTTATTAATTACAAATGTAAATGTCAGTGCACCGGAAGAAAACATTTGACAAGGCAAGAGAGCAAGAGAGCTACATAAATATTTTTGTACTTTGAACAAGATCGCATGCAAAAAATCTATTTTTAAAGCTGTCGGCGATATCGATGTGTAAACTGTTAATATGAATTGCATGAGCGACAGTCCTGGACAAAATTATAGGACCAGCCACAATGTTAAATGCTACCTTGTTTGAACGAACATCTTGAATGTAATACGATTATTAAACATGAATCAGATATAGTCAGAAAAGAAATAATGATTGCAAACAAATTAAAGATACGGAATGTGAGCGGAATTTTAAGACCATCATCGGAATATTGGAATGTCCCGTCGTCCACAATTTCCTGATTGATCCTGATGGTTATGGCAAGCATCCTCATATGGGAAGGGCATCTCTGATTTCGGCAAGAAATAAAACACCACCGCTGAATCAACATTTTCCAGATCATGTCATCTCTCAAACTGCAAGTGTCAACTAGAACAACACGTCACGTAATTGATGCTTCCAAGAATCATGCTTATTCTTATTAATTGGATCGGGTTGTTGTAGGAAAAATTGCAGCGATTCAAGAATCATGCTTACCAGTAAATGAAGTGAAACCAACCTTAACCATGAAGCCCAAGGAGACTATGTTGACCGTTACAAAGCAGTAAGCTCGGAATTCCGATATGTAGAATCATGTCATCTTTAATAACGAAAAATAGGGAGAACCGAGTGTTGCATTTGTACATTTTAGGGAATTGCCTGTTGCCATTAAAAGATGAATTGAATGACCATGATATTGTTTTTCAGCACGATAATGCCCCCATTCACCGTGTCTTGTGAACTCAATAGTGGCTGCGTGTCACGGACTCTCAGTTATGGACTGGCCAGCATGTAGTCTGGATCTGAATCTGCTTGAGAATCCATGGCTGATGTTGTGCGAAGCGTATACTCAAAAGGAAAGCAATTTTACTACCATTGCCATTAAACAAGTATGGAATAATATACCCCTTGAAAGACTGCAACACCTGGCTAAGTTAATGACCAGCAGAAACATTAACGCAATCTGTTTAAACGGCAAACAAACTAGATATCAGCTAGTTCGATTTAAGTGTGTTTGTTGATACACAGCATAATTCGTTGTTTGGTTTTAGTGGTCGTATAATTATCCACCTATTTCTATTGAGCTATTCCGGAAAACAACCATTCTGTATGTTTAACTTGTTTGAAATGATTATTTCCTTTCTGACATCTGATCGATGTTTACTAATCGTATTATTTTCAAAATGTTTGTTAAAACAGGGCCTATTTAACATTCTGGCTAAATTAAAAATATATATTTGTCCAGGACTGTATGTACCCACTCGTTCACTGATAAGTATGTACAACTTATCGATTAACGAGTTTTTTATATATATTAGGGGAGAGTAGGGCAAAGTGGATTACTTAATTCTAGGTGAAGATTAAACCTACGCAATTTGAGTTAGTTTTCTCAGATTCACACACATCCAATACCTCAAAGCGATGGGAACCATAATCTGAAGCAATCACAGTTATATACTCCAGCATTTTTTAAATATTAATCTTTTTACAAATATTAATATGTGGGCAAAGTGGATCATACACACCGAATAGCCTAAGAAGAGTTACAGTGATCACAGACAAAATCAAGTGGTCCTTCATAGGATGCCAATGACGCCGGAGCTTCACACATTTCTTCGAACCTTTGCCACTCGAGCTTCGTTTACGCACTTCTCCAACAGTCTTGGTAGGCAATGGTTTCATATCTTTCCTGATCCATTTTTCCCCTTCATCAATTATCCACTTAGCCCCATCCTCTCACTTTAAAAACAAAAAAAATTCCATGAGCAACACATTAAACATAACGGGCGAAAACTGAGTCGAATTATATTCTCGATAAATCACTAACACACATATCTAGAAGAAATTTTGATCAAACGAGTCATTACTGAACTGCAGCTAAATGATGAAACATTGTAAATTTTACGAAAACCGCATGAAAACACATTAACTTACATAATTTACTTCATTCGGTCTTAACACGTCCCACGATGACTTGTACTCTGTGTGCATTGACTAGGCAACACACAGAAAGGTGCACGTCGTGCCTTTTATTTGGAAAAAGGTTAATGTTCGGCTGATCCGCTATGCCCCCTATATCCATTTTTCCCCACTCTCTCCTAAGTGGACACGTTTTATGCAGTGATTCAAATCGAATGTAAAACAATTTAAGGGGGTTTATACAGGTCAAGGTAAACAAAAAAGTCCTATGAACATGGGTCCGAATTTGAACGATAACTGAGATATGAACAGAAATAAAAATGC
>JAHWFO010024178.1:0-27270 GCA_023313115.1 Rhysida immarginata
TCTTGACGGCTCGGTCTCGACTCTCTCACTCTACAATCTTTCGTCACAAGAATGAAAAATGAGATCATTCTAAGGAATTCTATAACAATTCTGCTAATTGGTTAAATTAGGGAAAAGCTCCACCTATCGATCACTCTTGAATCAGTTGATGCTAAAATGATTCATGGACTTGCAATTCTGTGTGGACTTTGTTGTGTCTAGAGACTGTAAGCCTGTGTGTTCCTTGCAATCCAGCTCTTGGCAAACAAATGATTTCATCAGTGAAACTGACTCTTTCTCAACACTGACTAAGCTTGGTGTAGAATAACACTTTCGATTTCATAAACTTCTAATATCTTTTTTAGAAAACTGCTGAAGTCTTTAATAACTGGTTAAAATGTTTAGAAGGTGCTAAACATTAACAGCTCTAACATTAATTTCCATAAAACATTAATATTCAATTAATTGATAATAGATTTAATTCATGAAGCATAATTTATAATTAATTTTAAAAGTTAAAGATTTCTAATAATGACTAATTGTAATGAATGCGCGTGCACCTGTTCTTTATAAGGTAGATGCTTCATAACTCCTAAGTTCATTTAAACATTATAATGGAATAACATAATTAATGATAATCTGAAAAAATATCTCTTAGATAAATCAAAACTTTCTTCCAAGTCAACAACAAGTGACAACTATTTAAAAATAGTTGGAAAAGTCCTTAATTTAAATTAACTACATATACAACTGCTTAGTAAGAGAGAGGGGGGTGGGTCTGGTAATCCCGGAATCCCACAACACTTCTGCGGAGAAATCTTCGCTGTCTGGAACGACCATGTGGCATTCGGTTCCGGGCTGATCCATCTTGAGACTATAGGAACATCACATAGGTATTGGCGTTTCCTCTTCAGGATCTCCACAAACTGTAGATTTTCTCTGAGAGATAAAAGAACAAACAAAAAAGGAAACCATTCAATAAAATTTAATACGAAAGGCATTTTTCCAACTTCATATTTGTAATACAGAATTTTATTAGTTTTAGGCGTTCTTTACAGGTAAGTCGTATTTAACCTTTTTGGTGTAGGCGTTTGCCCGTCGAATTCCGTACCAATCATCTGTAGATATACTTTCTTTCCGTCCAAGAATTGATGAAAGAATTTCAATTCGAATACCGGTCAACATTATTGAGCTCGCCATGATATAGCCTTGAGACATTAGCTAAGATGTCAAATTCGCTTCCTCTTAAAATCCTGAAGCGTTCATATAAAATATTCAAAATATGCATTGTATTCCTTGTTTAGCATATACAAGGTGATTTTGAAAAAGATGTCGTGAGATACCTAGCGATGTTCTGCACCTTAAAATAACGCTGTGGATACGGTTACGGCGCCGTGACTTGACACGAGATACGTTCTGTCCCACCACCTGCTGCTCCCCGAAAAGCGACAGGGAAAGGTACAGAAACTTCTAATTAACCGTGAGCCAGATTCTGAACCTACCGGTTTTAGCTCGGCTTTCACCTTAAACGAAATCGAGCGGGTATTCAGTTGTTTGAACACCAACAAAGCCCCTGGTATATATAATATTTCCAACTTATGAACCTAGGACCAAAGGATAACTTCGGTCCTCGAATTCTTCAACCACTGTGCAGAGTGTGGCAACGTCCCGAAAAAGTGAAGAAAAGCTTGTATAATCGCTATTCCTAAACCGGGAAAAACACCATTAGAAGTCCAAAATTTACACCCTATCTCGTTACTTTGCACCTTAGAAAACACATACAGGTATTAGACATTGAAACTGAAACACCTTCGCAAATAGCACTGGATACCCCTAGGGCTGAATAGAACCTTCTGCTAGGTAATTAATCGTATGCATATCAATGAATCACGTGTCAGAGGTGTTGGTAGTCACTCCAGTAGAAAAGTTCGATAGTAAGCTTCAAATTGTCTGTGCAGAGCGCTATAATGGGAGACATATCCGACTTCAAAAGAGGGCAGATTGTTGGGGCGCGTCTAGCAGGTGCATCTGTGTCCAAAACTGCCACACTTTGTGATGTCTCGCGTGCTACAGTATCCAGGGTGATGTGTGCATATGAACAGGAAGGACGAACCACATCCAGGAGGAGCAACTGCAGGGGAAAACGGAAATTGTTGGAAAGAGACATCAGGACATTGACCAGGATTGTTGCACGAAAGCGGAAAACCACCGCAGCAGAAATCACCGCAGAAATGAATACACACCTCCAGGAACCTGTGTGCATGAAGACAATCCGTTGTTACCTGCATAAATCCAACATCCATGGCAGGGTTGCTATACCGAAGCCTTTCATCAGTAGTACAAATGCCTCCAAGCGGGTTCATTGGTGCCGGACGCATAAAACCTGGACGTTGGATGACCTCAAGCGCGTCATATTCTCGGACTAGTACAGCTACACTGTCTTCCAAACAACAGGGAGGGTATTCGTCTGGAGGGGCCCCTCTGATGCCTACAACCCAGACTGCTTGGCACCCACAGTCAAACACGGAGGTGGATCAGTAATGGGTGGATCAGTAATGGTTTGGGGTGCAAACTGTGCAGGACCTCTATCGATCCTTTCCAAGACGTGTTACTGCTGTGCTGGCTGCCCACGGTGCCCCAACACCTTATTAAATAAAGATTTTGGATTTCTACCAGGTGTTTCATTTTCAATGTCCAATACCTGTACGAGCGTGTCATATTGAATAGGCTAAGCACAGAAATTGACCACCAAATTATTATGGACCAGGCTGGATTTATCCCGGCAAGTCGTGCACGGCACAGATGCTTAATTTAACTCAGCACATAGAGAATGGCTTCGAAGCCAAAAAAATCATTGGAGTCGTATTTGTAGATCTGACGACGGCCTATGACACAGTAGTTACCCGCAATTTGCTCTCCAAAGTCTATGACCTAACAAAAGACTACGGCCTTATCTGAATCCTACGATGTCTCCTAGAAAACCGACGTTTCCAAACAGATGTATGCTCACAACGAAACAGATGGCGATGTTAAAAGAATGGACTATCTCAAGGAAATGTTTTAGCACCGACGCTTTTTAATATTTATATGAACGATCAGCCCATCGTACCTTTGATCAATCGTTTTCTCTATCCTGATGACCTTGCAGTGACGGCACAAAGCGAAAGCTTTGAGACCGCGGAAAGTATTTTATCTGGAGCACTTGAGACCTGGCTCAATAATACTCTGACAATGGACTACGTGCAAACCCGTCCAAGACTATCTCCTGTGCATTCCACCTTCGCAATAGACAAGCTAATCGCAAACTATACATAAACAGTTTTGGTGATAAACAGATTTGGTGATACAATACCTCACTCGCCATATCCGACATACCTTGGGGTTTCCCTGGACCATATGCTTTCATTCAAGGAGCACGTGGAAAGGGTCAGAGCTAAAGTCAACACAGGAAACAGTCTGTTAAAGAAGCTTTTTGTATTACATTGGGGAGCTATCCCAGCCACATTAGAGCATCAGCCCTGGCTCTATGTTTTTCCACTGCCGAATATGCCTGTGCTGTTTGGGCCAAAGCAGATCCAGCTCTTAACGAAGCATGCCGAGTAGTCACAGGCTGTTTAAAGCCGACGAAGATAGGAAATTAATATGCCTGTGCTGGTATTGCACCCCCTGCAATCCGTAGACAAGTCGCAGCAGAAACTGAACGCAGAAAGCAAATGGAAGACCCGCGATACCTTCTGGCTGGCCAGCTACCACTGCCTCAGCGTTTGAAAAGTCGTCAAAGTTTTCTCTCCAGCGTTAGAAATATTCTACGACCATAGCGATGCCGCTAAAAGAAGGTTTACCAGCGGGTGCTACTCTCCCATGGACAACATGGAAATCACTCAACAGGCTACGAACGGGCATGGGCCGCTGTCGAGCCAACAAGGTGGCCTGGAAATACCGAACTCTATGTCCAATCTGTGATTGTGGTGAACTGCAAACGATGGAACAATTACTCAGATGTGAAGACCTGCAATGTTAGAGCTCTACCAAGAACCTAATTTCTTGTGTTGCCAATGCAGTACACTGTGTGGAATACT
Organism: Rhysida immarginata; assembly: GCA_023313115.1. Classification (NCBI taxonomy): domain Eukaryota; kingdom Metazoa; phylum Arthropoda; class Chilopoda; order Scolopendromorpha; family Scolopendridae; genus Rhysida; species Rhysida immarginata. The sequence continues at coordinate 4,059 of JAHWFO010024178.1, forward strand.
GGCAGATAACTATTTAGTTATTAATTATTTCCTAGTTTTATTGTACCTTCCTGTTCTATTTATTTCTTTGTATTTGTAATTTGTATCTTGCAGATACGAATAAAAATTTCATGAGACGTCATTACGAGTTGCTTAGTATATTACATGCCACGTCTTAAAATGTAAAGCTCCAAAAGTACTATATTGTACCATAAGAACGCATACTACTAAAGAGATTCCAACTATCATTAATTAAACAATATATTTATTCTTGATATATCCTTACGAGTTGTCGGAGAAATTACGTGCCATATCTTGCCATAGAAAGTTCCTACGGTACACTGTGGTACGATAAGGACAGGTACTACTAAACTATTCCCGCTATCATTAATTACTCGATATATTCATTCATGATACGTTGTTACGAGTTGTTTGATATATTACATGAAATAATTTAACATTCCTTATGGATAATAATAGGTCTAACATAACTTCTAAAGGATAATAATATGGCTAACAACGTATAAAAAGGTGGTTGAGATATTACACGCTATATCTTAGCATCCATAGTTCCAAGGGTGCTATGTTGTACGATTAGGAGACATATTACTAAACTAATACCCACTATCAATAATTATTCCTTATATTCATTCATGACACGTTGTTACCAGTTGTTTGATATAACACATGCCATATCAACATTGAAAGGTCCAACAGCACCATATGATATTATTAGAACATGTAATACTACATTAATTCTAACTATTATTAATTGCTCATTACATTCATTCATGCGCGTTCTTACGAGTTGTTGCAATAGTCTTATTGTGTCATTGGAACACGTACTACTAAACCAACTCCATAGCTTATTGGTATCAAGAGCATATTATTGGTTGGCACATCTGTACCGTGAGCAGACGGTTCCTGGTTCAAACCCAGGCTGAGGAATTTTCTTTCCTATTTTTCATGAATAATTTAAACACCTGAAGTGTGGCATGTAATAAAACCCTCAAAGAACATCCAATAATTTTTCTTTAACGAATATTACGCCAGTACGAAAGATAGTCCCAGCCTGCAAACTGGGTAGTGCTCCAACCAGCCCTAAGGGTAAATATTGTAGATAGCGTCTATGCTTCCATGCCCGCAGTGGCGCAATTGGTGGGCCATCTGCATGGTCAGCAGAAGGTTTCTGGTTCCAGCTCAGGCTGTAGAATTTTCTTTCCTATTTTTCATCGGTAATTTATTATTGATTACTTGTTTCAGGCTGATTATTGATTTGTACATTAGATATTTTATTCACGACACTTTAATGCACATTAAGTGTACCAGTAGTTAAGAGGTACGAGTAATTGAAAATTCAGGATTCAAAGGCTTTTATTAAATTAAGAAAAGTGGCTGGTGTTGCCACCTCGTATTAAATCATGTAATAGCCTTCCAGAACAGCAAAAGACTAGGAATTTTGCTCCCATATTATCGTCGCAAACTCATGTTGATTGTTCAATGCCTTACTGAGTCGAAAAACCTTCTAATGGACCACTAATCGAGGGTTTGATTACTTGAATTTATTTCAAGAATGTTAGATAATATTTGCTATTAATTTTACGTAAACCTTTTTGTGTGATCAGTGGACAGTACTTCTAGTAGTAACAGAATTTCAGATGACCAATGTGTTAACAGTTTTAATCCACAATCAACTACTAGAACCCAGATATGTAGTGTCACTAGAATGATAATTTCTCTTTTAAAAAAACTAACAAAAATGTACTAATATGATATAGAATTTAGGGTAATGATAAAGGAAACACGATGGTTTTAAGTTTAACTTCGTAATTTCCAGTAACTTTCTTACTTGTGTCAATTATAGGAACGTTACTGTCAATTTCTATATCACCAATTTTGACATAAATCTTACAGTCTCTGTTCACCGATTCTTTTTGTTGGTCCTCAATCTTGTCTCAGAGATGATCAACAGATGGCGCAGGATAAGTTATCTTCCGCTAAGAAAACTACTATTCCGTTTACTTTGATAAGAAGTTGCATAGGATGAATTGGAGGGATTTTGCAAGTAGGAAAACAATCGTCAAATATCAAGTTATTCTTCGAACAATCTGTTGGGCAATACGTTTGGCCAAGATCTGATAATATTGTGCTACAGAAAATCACCTTCATTTTTTATGTTCCTTGCACTCTACATGGTTGTGTGCTGATTTAATTTATTATTTCAAAGGAAAACAAAATAATCTATATGAACAAGTTCGGTTTTAAAAGCACATTTTTAGTAATGTTAAATACTTTACACATTCTTTAAAATGCTTGAGTAGTAAGATCAGCCATTTGTATACCAGGTTGACCTTTGACCCAAGATGGCGGTGGCGCCACTTCCGGCCACGCCCACCACGCCTTCGCCTCAGGCGGTGGTATACAAACCGGCCTCCACGTGACCCTTTTTTATCAGCAGAGATAAGATGAAAAGATAAGATAAGCCCAGCGGACCGCCATTTTGGTTGCTATGGCAACGGCGCGCCCATTTTTGATGAGGAGATAAGACCAGCTGGTGGCCCCCTCCACCCCGCCATTTTTGAAAAAAGGCAGCCATTTCTGTTTTTTTAACATTTTAAATCATATTTTTTATATATAATAATTCTTTATTCAATATGGATAAAAAGATAAGAAAGATGAAAAGATAAGAAAAAGGAAAAAGAGAAAGAAGAAGAAACGGAAAAAAGAAAGAAAGAGAGAGAGAAGGAGAGAAAAAGATGGAGAGAGAAAGAAGAGAGGATAGTGGAAAGAGAGGAAAGAGAAAAAAGGTAGAAGGAGAAGTGGTTTTTTGGGGGTACGCTGCCTCTCCCTCCCACCCTGTGCTTGGTGTCGGTGGTCCTGAACCGCCTGTTATGTCACCAGAGCGCTCTTGTGGTGACAGTCCAGGGGTTCCGGTCCACCCACGCCTTTGCAGGCGGGCGGTAGGTTGAGGCAGCTGGAGCACTCCGAGACTCGACCAGGCGCTGGTACCAGTGCAGAAGGTGGAGGGCAGAGCTTAGGTAGTCATAACACTCCATTGAGATGCCAAGCACCACCGCTACACTCAGGGGCAGCCGTCACTGTGAGCCTCGAAGGGGATTGATCTGCACCCCCCTTATACCTTGGCCAAGGGCATAAGAGCCGTGGTGATTCGGTTAACTAGGGACGTTATGGAAACCTTCCCCTGACTAGTTCGACCACTGGGAACAGATGCTTGACCGTACCCGAGTCTGGAGAACCCTATCCACGGCCGTGCCTTATTCTGATTGGCACCTAACAAAAAACAAAATTCGGATTTGTTAATTGTCTATGGGTGAGAGAAACCCACACGTTTACAATTCGAGTGACAATGTATATGAGGATGTTTACTGTAAAGTCGTTTGGTCCTGGGGACGAATTTGGCAAAGTGATTAAGAAAAAGCAACCTTATTTCCCTTGGCTTGGCAACCCTTATTTACAGTGTGGATGTGTAGTTCCCTTGGTAACCGAACCGTTGTATGGCACTGCGTTCACCGTTCCTTCGCAAACGACGCGTTTGTGCGTGTTTCCAGGCCCATTAGCCGAATGTCTGGGTGCTCACACCCTTCACCTTACTGATGTCGGGTGGCTGACTGGTTTATAAAGACGGGAAGAGGTCTAATGTTAAAAAGCACGCTGTCGTTCAATGTCTTTTCACGTCGACTTCGACAACGGCGCTCCCGAAAGGACGCTGGATGTTTTATGAGTACCCTTGGCTTCCGCAGCGTGATACTGAGGGCGCGCTATTTGCCCTACTCCTCCTCCACCTCGCTAAACAGTCAAAAATCGTTCGTTCACAACGCGTTTGTGCGTGTTTCTGGGCTCTCACACCCTTCACCTTACTGAAGTCGGGATGGCTGACTGGTTTATAAAGACGGGAAGAGGTTCATGTTAAAAAAAAAAAAAGCGACCTGTCATTTAATGTCTTTCACACTAACTTTGACAACGGCGCTCCCAAAAGGACGCTGGGTGTTTTATGAGTACCCTTGACTTCCACAACATGATGACGAGGGCGCGCTATTCACCCTACGCCTCACTAAACCGTTAAAAGATCGCTCAATAAAGGTTTTTCCAGCTCTTTTCGGTCATTGTCGCGCATCCAAAGCGGTCTACCTGTTGTTTTTAAACGTTCTAGTCGTGTGATTTTCTTTTGTTTACGCTTTACACGGCGGGAAACATTTGCAAATGTGCGCCGACGCGAACAGCGCTTTGTTACAGCGAGGTTGTCGGCCATTAGGTGCTCGCACGACACGAATAAAGGTTTCCGAGCGTGAATAGAGGGTCTGTGGGTGGGATTTTAGGGTATCTGTATTCGCAAGCGTTGTGGCACGACATCTAAGAAAGTTTCAAGGCTCTGAATGAATTTTATCGAACCGATTACGTTTTAATCTCCACGTTAACTGACTCAGTGTGTTGTGCTAACGAGGGCGTCGATCTCCGCGTGTATTAGTGAAAGCCTGGGTGGTTTATTCGATTCGTAAGCTTTCCATCCCCTTATGGTTAATGGTTACGGTCGTATGATAGTTCCTCTTTGTGTCAGCCAATACTTTTTAATTTTCTAATCTATTTAGCCTGAAGGACTTTTTGCTGTCAGATGAATACTTGTCATCTGCCTGCATGTCAAGAGTTGTCTTCTTATTTGAAGGGTGCACATTTCAATACAACATGTCGAGTGGAAGTAACAGTAAGCAGTGTTTCTAATAATTTCATCCAGCCTTTTATATTTATGTTTGATTCTATTTCTTTCTCCTAGCATTCATCTGTGTTTTCAATTTTACGGGTTTCGAATGTGAAGATGGTAGATTTATCCTTTAGTCATTAGGTTATGCTTTAGTCGATGAATCAATAAGGAACAGGCAACCGTAGATACTTCGTACACGCCGACGACGTGTTGCAGAGATTTATGTTTTTCTTCCTCCACCCGATTTAATTCTTTCTAAAGAAGATATAGAAGCTTTGAAAGCTGACAACTACACAACTCAGTGCGGTATTCCATTTTTTAATGGGCAGCATATTACAGTGAGATTCCTGTGATTGAAAATGCTTTAAAAAGATGCTTTACCCGTTTTTCTGCTTATGGGGCCCTCAGGTGTTGAGATTTAAGCAATGTTTTAGGTATTACTGTCTGCGATCTAGCTCCCCTTGTGGCCTCTTCATCACCAGCGTTTACTCGATTGTACGAATATTATTATCCAGGAAATCTTGAAACGGAGATTTACGATGTTTCACTCATAACCAAAAAATTGGCATCATGTTTGGAACGATGTCTGTTAAACAATACTGCAATGTGAACACTTGTCAATATTTTACTTTTTAAGCTGTTAATGTTCTTAAAATACAAGATTATACTTTCAATCTGTAATGAAGTGTCTTTAATAAAATATGTTACTTTTCAATAAATGCATAGTGTTTACTCTTTTAAATAACAGAGACAATTTAAGTTTCACATAATCAAATGGTATGTTTTATTTCATTTGTTTGATGATACAAACTGGTGTTGTTAATTTCATTAAAAACATTTTTTAGAAGCTCGTTATAACCGAAAAAACAGTGTAGAATAATGAATAGGGTTAATACACAGCCGCAAAATGAACGTGTGAATACGCTTCCTCCTCCAATAAGTTTCTTGAATTCCATTGGTTCGACTAAAAATAAAAAGTCAGTTACAGTTGTAGTTTGTTTTTTTTTTCTGTAATCTTTAAAGATAGGAAAGAGAATACAACCTTTGAGTTTGATTCTTTGTTTCGTAGATTAGACAGCTTGACAGGACGTCATGTTAAAAGTGTTTACTCTTGCTCTTCTGAGAGAAAGACTGAGAAAATACCTCTATGACATTGCTTTTCATGAATAGTGTGTGTGTGTGTGTGTGTGTGTGAGATTAAGTTTTCCTAAATAAAGAACAGAGACGGCGTTTTTTCAACTTCAAAAAAGAAAGAAATTTATTTTCCTTTTAAAATAGTACACACAATTTGATATTACAGGTAAGTACGGGTATACAATTATTTTAAAACAACCCATGGTATATCTAATAACGAGAGCTGACTTTGACTATGGGTGCGCACGGGAGAAGAATAGTCAGGAGATGGTGGTAACAAACCCTCTGGAACTTTGAGTTGTTGTAAGACGTGTGCAAATTCTCTACACCCAAGAGGAGATTTCTTTTGTACTTCAGGGTTAGACATCGACGTCATCGACTAACATTGTAATCCGTGAATCTGGAACAATTCGACCGGAGAACATCACGGTTCCGCATTGCGTCCATTTGTTGGATGTATACATTTATATCTTTGAATTTTGTTGCATGCTTTTCTATTGTTGCTCGTGTCGATTGTTGCCTCCGTTCTTCTCGCATTATGTATATGAAAGATAGCTTTCAGCTCCGACCTTTTTGGTTCCATTTCATTATGAATAAACTCTTCTTTTTTTAACATGGTAGCAGAGCGTGGTTGTAAGTAAATGTTATGAAGTTGCTTATAAATATAAACTGTAGTTTCTGAATGTATGATTAGTAGTGAAAGGCAGGTTATGCAAAGATAAATTGAACAACAAAAGCATATAAGATGGCGTACGTGAAAAATGAAGACATTACAATGCCAATATTCGACGGAGTGGACTATTGCAACTGGAAGGTACGAATTTTGAAATTTTTGCAATATAAAAAGTGTAAATGTGTGGTTGACAGAGAAAAATGTCCTGATGATAAAATTGCCGAATGGGAAGAGATGGATGTCAAGGCCACTAATTACATTTATAGCACCATTACGAACAAGCAATTGGAGTATGTAAGCGACCTCGACTCAGCCTTTAAGATCATGTGTAAGTTTGATGAAATGTATTTAAAAAAGTCCACCGCACTGCAAATTGTATGTAGAAATAACCTCGATAGCATAAAGTTGAAAAACTATTCTGATATAAATTTATTCTTTGATGATTTTGAAAAAACAGTAAATGAGCTGAAACAAGCTGGAGCTATCGTAGGTGAACAGGAAAAATTAAATTATATGTTGAAAGCTCTGCCACAAACTTACAGCCACATAGGAGATTTAATTGATGTGTTACCGGAAAAGGATAGAACTGTGGATTATTTGAAAAGTAAAATTAAAATGAAATCCTTGGATGAAAAACCCGTAAAGGAAATTGATGAGTCTAAGTCTAACACTTTTAAGGTTGAAGCCAGTACATCATATTACAGTAATAAAATCTGTTTTAATTGTGGAAAGCCTGGACATTTAATGAAAAATTGTCGACTGGCAAGTGGAAGTCATGGTTATCGTGGTCGTGGAAATATTAGCCGAAGAAATAGTCGTGGTAATTATTTTGGCAGACGAGGAAATTTTCGTAGATACAGAGGAAATAATCGAAGCCAACCAACTGATGAACAGCGAGCAAACAGTTTTCATGCTATAATGTTGAATAATATATCAACCATGAATGAGAGTCATGCTTCAAACAATGGTCAAATAAATTGGCTACTTGATAGCGGATGTACAGACCATATTATAAACAGTGATGAATACTTTGATGCTTCTATTACATTAAAAGAACCTACAAAAGTCAAAGTTGGTGATGGAAGAGTTTTACAAGCTACTAAGGTAGGCAACATTACAATTTTCTTTGAAGTTCATGGTAAAAGATCGAAAGTAACTTTGAAAAATGTATTTTATGTGAAAGAAATGAAAGCAAATTTACTAAGTTATTCCAGGATTACTGACAATCATAAGATAATCTCGAAAGGACATCTATCAAAAATTTATAACCGGAATGGCAGACTAATAGCAGTAGCTAAGAAAGAGAATAGACTATATGTAATGAAAAGTTTTACCTTGACTGATATGATATACTCAAATACAACTAATGCTGGAAACACATTAACGTTAAAGGAGAAATGGCATCGTAAACTTGGACATGTAAATTTTAATTATCTAAATATATTATGTAAGAATGAGTTACTTGAAGGGATTCCTAAAGAAATAGAGTCAGAATACATGAAGTGTGCTATCTGCATTGAGAATAAAATGCATAATTTACCCTTTCATAACAATAGAAGAAGAGCTGAAGATATTTTAGAAATTGTTCATACAGACTTGAATGGGCCACATAGAACTACCGGATTTAATGGTGAAAAGTATTTCTTAAGTTTCATTGATGATTGTAGCAAATTAGCAAAAGTCTACTGTATTCAGTCAAAAGATCAAGTTGTGGAATGTTTTGAGGAATATATAAATGAAATACAGAATTTAACAGGAAAGATGATAAAAGAACTTAGATGTGACAATGGAAAAGAATACTTAAATAAGCATATTTATAAATTAGCCAGAGAAAAAGGAATTATGGTGAAACCTTGTCCAGCATATGTACATGAATTAAATGGCACTGCAGAGAGATATAATAGATCAATTTTGGATATGGCAAGATGTTTACTGGCAGAGGCAAAAGTTGATAGACGATTTTGGCCAGAAGTGATAAAAACTGCTGCTTATTTGAAAAATAGAACACTGGCAAATACTAAAGAGAAGAAGACACCATATGAGATATTTTTCAAAGTGAAACCTTGTGTTAAAAATTTACGACTATATGGAAGTAAAGTATTTGTCAGAATACCAGAAGAGAAAAGATCAAAATGGGATAGGAAGGCTGAATTAGGTTTTTTACTTGGCTACACAGAAGTTGGATATAGAGTTTTAATCAACAATAAAATAGTTGTAGCAAGACATGTTGACATAATCGAAGAGGACATAAAATGCATAGGTTTTAAGGATGAAGATGATCCCAAGCAGGAAGAATATGACACAAGCAATGGCGATGAAGCTGAAGATGAGAGAATGAGCAAAGATGATGATATGACAAGCAGTGATATGGAGAAAATGAACAATGACGATGAGATGCCAAGCAATAAGAGTAATGAAGATAATAAAATATCCACTGAAAGAAGACAGTCTAAGAGAAGAGTCAAAGCTCCACTTCGGTTTGATGAAGAATTTGGCTATCATTATATTTGTGTTAATTATTGTAATGCTATGATTCCAGATACTTTTCAGGAAGCGACAACATGTGATGAGGCTCAACAGTGGAAAGAGGCTATGAATCGTGAAATGGGAAGTATTGTCAAAAATAACACTTGGACACTTGTAAGTAAACCAGAAAATAAGACAGTTCTAGATGTGAAGTGGGTATATAAGAAGAAGTCAGAAGATGAATACAAGGCAAGGTTGGTGGTTAGAGGTTTTCAACAAACAGAAATTATTGAAAATACTTATTCGCCTGTTGCAAAAATGCAAACGTTGAAATTATTGTTATCATATTGTTGTCAGAATAATATACATATTGATCAAATGGATGTCGAAACAGCATTCTTGAATGGTAAAGTGTTATCTGAAGTTTATGTAAAACAGCCACTTGGCTATGAAGATGGAAGTGACAGAGTTTATAAATTAAACAAGGCATTATATGGTTTAAAGGAAAGTCCTCGTTCTTGGTATGAATGTTTTAACAATTTTGTAACTAAACTAGGTTTTCGTAGATGTAAATATGATCATTGTCTCTATGTTAAAGTAGAAAATAACTTTCCCATATATATATTAGTATTTGTTGACGATTTACTAATTTGTTGCAAAGAGAGACAAATAATAACTCTAATTAAACAAAGACTATGCAATAAGTTTAGAATGAAAGATATGGGAAGAGTTAAGAATTACATTGGAATTGACATTGAATATGACTATGAAAAGTGTAATACTATGACATTAAGCCAGAAAACTTATATAGAATCACTAGCCAAAAAATATAAAATTGAGAATGCAAAACTTTATCAGACACCTATGGAGATTAATTTAAAACTTGAACAATCTGATGTAAATAGGGATATTAAATATAGAAACTTAATTGGAGCCCTATTGTACATAAGTTCTGGAACTAGGCCTGATATTTCTTTTAGTGTTAATTACTTAAGCAGATTCCAAAACTGTTATAATGAAACGCATTTCAAATATGCATTAAGAATTCTAAAATATTTGTATTTAACTAAAGAGATTAAGTTAACATATTATCAGAATTATAAAGTTGACGTTATAGATTGTTTTGTAGATGCTGACTGGGCCAGCGATATTGTAGATAGAAAATCAACTACAGGATTTGTTATAAGATTGTTTGGAAATATTATTTACTGGAAATCAAAGAAACAAAACAGTGTAACTAAATCCTCAACATTTGCTGAGTATATTGCCTTATCAGAAGCTGTAACAGAGGTAAATTTCATACGTAATATTGTTAATGATGTTTTTGTAAAGATTAAAAGATCTGTTAAGATTTATGAAGATAATTCAGGAGTTACAGACATAGTTAAATGTGGTAATTTTACAAAGAATTCAAAACATATTGAAGTTCATTATCATTTTGTACATGAGAATTATGTTAATGGAGTTATTGAAATTATTAAGGTAGATTCAGATGATAATGTCGCTGATATTTTTACTAAAGCCTTAGGAAAAGTTAAATTTGCTAAATTTAGAGATATGTTAAGTTTAAAAAAAAACAAGTAATTGAATATTGATACTGATTGTAATTTGATATTTTAAGATAGCAAGTATTTTGTAATGAATATAAATGTAAGGAGGCGTGTTGGATGTATACATTTATATCTTTGAATTTTGTTGCATGCTTTTCTATTGTTGCTCGTGTCGATTGTTGCCTCCGTTCTTCTCGCATTATGTATATGAAAGATAGCTTTCAGCTCCGACCTTTTTGGTTCCATTTCATTATGAATAAACTCTTCTTTTTTTAACACCATTGTATGAGGTTGCGTCGTCTTTGGAGTTGTCGTAGAAGTCGCTGTCTCCCAATTTCAGGTGAAAGTTTTGGTATTGCACCATGGACACGTCTTTTCTTTTCCTCGTTTTCCAGGTCGTGGAGGCAGTTGCTCCCTCCGACAACTGTTCACCTTCTTCAGGTAATGTTTCAACAGTCACGGGTAACAATGGTTCAAAAGAAGGTGTTGAGTTTTCCTGTTTATTCAAGAGTTGGTGGTGGTGCTACTGAGGATACACCGGTTACTTTTCTCTTTGTATTTAGGTATTTCTGTAGTGTGTCTAAATACGATTCCATTTTTTGATGTGTATTTAGATATGGTGTATTTAACACATATTGCATGTGTTTATCCAGTTCTCTTTCATGCCTTTTTGTCGGGTCTTCGTCATCTTTATAGTTTTTAGGTTCCGTATGAATTTTGAAGGTTGTAAACATGTATGTTCATAAGTCTATTGTATTCATGGGCGGGGAGCAATATGTATTTTTGCATCGTATTAACTGATCAACTTGTTCAAGACGGGACCTGCGATAGTGCCGAGCAGTAAAGGTAATAAAAATCCGTTGCCTCTCTGAATGAGGAAAGACTTTTTAACACGAAGTGGAATGTTTTTATGCGCCAATCCTTTTATTTCCTTTAGGTGGTGTCTTATTTTAGGTGTCCACTTGATATTGTGGTGTAAAATATTGTAGCAAACTTCGCAGAGGGCTTTCACTTGATTTAAACTTGCGTGTTGTAACAAGATTTTACGCTTTTTCGGTGTGGCTTCGTGCAAAGATCCGAGAAAATGTTTATGTTTTAACACCAAAGGGGTCATAGTAACATGTACGCACGCACGGCTTCCTCGGGCTCAAATGAGGTGTGCTTGTTTAAACTCTCGTTTTATCTGCATAAACTACGATGGGCCATTCAGGCGGAAGGATTTTACTACGCAGGCGTATGATGTCGGGACATGCTTGTGTTAAATCCAGCAGTAAATAACTGTGAGGATCAACTGTAGCATCCTTGTAGGCCTGTGTAAGTAGATTTCCATATCCTGTCTGTGCCGCAAGCATTTGGATTTGAGTCACTCTCTCGGAGATTTCAACAAAAATATGAATTTTGCATTCAAACTTATAGTCCTTATATTCTTTGCCTGAGCAAACAGATTCTGTGTGATTAAAAGTACAGAAAAATTAAAGTGGTGGCTGTATCGCGTGAACACTTTTTCGATCAACTCACTTTTTCGAGTTTTTCACTTCATGCATAAGATCATCTAAAATTAAGAGTGCCTGTTCCGGAATGCGTTCATGTATCATTTTTTCGTCAGGTACCCTGGGATGAAACGAAATGTTGGGTAGGTTTAAGTCTTTTACAACACCAGGCACAACTGCACCAAAACAGTAAATGATCTGTGACAGAGGAGGGTCAATCAGCTCGTTTTGAAACTTGAGCAACCCAGCAATCAATGTACTTTTACCACTTCCTGAAGCACCGGCAACTAATCCTGAGAAACACTGTCGAAATTTAATGTTAGTTATTAACTCTATGTCTATAGGTTTACAGCATTAGAATTGTTCACTCCGAGAGAACGCTTTTGAGGTTGTGATCTACACGTTGAACATCAGTGAATGGCTAGTCTTTTTAAAAAACCCTACTTTTATTTTCATTAGAGAAAAAATTCTTACAGTTTTTTTTTTTTTCTCGCATCCAAAAAAAAAAGTTTCTTGCATACAGAAAAAAAAAATTTCTTGCATGCAAAAAAAAAAAAAAAAAAAAAAATTTTTCTCGCATACAAAAATAAATAAATAATAAATGTTTTTCTCACTTACAAAAAAAATTTCTTGCATACAGGAAAAAAAAAAATTTTTCTCGCATACAAAAAAATTTTTAATTTATCTTTTATTTTTTTTATCCCAATCCACACACACACACACACACACACACACGCACGCACACACAAGATATATTTTTTTTTTTTTTTTTTTACAGAGTTGCACAGCATACATGAATAAAAATTATAAAGTAACATGACCTAAATATAAAAATTATAGTTTTTAGAGGGCGACAACATTGATTCCACTTACAGGGGGTTATATTCTCATAAAGATATTCACATTTGACGAGTAGGTCATTCCAGAGTAAATCATCTGTATAAGTTTCACGTACGATGGCATCCATGGAAAACCCACGAGCAGCAAGTTTCAGGTAATGTAAACAGTGATGGCCACAGGTATCGTTGAGAGGACTCTGCACAGGGCGGTTGTTGAACGTCCATTTTTCAGCATTTTTCAGCATAAACATGTGAAATTGCTTTGGTGGTACACAGCCGAACGAATCAAAGATGTAAGCTTGCTTTCCAGAAGGTAAGTAGAAAGCTATTCAATGTGTACCAGGGTGTTTGGAGTCATCAGTGTTGGCGATCAGTAAAGACGGGAAAATGGGTTTGAGGGTTGCAAGCAGGTCAGATGGGTAAACACCTCTCGCCAAGAGTGCCGTGTAATGATCTGCTTCGAGGGCGTGCCACAATTCTTGAGTATCCATGAGTACACGTATTTTTAATTTGTAAAGTCAAAACTTACAGCTCTGTCTTTATTGATTTCCCGGAGGTTTTGAAACTGACAATATGCAATGAGATTCACAGACGTAGGCAGGGGTTGAGAGAATTGTAATTCGACGCGGAACGTCCCGTATGACGTTATATCGGTCCATGTAGTAATTACGGTCTCCAGACAGATCAAAGGCAAGAAATGTGTATCCACCAGCGTAGTCAGCCAAAGTCAAGTCCACGTCTCGGTCATCTCTCCACAAACGTAATGCTTTGAGTGTGTGAATGAATTCGCGTAGGTAATCACCACTATTAAAATCGGGCGTGAAAGGTTGTGCAGCAGGGATGGATTGCGTGTCTAATGCCAGTGAGAAATAGGATAAATTGAAATGCTGAAGGTTGAATGGGTTCAACTTATAGGCACCGTTTTGGGCTTCGCTCTCGACCAAAGCAAAAATCAAACACGTTGGAATCTGACCTGTGATGAGATTTTGAATCGCATGATTCCCAACACCGATGGTATGTTTGATGAGCCCATTTACACTCGGTTGACAGGGTAAAATGCATTGGTTGTTTGGAGTGTCTTGGCATGTGCTAACAGAGTTGCTGCATTAACTTTCACACGCTCAACGTTCAATGAGGCGCGCACTATATTTATTTGGTAATGGGGTTCCTGAACAGCCGACATGAGAACAAAGGGTGTTTTACTGCGGTATAACCTTAAACGTAAATCGACAGAGTTCAATAGCAACCGAGTTTGGTTGAAAACATCGAGATGCAAAGGTCCTTCTAGGTGATAAACACCATTCAGAGCTGACGCCTTGCATAACTTGAATCCAGTGTTTTCGTCACTGATGGTCGCCATATTACCACTCGTGTCTTTGGAAAAACCCGAAGTCGTGAGTTGGGTCAACTTAGCCATCTGCTTGTAATTCAAAAGTGTCTCAAAGTATGCACAGTAAGGATACAAGCTATTGCTGTGGCTCACAAGCGTGTTGCCGAGAGAACAGCCAACTTGAGAGAATAGAGCATGTAAGAAAAGGTTTACGGGACCTGTAATATCACCGTCGGGTAATCCTTCTTCCCCGATTTTTGCGATTTTCACAGTCAAACTCAGTGTTGTCTGGCTTAAATCCACGAAATAATCAGCAAGCCCTGGCACGAAAACTCCAATGGGCCATCTTGTGTGATGACAGCGGCTGGTTGGTAACTGACAACGTCACGTTTCTCTTGTTGTCCACTTGTATGAGGAATTGAAAAGAGATCCAAATCAGAGCTGAGACATTCCATACTCATTTTGTGTATCATGGTCGCCATTTTAAACAAAGACAGAGTCAAGAGGACGAATTTTTAAGTTTTTTTTTCTCCTCGGTTTTTTTTTTTTTCCGAAAGCTTTTCTCCTTTACTTTTCTCCTATGCTTTGATCCTCGGACGTTTTCTTTACAAATGGAGGACGCCTGAAGTTCCACGCTTTTTACCACCTCTCTGAACCCTCGTACCCAACTCTTGAAGTGCGCTACCACCAGATTCTTGCATTCGGTTGGTTAGCGATTGCTTGAAATTCTGCCCCTGCATCACGTCGTTTAACACAGAAACTCCACCTTTTAAGGTGTGACGTGCTAACACTTTTCCTGTGGTTTTCAGTAATGGTGTGGCAAAAAGAAACAGCATAGAGAAAAGCAAACCGAGTCCATTTCCTCTTTGAAAAACAGTGCCTCGAAAGACAGGCACACCTTGCCCCCTTTGACTTAAATAATAACGTAAAATTGCTTCACTGTCTGGGTTATAGGGTTCATGCATTTTCTTCTTCCACGGTTGGAACCTTCTGGGTCAAAGCGTAGGTTGTACACGACTTTAAAATGTAGAGAGTAGAGAGGGATAAAAAAAAAGTTAGCAAATACACATCAACAGTTATTCTTTATAATATAAAGGTAATAGAAAGCTTACGAATCGAATAAACCCCCAGACTTTCAGTAATACACGCAGAGATCGACACCCTCGTTAGCACAACAAACGGAGTCGGTTAACGTGGAGTTTAAAATGTAATCGGTTCGATAAAATTCATTCAGAGCCTTGAAACGTTCTTAGACGTTGTGCCACAACGCTTGCAAATACAGACACCCTAAAATCCGACCCACAGACCCTCTATTCACGCTCAGAAACCTTTATTCGCGTCGTTCGAGCGCCTAATGGCTGACAACCTCGCTGTAACGAAGCGCTGTTCGCGTTGGCGCACATTTGCAAATGTTTCCCACCGTGTAAAGCGTAAAAAAAGAAAATCACACGACTAGAACGTTTAAAAACAACAGGTAGATGCGCAACAACAGCCGAAAAGAGCTGGAAAAACCTTTATTGAGTGATTTTTTAACGGTTTAGTGAGGCGTAGGGCAAATAGCGTGCCCTCGTCATCACGCTGCGGAAGCCAAGGGTACTCATAAAACATCCAGCGTCCTTTGGGGAGCGCCGTTGTCGAAGTCGACGTGAAAAGACATTGAACGACAGCGCGCTTTTTAACATTAGACCTCTACCCGTCTTTATAAACCAGTCAGCCACCCGACATCAATAAGGTGAAGGGTGTGAGCACCCAGACATTCGGCCAATGGGCCTGGAAACACGCACAAACGCGTCGTTTGCGAAGGAACGGTGAACGCAGCGCCATACAACGGTGCGGCTACCAAGGGAACTACACACCCACACTGTAAATAAGGGTTGCCAAGCCAAGGGAAATAAGGTTGTTTTTTCTTAATCACTTTGCCAAATTCGACCCCAGGACCAAACGACTTTACAGTAAACATCCTCATATACATTGTCACTCGAATTGTAAACGTGTGGGTTTCTCTCACCCATAGACAATTAACAAATGGGAATTTTGTTTTTGTTAGGTACCAATCAGAATAAGGCACGGCCACGAGATGGGCTCCCCAGTCCCGGGTAAGGTCAACCATCTGTTACTAGTGGTCAAACTAGTCAGGGGAAGGTTTCCACACCGTCCCTAGTTAACCGAATCACCACGGCTCTTATGCCCTTGGCCACGTTATAAGGGGGGTGCAGATCAATCCCCTTCGAGGCTCACAGCGACGGCTGCCCCTGTGTGTAGTGGTGGTGCTTGGCATCTCAATGGAGTGTTACGACTACCTATGCTCTGCCCCCTCCACTTTCTGCATAGGTACCAGTGCCCTGGTCGAGTCTCGGAGTGCCCCAGCTGTCTCAACCTACTGCCCGCCTGCAAAGGCGTGGATGGACCGGAACCCCTGGTATGTCACCACAAGAGCGCTCTGGCGACAGTACAGGCGGTTCAGGACCACCGACACCAAGCACAGGATGGGAGGGAGAGGCAGCGTACACCCCCAAAAAAAAACCACTTCTCGTTCTACCTTCTTTCTCTTTCTTCTCTTTACTCTCTTTCCACTATCCTCTCTTCTTTCTCTCTCCATCTTTTTCTTTCCTTCTCTCTCTCTCTTTCTTTCTTTTTTCCGTTTCTTCTTCTGTCTCTCTTTCCTTTTTCTTATCTTTTCATCTTTCTTATCTTTTTATCACAATTGAATAAAGAATTAATATGCATAAAAAATAGAATTCAAAATGTTAAGAAAAACAGAAATGGCCGCCGTTTCTCAAAATAGCGGGTGTAGGTCTTTTCTCCTCATCAAAAATGGCCGCCCTGTTGCCATGGCAACCAAAATGGCGGTCCGCTGGGCTTATCCTATCTTTTCATCTTATCTCTGCTGATAAAAAAGGGTCACATGGGGGCCGGTTTGTATACCATCGCCTGAGGCGAGGTCGTGTTGGGCGTGGCCGGAAGTGCCGCCATCTTGGGGTCAAAGGTCAACCTGGTATTCAAAGGGCTGCTCATACTACTTGCTTGCTTTCATCAGTTACTTTTGAAAGTTGTCAATTATTATTGTAAAAATATATGATAAAAATTTATAATTAAAATACTGTCAATTACTGGTGAAACTGCCTGTCAACTACTGGTGCATGAATTTTCAACTTCTGTGGATTCATGCCTTAGTTAGGAAAAAACTTTATAACCTAATTGCTTTTAAAGTGATAATAATTGTTTATAGATTGGCACATTCTACATTCGACTTACAATTTATTGGTATAACTAGAAAAGAATAAAACTGCAATTTTATTTACGAACACAATTCAGCTTCACATTAATGTCTTAAAACCTGTGAATTACTGATGCATATACAATACTTCTAAATAAATTCTCTCTTAATAATTATACCTTTTTTTCTTCAAGGCTAATTTTATTTCCATTATCAATTATCTTTTCCCATTTATGATATCCTTTAGTTTATTAGTCTGTCATTTCCATCTTTCCTTCTTTTTTTATTTATGAATTTCTTCTTTTTTGTTTTCTTCTCTTTTTTTTTAGGTCCTATTAGTGTCTCCCAAATCAGTACAAATAAGTTCAAGGACAGACGAGGTCATTACTAAATCAATTTTTTTTTAAATATTATATTTCTAGTTCCTTGCATGTCCATTGGTAATCTGTATCTTTTGGGCGATAAATATCTTAGCAGTGAAACTTCCAGTGATACCATTTGGTAGGAACATGATACGTACGTAATTCATACTATGATTATTTACTCATTATATTTATTCATGCACGTTGTTATGAATTGTTTGATTTATAACACGCCATATCTTAGCATTGAAAATTCCAAAAGTACGCTATGGTGACATTAGAACATGTACCGTGTAGTGCAAAAAAGTTTAGACTTAAGTCATAGTTGAGCACGTGAATAGCACATCCCAAGCGTATATCTGTTACCCTATTTTCATGGAGAAGGGAGCGGTCCAGTCAACCTCTCAACCTCTCAAGAGGTCCTCTCAACATCCGTTAAGTTCAGTTCCTAAGGAGCAGGTAAAAATCTTCTTGCAATGTATTAGTACATTTTCCCACTCTCATTAATTACTTATTATATTCATTCATGGCATTACGAGTTGTTTGATATATTACACGCTATATCTAAGAACTGAAAGTTACGCCAGTATCATGTGGTACGATTAGGACACGTACTACTAAACCAATTCCAACAGTCATTCATTACTTTATATTTTTATTTATGACACATTGTTTCGAGTTTTTTGATATATAATACATGCCATGTCCTAGCATTAGAAGTTCCAACGGTACGATTAGGACATGTACTACTAAACTAATTTCCAATATCATTAATTACTTGTAATATTTATTCACGGCACGTCGTCACCAGTTTTTTTTATATATTACATGCCATAACTTAGTATTACTTATTTATGCATTATTTATGATAACGTTTTTGTGTAATATGCTCTTATTATCCATAAGCTATGGATAATAATATAGCTAACAACTCATAAAGAGCTGCTTGATATATTAAATGCCATATCTTATCTTTGAAAGATTCAAAGGCACCACATGGTAGGATGGCTAAGGTAATACACATTATCATTATTTAATCATTATATTCAGTTATCACACGTAGTCACGAGCTGTTTGATATATTACATGCTATATCTTAACATTCAAAATTCCAACAGTAGTATATGGTGTCATTAGAACACGTACTACTAAACTAGTTTCCACTATCAGTAACGACTCGTTATTCATTCATGGCACGTTGTTCTGAGCTATTCGATATATTACATGCCATATCTTAGCATTGAAAGTTTCAACATTACCATATGGTGTCATTAAAACACGTACTACTAAACCAATTCCAACTATTATTGATTATTCGATATTATTATTCATGAAACTTCATCACGAGTTGTTTGATATATTATTTGCCATAACTTAGCATTGCATATTTATGCATTATTTATGGATAACGTTAGTACTAACAGAAATATGTTCTTGATTCTAATATGGATAACAATAGGTTTAACAACTCCTAAGGACTTGGTTGATATATTACACGCCATATCTTAGCATTGAAGTTCCAATGGTACAAGGGGGTAGGATTAGGATACGTTCTACAAAACTAATTACCACTAACATTATTTATGAATTACATTCATTCATGAGACGTCGTCACGAGATGTTTGATATATTACATGCCATATCTTAAAATGGAAAGTTCTAACGATACCATGTGGTTCGATTTGACACGTACTACTGAACTAATTTCCAGTATCATTAGTTACTCATTACATTCATTCATTTCGCGTCGTTTATGAGTTGTTTGATTTATTACCTACCAAAACTTAGCATTGAAAATATTAAAGGTGCTATAGGGTACCTTTCGGACACGTACTAATAAGCTAAACACGTCCTATGATACGATGTTACGAGTTGACTGCTATATTACATGCCATATTTTAAAACGGAAAGTTGCAACGGTACCATAATGATACCATTAGAACACCTACTACTAAACCTACTACAATTAATTACTCGATATATTTATTCATGATACATCTTTACGAGTTGTCTGATATCTTACGTGCCATATCTTGTCATTGGAAATTTTTAAGGGTATCATAATAGTTCCATCACGGCCTGTGCTATTGTGCCTATTTCATTTACCTTACCTTCAAACATGTTCCTGCTCTTTCCCATATCTATGGATTGGTGAAAACAGTATGAAGAAATCAATTCTTTTTCAAGGTTAAAACAGTTATCATAATTAATAATAATAAGCTCTCTACGAATAAAGAAATTATTTTGGTTTAGTCACTGATATCCCCTTTCACTAATCATCAATCAAGTGCATTCTGCACGCGTACCATCTCAACAACGTTTAAGCACACGCAGAGCCGAAACGAAATTCTCAGCAGGCGTTTTCCCAAATGCAAGCGTGATTCGTCTCTTCCAGCAATTCACTACACGCACTCTCCCCATTCCAACGCAATGCATTGTTGGAATTGTGTCTACAGACGGACATCTAGACAACCGATCACATAAGCACTTTTCCATGAAAATGTGCTGAAAAAGTTAATCCGTTTTCAAGTTATGTTGTAGTAAATAATAAGCTCCCTGCTCATAAAGAAATCTTTTTAGTTTAGAGAACTTCCCCTTCCAATGATCGCCTATCACGTGCGTCGTGCACGTGAAGAGACACCGCAGAGCCAAAACGAAGTGCACAACATATCCCCCAATGCTCCCCGCTATCCACGCAGAGATAGAACCAGTTTCGCGATTATGTCGTATGAGGGCGTACACGTCCCTATCCAGATAGAGTGCCTATAATAAAACCTCTGTTTTGAAAGTACATGTATTACAGCAGTACAATATATATTTATTTTTTGTTGAAGACAAACAAGTAATTGCTCTAAAAATGTTGTAAACTGTTATACAAGAATTTAAATATAATATCAGACTTTCGATAAGTAAATAAAATTTAATATTTTGTTTAAACTGTTCTCTACATAGAAAATTTTAAAACATTCATTTATGATATAGTTGTTAATTTTATAACGGATTTGTTTAATGTAAATACATGTATATGAAAACTAATTATACATTGCTGGATTGAGCAATAACATTTTATTTCAGTAAAAACAACATAAACAGTTTACAATTTCATTTTATCTTAAAAGCATATTTTTATTAACAAAAGAAATTTTTAATTAACATTTGAGATATAATAAGGTAATAATAAATTTAAAACACACATTTGCTTCTACATTTTAGAATAAACATATTTAAAAGATAAAAATAATTTATAATGAAATTGTAATGTATTTGAATTAAAAATTTTTTTAAATAGTATTTTAGCTTTTGGAAAGATGTTTTAATTTTATTCGGTGATTAAATATATTTTTGGACTGCTAATTTTGAAAATGAATTCAGTTTTCATCCAACACGCCGGAATTTTTCAAAAATGCAAATTAATGCAAATACTACATGCACTCCTACTTCATAATCGTAATTTAAGCCAGACACAAACTTTAAATTAGATTTTTAATAAATAAATAAATAAATAAATAATAATAAATAACATCTAAAACTATTTTTATTGACTGCCCAAGCGCAGAATAGAGTAATTGAGCTCTAAAGAATTTCTAATATTATTTGGTGACTAGTTTAATACTGTCCGTTTTCATGAAATAACGAGTAAAATGAGCATGCCGTTTTGGGAATCGCGATATCCCAATACAGTTATAAAATTTGAAATGAGCATGTTGAAATTAGTAAAAATCACTGAAAATTTTCTTGACAATAAACCCTCGTAGGCCGGTATAATATTGTCCATTATAATAAAACTAAAGTGAGGATATCATTTAGCGAACAAACCTTTCGTGATAGCACAAAACTGTTTTAAAATTTGAAATCAGCATATTGAAATTATAATCAAGAAAATTTTCAGTGATTTTTTTACTAAACTATCGCAGATCTAATACTTTAAAAATATCCTGCTTCCGAGATAAAAATATTCATTTCTTAACGAATATAACTAAGAAAAGGCTGAATTGGCTACGGTTTCTTAGTAATGTGTACGAATTTTTTAGAAAAATGTATATATGTAAATATTATAATACATGTTAAGAATACCTTAATCATCTTCGGACTTTCGTTTTTTTTAGCTTCTCGTTTGTAAATATCGTGGGAAGCATGTGTGATGATTTTGTGGCCCCATAAAAACTCCCTCTTTAATTTTGGATCCAACTGAGTCGGTTCGACATGTGGCATGTCTGAGTCGAGGGAATTTTTAATGTAGGTGCTTGAATTACCATGGCTTTTACCAAATTTTTTACAAGATCGAGGTTGACGTGTAAAGGAGGAATGATGATTTTGTGTGTTCTGCTAGTGGTGGGCGTTGTACATTCATTTCTCCAGGCTTGAAAGATGCTACTATACAAATAATAATACGTCAATATCTTTGCAACCAGAGCCAATCAACTTTTTTCAATGTGATATTCGTGTTCAGCACGTTAAATTCATTCAAGATTGAGTACTTTCAACTAAGAAGCAGTTTCATTGTTGGCCAGTGTTATCAATGGTTTAAACATTTAATATTTATAACTCGAGATAACATCAATTCATAGTACGTTGATTAATAGATTGATGTCTTGATTAATTTTAAAATTTGAAGTTATTAAATTTGTTGTTTTCCATCAATAGTTAAAGCTAAAAATTCAGTAAATTTATTTTTATTCAAATACATGCATTTTCATTAGAAATTATTTCCTTTTAATATTTAATATTTTTTTTCTCTATTTATTAATTTTTATCAGGGATGGATGAAATTGATAAATTTTTTTAATTTCCTTTCATCCATCCCTTTTTATATACATTGTAATTTTCAAATGACTCTCATTAAACTCCATTAAGATAAACAAGTTCGTCTTTATTTAAAAAAAAAACAAAGTAATAACATACACTCTGATGTACGAATATTTTAAGCAATACGAAGTCTTTAAAATTTAAAAAAATAAATGTAAAAAATGAAAGATACTTGCAATGTAGATAGGCTATAGTTTTTTCAAACAAGCCGTTTTTTGACACACTGAATATAGAGTATACATAGCATCTGCTTTGCACATCTTTGGACAATGAAATGGGGTTATAATCTTTATAACAAAATAAAAACCAAATTACCTTAACTGTGGATAAATAACATCCATGGTAACACAAAGAGCCAAAACCGCTTTTCCACAACAAAATATTTATTACGCCTGGATACGTATTTCGGACGCTACGCGTCCATTTTTCAACAAGACTGAATGTTACAGACTGAATGTCCAGTCTGTATAATATGCTGTATAATATGCTGTACGGAAGCTTCAGGATTGTAGCGGATGTACCTGAAATAATCCTTGATCCTGGTAGTAACCATCCTCCGTGTCTGCCCGATGTAAAAGGAGTCACACGTCCCGCAATTTAATTTGTACACGCCAGAACTTTGGTCAGGTTGTATGTTATCCTTAGCCGA
>JAHWFO010024180.1:0-14494 GCA_023313115.1 Rhysida immarginata
GCAAGTTTCACCAGTGCCAGGAGAGGGTGTTTGCAGCACCAGCAGATCTTCCATCGTCGCCTTCAAGAATGTCGTCCCAGCAACAACCCCTGATGTCATCACCGGCCAAGTCCACAGTGCCAACCAAAGCTTCGTCATCATCATCCACAGTGCAAAAGAGCCATTCTTCATCGGCTCCTTTGACTCTTCCAGAGGTGCAGAAGGAGATGATGCCGCCACCACCTCGATCATCGTCGACTCCAACTACATCTTCGGAGCCGAGGAGGGAGAAGTCACCATCACCTCCTTCCAAGCTCCCAGAGATAACGCCTCTTCCTCAGTCATCTCTGGATGTGTCGATGGGTGAAGACGAAGCTTCTGGTGTTGACGACGTAGGAGCAGATTCTGCCTTCTCAGTGGAGGAATTTCCACCCCTTCCTCCACCAGCGCAGTCAACATCTTCACAGCCTGCGCAGTCTATGCTTACGTCGTCACCTTCCAGGATGACATCTTCTGCTGGGACCTCGCTTCCATCAGCGCAGAAACAGCAGGATCTTCTTGTGAGAACGAGGAGTCCCCGCAAGAAAAAATCCAGACGGGATCGTGGCAGCAGGGATGAGAGACGTACAACTTCTTCCTCCGAGAGAGACAGCCGCACGAGCCACCAGCGCAGCCCTTCTTCTTCATCAGGTCGTCTGCGATCTCCGATGAGAAGATCGACGGAGCCTCCCGTATCATCTGGGAAGCCCAAGTCTCAACTGGATACAGGTCAGCAGGTGCGTCATTAAAAATCCTCAATGAAGGTTATCTCCCTGAACGTGCGTTCTCTGGGTTCCTCTTTTAAGCAATCGGTGTTGTCATCGTTCATTGCCCTGTACAGGCCGGACATCTTATTACTTCAAGAAGTAAAGCTCGCCACTTCACCACAGTGCTACGATCTTCCGGGCCTTCGCAGTCAATGTACCAACGGACAATTCTTCATCAACTCTTCGTCGCCAAATGGGAAAGGGGTTGCCTCCATCATCTTCAACCCCTCCATTCTGGTGTCGAATTGTGTATATGACTGCGAGTGCAGGGTAATCTCTTTGGACATTTCAACATCTGGTGTCAATTTCCGATTGCTTAATGTATATGCACCGTGTAGATCAGCAGAGAAACCAACGTTTTTCACAGACTTAAAAAACTGTTTGTGTTCATCATTGCCTGTGGTGATTGCTGGAGATTTGAACTGCCATCCAGACGACAACAACATCTTCTCGTTTGGTCATGTGTATCGTCTGTGCCAGCAAAATGCATTGTTCGACCTATGAACACACAATCCACAGAGTAATCACATTGTTAGACCTTTTTCTCGTCGACAATGCTTTTGTTGGTATGCCGGGTAAAATGGAGGTAATTCCATGCTCATTCTCCGACCACAGTGCCATCATGTGGTCATGGAATCCTCCATTTCCAGCATCATCCGCAGGCTCTGCAGTCCATCGCAAGTGGTTCCTGAATGTTTCTCTGCTCGACGAAGAGGAATCATAGGGTGCGTTCGCTCAGTTCGTCGACAAACACCTTCGTAATGTGCCTTCTACGCTTGCTTCGTGGTTGGAACTAAAAACTAAGATCAAACGGTTCTTTCGGAAGATTGGGTTAGATGCTGCTCGTCGCCGATGTCGTCATCTCCTCATGCTATAAGAGATCCTCCGGCTCCTCCAAGTATCCACCCCAAAGGAGGAGTTCGAGATGGAGATTCGTCAGGTGAAGAGTGAGATCAACGCTCTAATGATTCGGAAGGCGGCTGGCGCAGCGCTCAGAGCCAAACTTTCCTGGGCGTCTGACGTCAGGAATTTATCATCTGCCGCTTTCGCCGAGGAGAGACGACGTGCCAACAAAAAACGATGTCATCGATTGGTGGTGGAAAATGGGGAAGTGAATTCTGACCACGACATCTTGTCAGCCTTTCACGCCCATTTTTCATCCTTTTTCGACAACCCAATTATTCCGTCAGTCGAAACGAAGCAGTGGATCGAGGCGCTAAGACCTTTTCCTGAGGATGCTGACCTGTCTATCTCTCGTCCCTTCACCGAAGACGAAGTCAAGAAGTTCCTGTCAGCGGACGGCCGTCATCAGTCCAGCCCGGGTATGGATGGCATACCATACTCGTTCTACAATGCGACATGGAATCTTCTTGGGCCTTTTCTGGTGCAAATGTTTAATGCGATCATCGAAGACCCGTCTTCCATCACACAGGACTTCACCGTGGGCCAAATCATCCTACTCCCCAACGTGCCGAATCCAGAGTTGGTTACCCAGTGGAGGCCAATTACCCTTTTAAACACCGACTACAAGGTCTTCACTGGTGTATTCCAACATAGGCTGAAATTTCTCGCTGAAGATTTTATCATCCCCGGACAATCCTGCTCCATTGCATCGCGCAGGATGTCCGATAATCTTATTATGATTCGGTGTGTGATGGAAGAAGCGTGTGCTCGTAAGCAAAGACTTCCTGTTTTAAGCCTTGACCAAGAAAAGGCGTTCGACAAAATAAACCATGTGTTTCTCTTTGACGTATTTCGACACCTTCGTCTTCGGACTTTTGCCACGATTATTTCCGCACTGTATGGTTCGGCCGCATCATGTGTGGCGATTAATGGTTCCATATCTGCCACCTTTAATTTGTGCAAAGGTGTCAGGCAGGGGTGCCCTCTTTCCCCCCCTGCTATACATCTTTTATTTGGAACCATTATTGCAATACTTGAATCGCCACCAAGATGTTCGAGGATACGATCTGCCAGCTGCATCAATAAACATCAAGTCTTTGGCGTATGCAGATGACGTAGTGCTATTTGCGTCCGACTTGTACTCCTTGGGCATCTTTAAAGAAACCTTCGACCGCTTTAGTACTTCAACGGGGAGTTCCATCAACCTCGTCAAGTCTAAAGGTATTGCTATTGGGAAGTGGACTGTGGACTATCTCATAACCTTCCCAATAACTTGGTGCGACCGAATTACAGTGTTAGGTTATGTCTTTTCTTTTCAACCGACCATGGACTCCATGCACTGGCAACAAGTGGTTGAGAAGTGCATCACTCGCCTTGATAAAAGTCTTCGTTTTCCAACATCGATGTTTGTCAAGGTGAGATTCATCAAGACTCATGTGCTTCCAGTTTTAACATCTAAATGCCTATTCACCTTGCCTTCGCATGATTTTCTCACGAGACTCCGTAGGGCAATTGTGAACTGTGTTTGGGGGACGACTGCTCAGCAACGTCGCCCATTGAGATCAGCGTTCCTCTTTATTCCCTTAGAGAGAGGGGGGTTGGGTTTACCCGATACTAAACGGTATCTCATTGCGGCCAGGCGGGCTGCCTTGATTCGGGTATTCCTTAGCCCTCCCCCTTTATGGGTGATCTTCTTTTTCTTACATCTAAGGTTGTTTTTCAAGGTGAATAGGCTTCCGTTATCCCCCTTGTTGCCAGTTGTAACGTATCAACATCAACCCGACTTATACAAAGCTTTCAACCAGGACTTTGAACTGATATTACCAATGCTACGCCGTATTGATCCTCAGCAATGGGGAATGCTTCGGCTTGCATGGTTCTTTCAGCAGACTGACCCTGACGAATCGACGGACATCGTGCGACTTCTTCCCGATTGCCCGTGGGCAGCAGTTATGAAGCTTTTAAAATCTTTCGCTTTTGAGAAAACATTGTTTAATTATCAATGGCGGCTGCTGCATCACGGGTTTTATTCCCTTCATCGTCTGTTTTTATGGAAGGTGGTCAGGTCTGCTGGATGTTCCGTGTGCGGCGTAGCCGACACCATTTGTCACATTTTCTACGAGTGCCCGTTTGCTATGTCGATCTGGGATCGTTTGAGGAAGCATTATGGGCTGGTATATTTCTCATATCAGTCTGTGCGCTTCCTCTTAAACGATTCTACTGGCGAGGTTTTAAAACCGGACCTAGCCGTTGCGATCGCCTTCATAAATAAAGAACTCTGGCTGGCCCGTTGGAGTCGATCGCAGGGCCATCCTCTATCAACTTTGATCGTATGGAGGAAAGTGGCCATTCAACTTCGATCTTTTCTGCTCCTTGAATGGTCACGGATAGGTCCGGTTACGTTTAAAAAGCGCTATACGTCATCTAAGTGGTTATGCGAGGTCATCGGAGGAGACCAGACTTTCTTTTTCACCTTCCCGATGGCCTTCTGATACCTCGGCAGATGTGAACGGGCCTCGTTTTTGAGGCGCTTATATAAGCCACGCAGCCCCATATGGGCTGCCCGCCACTTATTGCATGTGCGCCTGGACGCCTAGATTCTAAGATCTCACGATTAGGCGTCCGCTGAGGCAATTCCATCAGCCTTAGCTCCAACAGCTATTGTGGCCGACCAGACCTTATGAGATGCACGGACAAGGTTACGAATCGCCGAGGCACAGAGGACCGACAACAAGTAACAATATTAGTGATAAGGACATTACTCATAATTATTACTCTGTTAAAAGAAGTCATCACGCCGAGCCACAACTGTCCGACGGAAGAAGGCTGCCGCTGCCGCCGTCTCAGAGCCAAACCCGGTATCGAGTTAGAACAAGGTTGATTAAGGCCGGTAACCGCTACGAGGGAAGGAGGACGCTCAACCAAGCCGGACGACCGATCCACGCCAGCCACGATGGCCGGGAGACCTCGTCGCCCATGAGAGGGACGAGCTCGCACGCACATGGCAGTCAAGTCGTTGGTTGGAGCCAAAGAGAAATTTATGAAGGCGAGCGTAATCCGTCATCCAGCTGCCACCAACGTAAGCTCGGTAGAAATAATAATAAATACAACGTTTCTAATGAGCCCTTTGCAGGTGGACTTGAACTCGTTAATCAGCAGGATTTGATCGTGGAAGAGTGCCAGTCCGAGCAAATACCCGACATCGCCTCGTGTAGCTCTACCTCCACACACGGCGCAAATTTAGTGTTTAACGATACCGCCGCCATTCATGCCCGAACGAAGTGCGAAGCCGATTCGCCCCAGAAATTGAAAAGTCACGTGCAGGACGACGTGACCGCAGAAGGTTCATCAACCCGAATGACAACACGACTGCAAGGACTCCTGTCCTTGCACTTCACTCACCCATTAGCAATCCCGAGGAGTAGTGGATATTGCAAGACAGCGCTAGTGTCATCACCTCCAGCCGGCTATCTCGCGGGGCGCCCTGCAGATTGTCCGCGCTCGGACAGCTACACCGTGTTGTCTGGTACTGTGCGAGATTAAACTATATGATAAGATATGAGTTTAAATCTAAGCAGATTAAGAGCTACTGGCTTTATCTAATCCCTGTTTTATTCTTGACAGCTCAAACTCCTCGGTTGACAAACCTGTATAGGTCGCCGCTCTCAGACGTTGCGGCGCCCATCACGGCCCAGGCATTTTTCTTCGCAGAGGATCCCGACAATCCGGAAGCAGCACATTGCAATATTTCGGAAGACACCCGACATATGCTGATCATGGACGCTGAATGCAAAAAGCTGATGACCTCCAGAAATGTATCGGTTCCCTCGTACGAAGATGCCCTGGACTGATTAAATCGTCACTCATAATTTTTCATGAATAGTTGGCAAACTCTGCTAAATATTGTAAATAAATTAAATTCTGATAATTAAATTATACTTCACATTACCTCCTTGTTTCCACTCTGTTCGTAAGTTAAAATACACGACAAGCTGCTTTAAAATGTGTAGTTCAGCAGCATCTGCAAATGTTTGAAGGATTTAATGAAACTTGCATATTTTTAGATATTTTTGTCAAATGGTGGAAGATTGTTAATGTGAAACGCAGGTTTGAAGCACAGCATTGCGATAAAGAATATAGAGCATGTATTTACAGACATTGTTATGCAGCTTGAATATTTACAGAAGATGACATTGTGGTTAAAAACATGGAGATTGTCAGTATCTGTTTCACAAACACTATCAGCACAGACATTCCAAGCTTTAATCATAACGAATGAAGGATTCTTGAAACTGGTGCCATACATGTTTTCAAAATACAATTTTGAGTATCTTCTGTTATGTAAATTTCAGAATGATACCTTAGAAAGTAGGTCTGGTTGTTACCAGCAGATGAGTGGAGCAAACTATTACATTTCATTTATTCAGGTGCTAGAAAGTGAAAGAAAGCTGCGATTTAAGAGCCTTGTAGTTTTGACAACAAAACATCAGGACATTTCATTAAAAACATCGTTCCCCTACAAAGACAATGTGCATTCATCAGTTGATATTAACATGTTCTCATCTTTATTAGAATGTGACTTTTCATTAGATGATGATCCTGCAGAGGTTTTGTCAGTTCTAACTTGCATTGCTGTTATGAAAGAACTGCGTTTACAGAAATGTAACATTTGTCTTACGTTATTACAATCAGAGAAGAAAGTTGATATTCAGTTGCCGTGCCCATTAATCTGCGAGTTGGATCGTAGAAAATTAACATTGCCTACAGAGATAGCTGCAACTGTGGTAGCTATTGTGTGGTTTATTTTTCAGAAGATATTAAATAACTTTTATGACCTGTTTTTTAAAAATACACATCAACTTTCAGTTTTATATTGTGTCAGTGTAAAATTTTTAAAACAATACTTGGAATGTTCAGATATGAATATAATTGAAGTTTGCGAATGTAAGAAAACCATGCAAGAAAAGTTGTTTTCTGTAGCTATATGCTGTTGTAAAATAATGCTAAATAATTATACAAAAAATGTTAATGATGAAAATAGAAGAGACTCTTGTAATGGAAAAATAAATAAACTAAATCCAAATTAAGTAAATAAACTGTATTTTAAGAATAATTTAAGAAATTTTAATCTACCAGATTTATCTAATTTAATTCATAAATTCATTAAATTTTATTATTTGTTATTGTTATAAATTCATGTTTAAAACTGTAAAATTTTTACAAATATATAATTATTCAAATTTAAAAGTTCTAACAAAACATAGTACCTATTAAAAAGGTAAAAAAAAAAATTAAAAATTATGAGATAATTGAAAAAGTGTTTCAAATTGGAAAACTGTTTAAGAAAATAATTTTTTAATAGATTTTATTTTATTTTTAAGGTCGAGCCTAAAATTCCTTAAAGTTATTCTTAATAATTCTTAAAGTATACCTCATCATCGTTTTAATAAATAAAATCTTGAACTACCTTGTTATTTTTTGTTTATTTTTTTTAAATAATTGACGTCAACAGCAAGTTTGAAAATCGAAAGTATCACGTGATTCCTGGCACTGAATAGACTTTGTATTAACGCACAGTATTGATTTGCATTGAATTAATTTAATAACTACAAAATAGCAGGTTTTGTTAAAATAAATGCATCTTATGACTTATACATTTCCTTTCCCTTTCCTAAATAAAGTGAGAAGAAACTTTTTTTAAAATTTACAATGTTTTAGAGTAGGGATCGGGAAGCTGCAGTTCGCGAGCCGTATGTGGCTTTCTGGGTATTACGGCCTACAGCTATCCAAATTTCTTTTAATCGATTATTATTTCTTATCAAATTACTAATTGTCAGTTGTCATATCTATATGGCTCGTAAAAAAAAAAATTCAAATTTATGCTCTGAGTAAGTTTTAGGACTTTTGCCTTAAAAGGTTGACTTAAGACGATAATAAAACCTTCCTAGGGTTGAGGAATCTTATCTTTAGAGAAACCGAATTACCAAAAATAAACAAATAAATAAATAAAATGAAAATTTTAAACAAAAGAGAACATTTTTAGTCGCAACACAGATTTTGAATAACTACAATTTTATTTATGCTAGTTATTTTAAAGTTTAATTTCACGAATGCTCATTTCATACCGAATAACATAATCTTTCCCCATGCATGAATTCACCCCCAGTCTTGCCATCTGGATTGTGAGAAAATCCAGGACCTAATATTGTATGAGAAATACATTTATATAAAATGGCCACCTAACATAAAAACTTGGAGATATATATATATAATGATAAACTAAAGATAACAGAAACTAAAGATAAAACTTAGCGAAATGTTAACTCACTAGCAGCATATACTTTCAATATAATTGCATAAGAAACGGATCCTGAATTAATATGAGCCTTTGTATCCTACAATATCAATATATATGATCACAGGAGTTGGGACACCTGTTGCCCTACCGTAAAGCCGCATAAAGCTTAAATCCGTAGTGTGTAGGACCACCCCGAGCTGCTATCACTGCATCCACTCTACATGGCGTACTATCCACAAGTTTACGGTATGTGTCCACAGGTATTGACCTCCATTCCTCGAGGAGTGTCATGTTCAGTTCCTGGACAGATGTAGGGCGAACCATCTGGATCTCACACGTCACTCCAATTTATGCCAAAGATGTTCGATGGGGTTGAGATCAGGACTCTGGGCGGGCCAATCCAGTTCTTCAACCCGCATCTCATCAAACTAGTTAGATATGGATCTTCCTTTGTGGCAAGGCGCATTGTCATGCTGGAAGAGGAACTGCCCGTGACCGAAGTGTTCCCACAGCGCTGGAAGTGCCCCGTTATCCAGAATGGTCCTGTAGCCATCAGCATTGAGGTTTCAATCCACCTTGATGAGCGGGCCCAGTCCAGTTCAGGAGAAACACCCCCAGACCATCACTCCACCACCACCAAACTTTACTGTTGGAACACATTCTGGCAGGAGGCACTCTCCGGGCATTCGTCAGACCCAGACTCTGCCATCTGATTTCCACAATGTAAACCGTGATTCATCACTCCATTGACATTTCTCTGATGCTTTTCCCAGAAAGCTCATGTCACATCCAATAATCCTTCTGTCGTGGCATATTGATGAATGTCATTTATTCTACAATTCAACTGTGCTTGAAATGGATCATTCCATTAAAAAAAAATTATTTAAATTTTATTGTTAACTTTAAATGAGTTTTTTTCATGAAATGATCCATAACAGGGGTGTCCCAACTCCTTTGACCATGTAGTGTATATATATATATATCCAAGTTTTTGTCAGATGACCACTTCAGTGTCCGTGCAATCCGATCGCCAGTGGCAACAGTTCAACTAATCTGATGAATAAACAATCACATTTGGCGAACATACTTGGCTAATTCTATTTATATGGAAAATTTTTATTTTCAACCTCGAAAATGCGATTATCATGTGATTAAATTTTTTTAAATTTAAAATGCTTCATAATTTTTTTTAAATTTTAAATATGGCTAATGAGATTCTGGCTTAAAGAAAATCTCTATTGGCTAAACCATTGGCGATAAAAATTTCAAATATTATGCGGCCACTGCCATTTTATATAAATGCATTTCTCATACGCTATTGCAAACAAAAAAAGTAAGGTGATGGTGTTTTTTTTTTTTTGTTTTTGTTTTTTTGCTTGTTGTTACTTGATATAAAACATTTATGAATCAAGAATATTTTCATTTATTTTTTACCTCAACATACGACTTAAAAATGATTAAATTAAATTAAAGATTTTGTGAATGTTCACTGATTATATCACAGTTAAATGTCTTGCCTGTAGAATTTGGAGATTTTTTTAATTATTGACATTCTTTCGTTCCTGCTGACTTCCAATTTTAAGATACATTACATATGTGTATTCTTTCTTTGAAAATTTAGCTTCATTTCTCCCGTTTGCATGTCATCACTAAAACAGCACATTAAAAAAAAAAAAAATTAAAAATACACTTTATTTCTTTATTTTGAAATATGTTGGCAACCCAGACCTTGTTCTCCTCATAAATTTCCATATTGACACACGTTTTGGTGTAAAGGAGATCGTTTACATCGAGATTATTCGTCCATGAATATTAGAAAAGTACATATAAGAGATTAAAAAAGTTATCATACATATTTAAAAACATAAGCCGGATATAAAATGTTATAATAGGTATTGAAAATTAATATAAAATCACAGAAACCCAGATTCAAGATTTGAATACTGAATTAACCAAAGTAGAATTATAATTATTCTCACACAATTTTTCTATTTATTTGTGAATGTAAGTAGATCCTAAACTTAGCATTTATAATATTACAATTTGATTCACGCATTCAATGCAATTTATTTTTCTGACATAACATTTTTCTACCTCTGTTGTAGAATAATAGAATGTTAAAATAGTTAATGAATGAATAGCTTGGAAAAATATAAGCAACAACATGATATAATGCAAAGGTAAACAATTAGTAGAGATGTGATAGAGGATATGTGAAATAAATAAACTTTTTAATCATTTAAACTATGGAATAGACAATGCTAAATTCTCCTATAGAGATTGTACGAGTATAGCACAGATTAAAAAAAGATAATCTATAAAGCAAATAACACTGTAAAATAAAAAAGCACTCTTACACCATTGTCATAGTTCTAAAATCAAAACGTGTCTGCTTTAAAAATACTTTTCCTATTACGTATTTGGGATCCTTTTATGAGTTTATAAAAAAAAAAACTAACCCAAGTTCACATAAATTCTTATTTCATGACCTACGGTAGGGAATTTTCCCGAGTCAAATACTGTAACTAGATCCATAAAGATCCAATAAAAGTTTCTGGTATCACATTGTTTGACTATATCAGAAAACTCGGTGTCTGAGAAATTATAAGGAAACTGATACTGGAAACTGGGGATGATACTCCAATCATAAAGAAATGGATATTTTGGAAAAATATAAACAATATAGTTCAGTAATATAAGTCTAGAACATTAAGATTAATTATTTAATTTGTTCCCTACAAATACTGAAAACAACTTGATTAAGGAGAGACATTATTGCCTCTGATAACCAGCAGAAATGCTATATTATACCACCAATCAAAGGATCATAATCTGGCTAATAGGCCTCTTAATATGTGCACTGATTTTATGATTGACAAAAAAAAAGATTTATGTTATATTTCTTTTAACAAGCATATCAGTTTTTTTCAGTAAATCATCCTACAAGTTAATCCAGATTGTAATTCAGCACATTGATGTAAATTTTCATCACCAATATTTGTCCATACTGTAAAAAGTACCAAAAGGGATAGAAGCCATAATTAAAATAGTTATTCTCAATAGTCTTGGTTTCATAAATATTGAATATTAAATACGGTAGCTTTATTACTACTAGGAGGTCTAATGTGATTACAAAGTAAATAGATGCTGCAAATAAGATGCCTCAGACACACAGTACTTAATTTCCTTGAAATAAAAAAAAAAGAAACTGCAGATGTAAAATGTTACTTCATTTAATTTTTATTGCATGCAACATCGACAAATATAATTTGTCATACTAACGTATAAAGATAACATTTTTCATATATAATTTTAACAGCATTAAAAATCAATTAGGAGAATGCAGCTTTGAAGTGAATGTGATGAAATTGTATCTCCCAATTTTAACTGCAATTAAACTTTTATTGAAGAAGCCTACTACATTAATCAAAATGAATAATAAAATGTTTTGAGTGTATTGAAATGAGTGTAATAATTTAAAATTACCTCTTCTAATAATCTGTTAAAGATAAAAGAGCCCTATCTAATTAAAACCTAATGCTTATAAGACATACATTTTCAAATGATAGAATTAAGTAATCTTAAATTAGTAACATGAATTAAATTTTATTTTTGGTAAATTATATGAAAGATTTGTGAGCAATGTGAATGGTATTAGCAACATACAAGCCAATACGCTTATTACACAGCAAGTGACCATCTGTACTGATATAAGAGTATCAATTTCTGTGTGACAGGAGATAAGCATAATTTATTTTACAGAAATGTCATCAATGAAAATTTATTAAATCACTGAAGTTAATATGCTGTCAGTAAGGGACTTCTAAATTGTAAGGAAAATGAGCTACATTTAAAATGTTATGTAGCCTACACAATATATATATATATACTTGCTAGCCATAATCATTCATTTTCACAACTGGAAAGAATATTTTAAAAGGTTATTATAAAAATGCAACAAAAAACACGTCTCTAATAACGGCCTCTCTATTAACAATCTCACTGATATTTAACAACTTACTTGTTACAGATTGATCACTTGTTATTAATTTATCATCTGTACTTTTAACATAAAGGAAATTTCATAAGCCTTAAAATTCTTTCTAAATGAAAAGACTACATATCCAAAAATGAAACTGTAAATTACTGAGTAATTAAAATACATAACTGTAAATGAATAAAAGAGGAAGAAAGTATTTTTCCTTCTGAAACTGCAGTGTAGGCCGTGATATAAGATTATATAAATATGCAATAAAAAAATTCCCATAAGTAATGGTCAACATATCAATGAAACCTTTAAAAATTTTTAAACGTAGTCATACTGAATGTTCTTGGGAAAGGTTATTTTTATAAGCTTTTATTAACTTTGCTGTGTTAGTTGTTTAGGTCAAATCTTGTAATCAATATTAAACCAACTTTCCGACAAGCTAGGGAGCTGCAATTTGACACACTTATGCAGAATCGATGACAATTTATGATAAAGAAAAAAATTTTCAAATCGGTTCATTGGTTCGTGTTCTAATGGTACTAACTCATTACTACGAATT
This sequence comes from Rhysida immarginata, assembly GCA_023313115.1. NCBI lineage: Eukaryota > Metazoa > Arthropoda > Chilopoda > Scolopendromorpha > Scolopendridae > Rhysida > Rhysida immarginata. Next base: position 12,534 of record JAHWFO010024180.1, read on the forward strand.
GATTGTTGTAACAATTGGACATTTCGTTATGGCGAGAGGTAAATGTATCTATTGTTTATTGTTGCAAAATTAAGCTTTATTGTTGCCACTAAATAAAGCATTATAAAAGCTTGGTTTGATAAAACCCTTTTTACATAATCTTGTTAATATTTATTTAATATTGGAATGTTCATGAAATAGTTTGATGTTAATCCATTAGTAATTCATTAATGATAACCAACATTTCCAGAATAATAATATCTGGAAACAAGAAGCCAAGAAAGTGGAACATGCAATTTCTTCCTTATACAATTTGCTGCCCTGAATAAGATTCTGTACAAGAAATAAGAAAATCATGAAAGTTATTTATCATATGAAGTCCACTTGAAGCATTTATTTATGAAAAAAAATAATTCAGGTTACAAACCATATTTTCTAATTAAAACACTTGGTTTCTGAGTAAACATAACTGGGAACATTTTCAGTATTCTTAAACACAAAACGGATGCAATAGCTGATATTGGTGATGGGGTTTCATGATTTTATCCCGAGTGAATTTCTTTATAATTTTGAAATAACATAAATCGTTTTTACTTATTAAATAGAGGTGATGCAGTAATAAATTCAAAACGTAAACTTACATGCTGGACGATATCGTGTGCGGAAATTTAAGAAACGCTATTCTGTAGTTTTACCTGCTAAATAATTTTTTACTCAACGCTAACTAGCTGAGCATCACACGAGACTACTTGTCGAAATACGATAAAATTTTAACGGTGTACACAGTTTTATGTACCCTATTACTCCTTTAAAATTCATTATCTTAGGCGTTATAGAACCTGAGTTATTAACTTGTTGATCTTGGTGGGGGCATTTTTATTTCTGTTCATATCTCAGTTAGCGTTCAAATTCGGACCCATGTTCATAGGAAAAATATTATTCCCCTATACAAACAGTACATAGTATTTCATTCTTGACCTACATTTCTGAATCACCCTGTATATTATTTCGTAAGGGGAGGTCTTTAAAAAATAAATTCATTTATCTTAGTCGCATTTATCTCAGTCATCACGCGATGTGCAGATAGTTAACATTTCGTATCCAAAAATATTAAATCTTCTAATAACACGGACCTATTTTATTAATTTTATTTAACTATAATTTTCATTATTATTAATATAAATAAATAAACATAGATTACCAATTAACAGTATCTTAATTTATCACTTAGCTATCATCACTTCGTATACATACGAGAAACAAGTCCCCCCCTCCCCTCCCCTCCATTTCATCCATTCCTGGGCCCACGTTTCCCATTAAACGTGTTTATCCGAAATTAATGATCGTACATACTGATTTAGTTGTTATGTAATGCCAATAATCCGTCCTATTTTCGTTACGATCCATTTTCTCGCTGTCTGGTTGGAGTAGAAACTTGTCTTCATTCTGCGATTGAGGAGAGAGCGCAGTGTAAGATAAGGTGAGAGAAACGGCGGCTGCTGCTGCTTCTACTTATTTCCAAGAGCTTGTATCAATTAACGAAACATGCACGATCCATAAAATCAAATAGAACTCTTATGTACGTATACTATGTACTTTTAGACGACTATTTAATGCATGTTTTCTTTAATCAGTCTTCCAAAATTTCAATTTAATCGACGCGTCGCGACGATCAGTTCCGCAGGCGTCCATTTTAAGCTACTAGAAAAAGCGGAAGTTGAGATAGTTTCAGCCATGCGCATTAACGATCAGTAATAACGAGAATTATGCATAAATTTGATAAATAAAACGATTTTGGACCTTCAAATAACGTTTAATTTTCCATTTAAAAATAACGGAAATTTTCCTTGAAATGTTTATATTGAGTGACAAAATACGCTTTTGGCGCTGCCTTTTCGTTTAGGAGAAATAAATTCTTTTTGATGCGAGTGTTGAACTTTTCACCATAGACTAAAGGTTAAAAGCTAAAAATATGCAAAAAA
>JAHWFO010024183.1:0-21310 GCA_023313115.1 Rhysida immarginata
GTTGTTGACATCATTGCATAAAATTCTTTAGTCATGTCAGGTGTATTTGATGTGCTGTGCTTTTTTGTATTTGCTGTGTGGAGGGAGATTGGAAATTGTAAGTGTTTTAAATTTTTTTATTAGAATTTATAAATTTAAATTAAAAGCGTTTATTTCTACCACGTGTTCATTGTGGCCATGTGTTTCTATTAGACATCATTTTAAGAGTTTATCAGATTTTATTTCTGTAGCAAAATGAATTTCGAAAACAGCATATTAAATTAAATTTGCATTACATTTGCAATTTTATCATTTTTTGAATTTAAGAATTAAGAATTTTTGGAAGTGCCTCCAAAGAAAAGAAGATGCAAGACTGAAGATCAAAGGTGCTACAATGGGGAAGGCACGCAACATGCAGGACACCAGAACCAGGAACTGGAAGACATTTTGCCAGCAATCAACGAAGAAAGAAATCTGCAACGAGAAAACAAGATTACGTGAAGCCAAACGAAGAGTATCAATGACGGAGACAGAAAAGGAAAGAGTACGAGTGCATAAGAGAGTTCATGAGGCACAACGAAGAGCCTCAATGACTGAAACTAAAGAGAAAGAACACGGAAAAATGGCAGAAAGCGTGAGGCAAATCGCTGTGCATTCATGAACGAATCTCAACGAACAGAAGAGCAAATATCACGAAGAGTCCGTGAACTAAACCAACGTTACCAACACCGAACCAGGACAATGTGCAGTGCGCTTGTAAACCAAGAAGATTTCACTTGCAAACTATCCATCACTCCCACAGTTGAATGAGTTCATGGACATCGATGTGAAACAAGGGGTCAACAGATTATTGATGCATGAAGAGTCGTATGACCGTGAGGAGCTCCAACATATTGCAGAGAAGAGACCTCTCATGAATGATGACCAACTTGCAGTGTTTCAAGAAATTGCCAAAGCTGTAGAAGATAATAATAGGTCTGTGCAATGCTTCTTCTTGGATGGACCTGGAACTCGCCTAAAAGTATGTCGGCTAACTAGAAGTAGTATTGACGCTAAGATTCTCACTGGAGCACGAAAGGGAGAACGCGTATTCATTCCCCGTATCACACTCATCAGTGAAGACGAGCGCATGCCTTTCATGCTGAAACGTCGACAGTTCCCAGTCTAAGTTGCATTTGCCATGACAATCAATAAAGCACAAGGGCAATCGGTCCAGCGTTTGGGAATCTATCTGCGCCATGAAGTATGTACTCATGGCCACATGTATGTAGCTCTCTCACGATGTACCTCCAAACAGCATGTAAAAGTTGTGATCTCTGATCCTCAACTGGAAGACAACAAAGAAACGTTTATCAAAAACATTGTATTTAAGGACGTCATTGATGCCTAACATCATAATTAATCCTTGCGGCTTGGTTACGACCCCGGCTGGGCGGGGCCCGGTAAGCTTGTTTGTTTTATAAACGTAGGAGTTGTGATAAAATATATATTAATAAAGATAATTTAAAAGAAAATAAATAATAGAAAACAATGAGAAAAGTCACCCAATTGATAAAGTGAATGTTGAAGGACAAAACACAAATGAAACAAAGGTCTTGTGGAGTAACTCAGAAGAAATACCGAAGAAACACAGAAGAAGCGAAGATCTATTGAAGAAATGCTACAAGAACACAGGGAGGCACACGGTTACAGATGAAGAAGGTCTATGACGAAAGTTCGATGATTCATAACACGTACATGACTAACTTGAAATACACTATATGATCGCAAATATCCGGACACATGCACGTTTGCGCTCTAGCCACGATTTCATGGAAATCAATAGGGCGTTGCACATCCCTTTGCCCGAATCACAGCTTCCACCCTTCGGGGAAGGCTTTCCACCAAATGTTGGTAGGTACTTTCCGGAATGTTCCTCCATTCCTCCCGAAGAGCGAGAATCAGTTCAGGTACAGAAGTTGGCCGATGTGATCTGGCCCGCAAGCGTCTTTCCAATTCATCCCACAGACTCTCTATAGGATTGAGGTCGGGACTTTGTGCCGGCCAACCCATTTCTTCGACCCCTGAGTCCGCAAACCACTGCTGTACACGCCTCGCTTTGTGGCACGGAGCATTGTCGTGTTGGTAGAGAAATGGCCCGTTTCCGAAAAATTGCCACAACGTTGGAAGTGCACAGTTGTCCAAAACATTCAGATAACGGTCGGAGTTCATGATTCCTTGCACAGGAACGAGCTGGCCCAGTCCGTACCATGAAAATGAGCCCCACACCATGACTCCTCCTCCTCCGAACTTGACTGTGGGCTCTGTGCACTCAGGTAAGAAGCGTTCTCCAGGTATGCGCCAAACCCAAACTCGTCCATCGGATTGCCAGAGTGTGTAGCGAGATTCGTCTGTCCACATTACACGTTTCCATTGGTCCATTGTCCAGCTTCTGTGGGCTTTGCACCACTCCAGACGTCGCTTGGCGTTGACCATGCTGATGTGGGGCTTGTGGGCAGCAGCACGGCCATGGAATCCCATCGTGTGCAGTTCCCGACGAATTGTCATGGTACTGGCATCATTTGCAGAGGCGTTTCGAAACTCTGTGGCAATTTTTTCCGCCGAGGACTTCCGGTTGCTGCGGGTGACACGACGAAGCACTCGACGGTCTCTGTCCGTTAGTTTCTTGGGTCTACCGGTTCGTTGTTGAACTGTTGTTGATCCCCGGGTCTTCCATTTCATAATGACATCGCCTACTGTTGACTTGGGTATCTGAAGAAGGCTGGAAATGTCACGCACGGACTTGCCGCATAGGTGACATCCAACGATGGTTCCACGTTGGAACTCACTGAGCTCTGCCGGACGACCCATTCTTGCCAATGTCCAAGCAGAGTTGTGTGTGAAGGTGTGGGAAGCTATTTAAATGATGTGCAAGTCATTATCATGTGACATTGGGCCAATCGATGATCTGTGAGGGGTGTCCGGATATTTTTGATCATATAGTGTATATTATAACGTTTTCGGGATTTTTTCCCATCTTCAGTAATAAAGTTTTTTGACTGAATGGAAGATATAATAATAAAAAAAACAAAACAATGTAATCTAATACAATGTTTGATATTATGATTAGTTTGATTGTTGTGATCAGTATTGTTGAGTGCAAGGGAAGTGATATTATATTTTTAAAAGCTTTTTATAACTTTGCTGTGTTAGTTTGTTTAGGTCAAATCTTGTAATCAATATTAAACCAACTTTCCGACAAGCTAGGGAGCTGCAATTTGACACACTTATGCAGAATCGATGACAATTTATGATAAAGAAAAAAATTTTCAAATCGGTTCATTGGTTCGTGTTCTAATGGTACTAACTCATTACTACGAATTGATTGTTGTAACAATTGGACATTTCGTTATGGCGAGAGGTAAATGTATCTATTGTTTATTGTTGCAAAATTAAGCTGTATTGTTGCCACTAAATAAAATATTATAAAAGCTTGGTTTGATAAAACCTTTTTCCTCTTAACTTGTTAGCAGTAATTTCCATTTATTATTAATTTCTATAGATGGTTTGGCTAAATTTTTTTCATTCGAAATAATGTTGATGGTTTCTTTTATTAGTCTTTTTTTGTAATTTATTTCTTTACTAATGATTTTGATTCAATCCGGATTATCATTTTGGTTAATGTAACTGTGTGCCTCCCTGTGTTCTTGCAACATTTCTTCAATAGATCTTCGCTTCTTCTGTGTTTCTTCGTTATTTCTTCTGAGTTACTCCACAAGACCTTTGTTTCATTTGTGTTTTGTCCTTCAACATTCACTTTATCAATTGGGTGACTTTTCTCATTGTTTTCTATTATTTATTTTCTTTTAATTAAAGGAGTTTTATTTATCTTTATTAATATATATAAAGAATTTGATAAATGCTTATTATTACAGAGGGTTGTTAAGAAACAATGGTAACAATTAGCATATTTAAATGTGGCATGCGTTCATTTTACGTGAGCTATCACGTGGAATATTGTTAGGGCAGGTATTAAAGTGGTTAGTACTTGAACGAGGCTAACGAGAAATACAGGCTCCGGCACTGAAAAATCACCTGACTAAGATAGGTCTATTAACAATTCAACCTTCATTGTTTCCAACAAAGGAAAAAACACTGATTGTTAAAATACAGGATGGAAACAATGAAAGTTACATTGTTAATAGACCTATCTTAGTCAGGCAACACCACCTAGGGTGCGTTCACTTATTCACTTGGAGTCACAACGAGTGACTCCCGTGACTCTGAGCCATTCGGATTCCGTTTCTTTATTTGCTCCGAGTCATTTGGTCTCCGTTTCTTTCTTCGCTCGGAGTTAACTCCCTTGACCTCCAACATCAGGGTACGCTTGGAGTCTTTCGGAGTTTGTTTCTTTATTCGCTTGGAGTGCGACTCGGGTTAACTCCCTTAACTCCTGCTTTCAAGCTGGAGACATCGGAGTCAAAAAATTTAATGAGAAAGACGACGCAACAATGAAGAGTGCCAACAAAGTTGTGACTTCAACGATGATTAATTGTGTTACAATGAGATATCGTTTGCGAGCGCGCTTGTTAGGAGCCGTGGCAACCACACAAACAAGAGAAGACTTTATTTTTTCAAGCTGGCGCATACGTTGTTTAACTATCAACATGGCCGCCTCTATCTTTCCAAAGTGCACGATCATAGCCTACCATAATTGGTTAGCCTTCCATTGTTGTAGGCTTGGCACGATACAAACGAAAATTTAGCTTAAATTGATCGAAAATTTGATTCAAGACAATTTTTTCAGCATAATTATTAATTTTTATATGCTCAATCTCAGTTCATCTTTACGCATGAGGCCACCCTAGTCTCTATGATAATAAATTAAAATTACAATTATGACCAGAACTTTGTTTTTATAAAAATATTAAAAAATAAAAAATATGTTATTGTTTATTCCTGTTAATAAAAAATAACTTAATATTAAAGGTTCCCCATAACCTAAAGTGCCATGGGCACTACTCATGCTTTTCTGATGCCTCCGGAGGTTGCGAAGAAGGGAAAAAATATCTTGAATCGTTCACAAGTAGTGTTGCTAATTTAGCAGGGATGTGTCCAATTTAAAAGCTCATTTCAATATTTTGTGCATTATACATTAATTTACGAAGTAGTATAATATGTTTATTTATTATTGAATGATTCTATACTCATTTATAAATGGAGAAGATAAAATAATAAATAAAAAGAATAAATAATAACAAGTTCACCAATGAATAATGATGAGAGTTTTTGAAGAGAATTGAAGACTTTTAAATGAATGGTAGATGGTTGAAGTGCATTGTTTAATTTTTATTAAACATGTCCAACAAAAGACAAGCGCATGAAAAAAGGCTAAATTGGCAATACTGCACGTAAATGATTATAACGATCAAAGTCTTCGATTGTTACGTCGTTGTGTTGACTCTGAGCCATGACGCTAGTACTCTGATCACGTGATCACATTGACTCGGAGCATGACTCCGAACGAATAAGTGAACGCACCCCTAAAGATAAGGCCTGGGCGCTGAAACGTCATTACATTGTTACATCACCTCAGTAGGGAATTGTTAACCGTATTTCCACCAATAATAAGCTCTGAATTTTCCCTACTGAGTAATGTAACAATGCAATGAAATTTCAGCGCCCAGGCGAAGCCGACGCGATCTATACAAAGCACGGTCTATAGATATTCATGGTCATCGAGTTTCGGCCATTTTCCATTGTTTCGAGAAGCTAAGGAAAACAGATCGCGCCAGGTGCCGCATAGATCGCACCAGGGCCGACCGTGACCTGAAAATGAAACTGAAAATGAAAGTAAAGTTTTTGTCTGTCGATAGGGCGGCGCTGTAGGCGTTTTTGGGCCGATTGTACATGCAGCGCCACTATTCAATAGAGTTCCCGCCCTATTGGGAGCTAGAAACTTTAGCTTCATTTTAACAATGGAGCTCGATGACCATGAATATCTATAGATCGTGATACAAAGCCATGGCACTACGTCAGTTGGCATTGTTGAAATCCCATCGGTTTTCGTGACGTATTTTAAATATGAATTTTGTATTTTAGATAACTAAGTGTGATGATGAAATCCGGTCCGAGATGTTAAAGGCCTTAAATCAGGATGGTATCCTGTGGCTGACTCGAGTGTGTCAGGTTGCTTGGATATCTGGACAGGCCCCTAAGCAATGGCAGACAGGAATTGTGATCCCTATCTTCAAAAAGGGAGATCAGAGAGATTGCAACAACTATCGAGGCATCTCTTTGCTCAGCATTCCTGGGAAAGTGTACGCTAAGTGTCTGGAGAAGAGAAGTCGGGAAATAGTCGACTCCAAACTGTCGGGGGAGCAGTGTGGTTTCCGACCTGGACGAAGCACGACGGATCACATCTTTGCTCTAAGGCAAATCTTTGAGAAATCCTGGGAGTATGCAAAAGAGGTCTACGCTTGCTTTGTGGACCTCGAAAAAGCATATGACAGGGTTCCTCGGGAGAAGCTCTGGCAAGTGTTGCAAGAGTATGGAGTGGATGGGCAATTACTGGTTGCTATCATGTCTCTGTACGAAAGCTCTGAGATGTGTGTCCGGATAAATGGCATTAAGTCAAGACCGTTCACCGTGGGTGTTGGACTCCGCCAAGGGTGCGTACTGTCGCCCATCTTGTTCATTATCTTTATGGACTGGATAGACAGGGGCAGCCGAGGCGATGAGCGTGTTTGTGTGGGCGACTGCCTGGTGGAGAGGTTGCTCTTTGCGGACGACCTTGTCCTGCTTGGGTCTTCTCGCGCGAACCTTCAGCATGCACTAGACCGGTTTGCAGCCAAATGTGAAGAAGCTGGGATGAAGATCAGTGTGGCTAAAACCGAAGTTCTGGTTCTTTCAAGACAGCCTGCTCAGTGCGCTCTCCATGTTAGGGGAGCCTCATTGAGACAGGTGGAGAAGTTCAAGTATCTCGGGATTGCATTCACGAGTGATGGACGGCAGGAGAAAGAATTGGATGCTCGGATCGGTGCAGCAAGCTGTGTCAGACGTGAACTGTGGCGATCCGTGGTAACGAAACGAGAGCTGGGTAACAAAGCCAAGCTCTCCGTCTTCAAATCTATCTTTGTCCCCATTCTCACCTATGGTCATGAGGCTTGGGTAATGACCGAAAGAGTGCGATCGCGGGTACAAGCGGCCGAAATGAGATTCCTGAGAGGTGTGGCAGGTGTTACCCTACTAGATAGAGTGTACAGCAGCACAATAAGGGAATCTTTAGGTGTTGAGCCGCTACTTCTCCGCATTGAGAGATCTCAGTTGCGCTGGTATGGCCACGTGATACGGATGCCGCAAACTAGTCTTCCTAGGCAGTTGTTATTTTCCAAGCCGGTGGGTAAGAGACCAAGGGGTCGGCCTAGAACCAGGTGGCTAGACAACATGGAGAATCTGGGTTCGAGTCGCTTGGATATTACCAGGGAGGACATGCGCCTGATGGCGGAAGATCGCGATCGCTGGAGATCCTCCATAGGGCTGCTGCCCCCGCGACCCTAACGGATAAGCGGGTTTGAAAAGTAAGTAAGTAAGTATTCCTCGGGCCCAAAAACTTCAAAAACAAAGCAGCCAGACAGCTAACTACTCCACGGCTCACTCCTGCCCAGAACTGTCATGGCTCAATTTGCTTCACTTTGTGGGCGCTGTTAACAATAGGATTCAGAGTCTATCTTTAATATACGTCATTGATTTGAACACGAGGCCAACGAGAGACAGGCCAGGGCACTCAAAAGTCACATGATCATCGGGGTCCGGCCAACAATTCATCCTTCATTGTCTCCATCTTGGATTTTAACAATCAGTAATTTTTCGTTTGTTGGATTGTTGCCCGGGCCCCCATGATCATGTGACTTTTGAGTGCCCTGGCCTGTCTCTCGTTGGCCTCGTTTGAACATGGAGCTAAAACAACACCACCTCTACTCAAAGTCTGAGCGCGAAATCGTCATACATTGTTACATCACCTACGGTAGGGTATTGTTAATCATATGTCTACCAATAATAAGCCCGAAATTGTCCCTACCGTAGGTGATGTACAATGTATGATTTTTCCGTGAGCAGGCTTTCTCTCTAGGCGGTATTGGCTAAAAACATTGAGTTACGCCGCCGAAAATTGACAGGTATTGGGAGAGCTAAATAAAATGTTGTTTCCACATCACCGGAATCACGACAGAACAAAAACCTAAAACAGAAAAATTTTTATGACGTCACTTTCTTTCCATTCCGTTTTGGTAATCAGAAAAGCTAGTTGAGCAGTGTTGAAGACATATTTCCATTCCGTTGCACTACTGAACGGAAAACCAATTAGAAGGCAGTATTGCCATGACGTCAATGCGTCTCTTCTCGTAGCCTACGATAAAGACAGGCCGGAGCACTTAAAAGTCACATAACCAAAGTAGATCGAGCAACAATCCAACTTCATTGTTGTTTCCATCTCGAATTTCAACAATCAGTGTCTTTTTGTTTGTTGGAAACAATGAAGATTGGATTGTTGCTCGATCTACTTTGGTCAGGTGACTTTTAAGTGCCCCAGCCTGTCCTTCTAAATGGCTTTGGTCTCTTCTATTACTATAGCCACAGATTACTTATTACACAGATGGATGAAACGATGACGTCCTTGTAAGTGTGACTATATTCTGTGGGAATGTGTATATTTTGGTAACTGAGATGTTGATAATGCGATGACTGAACGTTCGTTTCCAAGAATTATTACTAATGACCATAAAATGATGATGCAATGACAGAATATTAATAAGGCAGCGTCTTTTGGTGAGGCAAAGGAATCACGCGTGTCTCTCTTGAGCTCCCTATCAAACGTCCAGACGATTGGCAAAAATTTATGTGCCTGGAAAGGAAAGGGAAAGAACTAGTATTGGTCATAGAAACTCTGCAACTAAAACAGAAAAAGCTATACGGGCATTTGAATCATCTGAGAAACGGGAGTTTCGAATGGAGCAAGAGCTTCTACGTCAAGAGCAAGAAAACTGGTCCCGGTATATCACCTAAATATTCCTATTTTTCGTAGTTTTCGTAAAATGGATAGTCCCTTTGCTCTGTGTTGTATTGATTGAGTTATTATTTAACCAACTGGGAGTTATAATTTATATTTTTTAAGATTGTTCTGTTTAAATATTGTGCAATGCCATGTACCTCTGCTAGTTTTAAATATTGTGGAAATGTGTTTGCCTTTTTATTATTTTTAATTATACTTTTATATGATAGCTGCAAAACCAAAAATCTCAAAAAGTGGCTCATCCCATGCCCAGTGGGCTACGTCTGTATCTCGGAAAAGTGTTTACAATGCATTACGTTGGCAAATCCTCTCTACACGGACGTTACAATCACGCAAATTTACTAGCATTGATGATCAAATTAACAATAATTAACATAAATGAATATACGAGGGTGGGCTGAAAGGTAATGCCTCCATGGCTGTAACTTTTTTATTTTTTAACCGATTTCCAAAATTCTTTTTGTATCTGATACTCACATTTCTCCTCTATGTAATGCACTATTCACTTTTCGAAACAGTCCCCATCCTTTCCACGCATTGTACCAACGCGTGACTAGTCGGGTGAACCCGTCGGAAAGGAATTCCGGGGTTGTTGTCGACACCAAGACCGAACGGCAGGTTTCACCTCGTCGTCAGAACGCAACTCATGCCCCTTAAGGTGCTCTTTCCTCTTTGTGAAGTGGTGAAAGTCGCAAGGTGCAAAGTCTTTCATTTTTGAACTGCAGTTTTTCATCTTTGAACTGTAGGCGCTGCAACCCCCTCTGATGTGTGGCGTTATCGTGCTGCAGAAGAGGATCCAAAGCTGCCATTCAATCCTCGTGTCGACAACAACCCCGGAATTCCTCTCCGACGGGTTCACCCGACTAGTCACGCGTTGGTACAATGCGTGGAAAGGGGTGGAGACGATGTCGAAAAGTGAATAGTGCATTACATAGAGGAGAAATGGGAGTATCAGATACAAAAAGAATTTTGAAAATCGGTTAAAAAATAAAAAAGTTACAGCCACGGAGACATTACTTTTCAGCCCACCCTCGTACATGCATTTATACATATTAAAATTAAATAAAAAGTTTAATATTTGAAAATGCATTTCAGAATTCAAAACAGCTGTAAAAATAATCGGCTACCTGAAATGGTATTCGGGATCAGATGTTTGCGTCGACCTATGCTGCCACCTAATCTCAGATTTTATTCTAACAGGCTAGTAACTGTCTTTTTATTTTATTAATTATCATGATTTTAAAGACAGCCTAATTCTTTGCCTAAAATTTATTATTATTAATGGAGATAGTCATGCGCAGTTTCAAAAACAAACCTTTTTATTAATGTGGCTTATAAAATATACTAAATTGAAATAAAATTTCCACGGATTTTTAACGTTTGTAAGTTTGGTATTGCAAGCTTGCGCATTCTGAACTGGTTTCTATTGCATTCGTTTTGAAATAAATAAACAATCAAACCTTTATTGTTGGCAACAGCCTGTGCAGATAACAATGTCGTTATTAAGATTATAATCTTGACTTGTTTTAGTGCATTTTCTAGGTAAGAGTACCACTGTTCTTTAGTTGCTAACAAAAAAGCGTGGTTGCGAAAAAATAGGGGAGTCTCCTCGGCTACTGCTGAAACGACAACAATCTCTGGAGAATTATTCTTGATACCAGTCGACAGGGCAAATGCTGCTTGGGGACTTAGGCTCCAAGCCCCTTGGATCATGGCATCTGACGTCGACCTCACAGATAACATCAATCATGGAGGACGATGATGATGCCTTGCTGATATGCTGATATCCGAATGACAGGGAGAACTGACGTTGGCTTTCACCACTTCACGAACCTGTATCTCACAAATTGGCACCAAATATGTTACTCATCTAAATCTACTATTCATCTAGTAAACTAGGAAATCACTAAATAAACCGTGAAAACGAAAAATTTTGAGCACACATAGCCATACAAAGACTGCATTATTAAAGTCATAGTTAAAGCGATGCGTGTGTGTGTGTATTAATGCACTTGACGGAACTTCTTTCTTCCACTATTCAACAATACGCACGAATCCATTTCACCTGAAAGCAGTGGAACTACGAAGAAGCAGCAAACGACAATTGAATGGATTCTCAAGTTAATAAACAAATTTATTTTTTTTAAAAATAGAATATTAAAATAAGCTAATTTCCATCCAGTTAAAAAGCATCTATATACAAGTCAAAATCAAAAATCAGTGGACAACATTATTTTTAATTAATGATGAAAAATAGGAAAGAAAATTCTGCAGCCTGGATTCGAACCAGGGACCTTTATTTTTAAGGTAATGGTTTTCTTTATTGAGCTGTAGATGAATAATTATCAGACCTACACCCATGAAATACATAAGACGGATTGTTTATTCAAATAAACAAAACTTAAAATAAAAGGCACAAAATAATCAAAGCTTGTGTCAAAATACTGTGGACACAAAAAAACAAAAATCATAATACTGTGGACAATGCTATTTTTAATATAAAATTTATTTCCTATGAGGTAATTTGCATAAGGATCAGATCACTATCGAATTATAGGTATAAGGTTTATACTTTTACATTACTTAAGAAAATGGCTTCAACAAAGGCAATACCACTCGAAATTCATGAACGCATTATTGAATGCCATAAACACAAAGAATCAATCAGAAAAATTGCTATAAAATTTAAACTATCAAAAAATGTAGTTCACAAAATAGTGAACCAGTTTAAAACAGTCGGCAATGTTGAAATTAAGCCAACAGGGCGAACTAAAACAATTTATAGTCGTGATGATAGAATGCTTCATTCAATCATCAAGAAAAATAGATTTGCTCAAGGACCAGAACTGAGTCAACAGTGGTCAGCCAGCATCGAGAAAACTGTATCTGTATCAACCACATATCGCCGTATCCATCAACTTGGGTATAAATTTTATACTCCTAAAATAAAACTATTTCTCACAAAGGTGCAAAAGTATGAAAGTGTGAAGTGGGCAAAAGAGCGAGCTGATTGGTGTATTGAACAATGGAACAAAGTAGTATTTAGTGATGAATCCACATTTCAACTTTCTGTGGGTAACCAAAGTGGGGAAAAAGTGCTGAGAAAAAAGAATGAGGCTAATGAGTCTAATTGTATAAAAAGAAGTGTTAAATTTCCAGCATCATGCGTGGTCTGGGGTTGTGTAAGTGCCAAAGGGACTGGAAAATTACATTTCATTGATGGAACTATGAATGCTGAGAAATATGTAAGTGTTTTGGCAACCAGCCTTCTTCCATCAATCGCCTCATTTCGCCTTGGTCGTACCATCATCTTTCAGCACAGCCAAGTCAACCAAGGAATGGCTTGCAAGAAAACGAGTGAATGTTATGGAATGGCCTGCGAATTCTCCAGACATGAACCCTATAGAGAATATTTGGCGAATTTTGAAAAGTGAAGTAAAGAAAGCTGGACCAACAACAATGGATGAATTAAGAGTTCAGGTGCAGGATGCATGGAATAAAATAACACCAGAAACATGCAGCAAGCTGACATCTTCCATGGAGATGCCACTAAATACTGAGTGTGCATTGTGCAGCTAAAATAGCATTGTCCACAGTATTATGATTTTTTTTTGTGTCCACAGTATTTTGACACAAGCTTTGATTATTTTGTGCCTTTTATTTTAAGTTGTGTTTAATATATTATTTTGATTTTTTATATCAAGCATGATATTTGAATAAACAATCCGTCTTATGTATTTCAAGGTTGTAGGTCTGATAATTATTCATCTACAGTTCAATAAAGAAAACCATTAACTTGAAAATGATGTTGTCCACAGATTTTTGATTTTGACTTGTAGTAATTAATAACATCTTCATGACTTATTATTTCATCTTATTAATTAATTCGGTAATCTTCGTAAATTTTCGGCGCTGGCATCATGTATTCGGGACCAAAACGAGGCAAGGCTGTCGATGATACGTTATGTTTGTGAGGGGGTATGTATCCCAGTGCTTTATAATAATTTTAAATAAAAATAGTATTCATAGATGCTTACCTCATCTTATAAATTATTTCGAGCCGAATATTGTACAGAAAAATTAAGGTTTTGTGCTTAATAACACTGCTCTAACTTCAATTCTTTGGCGATCGCTGATAACGATTTTGCTTCCCCCAGTACCGCCATGTTTTTTCAAATTTTCACTTCCGATTTGAACGAAGCGCATCGATTCTTATGCTTGCGCGCAAAGAAAGAGCGCACCTTACACATTCGTGTAGTTTCCTTATTAGTATCAACGATGCGACATGGACTGTTTAAACTTTAGATGCCTTCCAAGTTTGAGAAGTTCCTGTGGTGAAAATTCATAAGGAAGCCCCCCACCCTCCCATTCCTAATGTAATGGTACGTCACTACGGAGAGTAATCACGTGACGTCGGAGTGACGTCACACTGCCCAAGCCGCCATATTGCAGGGCAAATCATGGATGAGAGTGCAGGGATTGCTTGCATTGAGATAAACTTTTAGGGTCATCAACAAGTGAAATTGAGTTGTCTAATTACACGAAAGAGTTAGACCATCCTTCAAGAACAAGATATATTAAAAGAGCCTTACGCAATGATGGAAAATAAGTGGATGAATTAACCTGAAATTTCAGGGGTGTAAAAAGGATGTTACACCTCATATATTTCAACGAAGGTTTTCTCCCGAAGGCAAATAGGGGACCAGCAAAGAAGTGAACCAAAAAAATAATGTTTGGAATCACCCTGTAAAAAATAATGCTTGAAATGCATTGTAGCTGCAGCATATGCTTAAGAGGCTTCTTTTACTTTTCTGTGTTCATTTGTATGAGAATAGCACGTATATTCATGGGGATACAAAGGTTTCTTTAAAAAGGTCCAAATGTTTTCGTAAGTTTTTTGTTTATAACACGCAGGATTTTCAACCCAATGCAATGCCATTTACAGGAAACTTGACAAACTACAGTACAGACAACACACTGCAATCAGAATAGAAAAATATTAAATATTTGATGAAATATGAGCATTTGTACTAAATAATGTTTAACTGTGAAGCGTTCCCTCCCACCCCCGCAATAAATACTAAAGTCACCCCGCGTCTAACGATAGGTTTTGAGGTGAAAGGACGCTAAGGTTCGAGATCAAAAATTGAAATGAGGCACCGCCTGACACTGTGATCTTCGGTTAAGGTACATTTATTTGTCATTACTTTCAGTACAGTATCACATTTACATAAGATTCTTATTTCTTTAACTACGGAATTGACCTTAAGAATTGTCATTCTTATCTACTGACTAAATACATTTCATTCATACCCAATATAAATATTCATTACAGTTCTACTGTGTGCTGCTTGCACGGGGGAATTAAAAACCGGCACAACTACCCTCTATTATTGTTAGAGCCTGCATGAGGAGATTAGTGCCCTCTGGTGTCTTGACAGTGAGCATTAGAATATTGGCTCAGCTGAGATCACATATGCATTCACCTTATACCCCCGTATCAAGTATTCCTAACAAGAACTTAACGCCAACACGCGCTGGTTGCCTCCTTTACATAGCAGAACTAAGGGGGGAGGAACTGTAACCCCTCGTGATGGGTAAATGTGAATACTGATACGTCGGCAAAACTGGGCCTTGAGGCTCTACAATACTCACACGTGTCTTGATCACGACTGTGAGAATGTACTTAAAGAAGCACTCAGTATTTTTTTTTGCTCCACTGTAGACCAGAATCCCAGACAAATGCTAGGCTTCTATTAATACAGGTCTACTACAGACTACATTACATAAAATTATAGTTGACCGCGAACGGTGTCTCAATCCCTTTTTACAGTGAGTCTTGGCAAACAATCAGTTCGACGGAGTGGCGTTCGCTTCCCACGCATTAGATCGCGACGTCGACGCTAGTTAAAACTTCAGTCAATGCCATAGGCGGGAGGTCCAATGCCACCGCTGTTTATTTTTTTTAACTTCAAATCAGTTCGAATCGACCGCCATCGTATATGAAAGTAAAGCAAAGTCAACTCACCAACTCCATCGCTGTAACGAACATGTTTACTATTCCTTGAATTTTCTGTTTACCACTCTGTTGCAGTTTTTTAAAATTCTGGGTTCCAAAATGAGAAAAGCTTCCGCATCACTATTCCATTTGAAACTTCTTATCTCTGGAGATTAGTCGCCCCGAGAGTCTTGTTCGAATCGCTCAAAAACATCGTAAAAAAATGATGACATCGTTTATAAAAACAAAACTATTACAAACCAATTAATAAATCGACACATCTTACATTCAGTTCGTGTCCTGCATCTCATGGCTTAAGACAATTTTTAACCATTTCAACTGTAAAACACGGGCCGCATACGAAATACATCTCTACCCTTCGAGGAATTTAAAAAAAAACAAACTGTCACATGTATAAATGGCTAAATTAGGAGTAGCGCAGTGGAAATATAATATCATGTAACAGCACACAAGAATAGAGTAAAACAAAAATAAAGTTTATTGTAAATAAAGTAAATTTGTGAAAAACAATGAGGAACCAAACCGGCACCTCCTTGCAAAAATAAATTTAAGAACACCAATTACAAAAATGCAGTTAAATAACGGTTTAACTTAAATACGATCTGGCTAACTTTACTTGCTCCTCAGAGCAAAATAACTTAAACTTAAAGATTAAACTTGTAAAGGAAACTAAAATTTCCAAGCACACTTAACCTAGCAGTAAACTACAACATAGGCTTAAAACGTAAGCCCTTACATTACAAATCAGTCAGATAACTTAAAACAAAGCTTAAGAGCTAAACCAAAAGCCCACAAAGCTACAAGCATAAATGACTTCAAAGAATACTGCTACACAGAAAAATCAAGCAAGTGAGCTGCTAGCACAAAGAATAATAGCCTAATAGCTAAAGAGTTAAATTGCTTAATTCAAGACACCAGATCTAAGCTAAATAGATAAACAGCAAGTTAACTGGGTCGGCTTCTAAAACGATACCTAAAGGCCAACCACTCAACTAACTAAAAACACATTTAACAATCATTAAAGCATACAAAGGCTTAAACATAAACATGTGTATTGAAATTCAATTAAGCAATTGCACTAATTTACAGTAACAGTTCACACAAATTTCGTAGCGGACACAAGAGCATACGAAATCACAGAACGGCGCACTCGCGAACTAAAAATGTTCCAATTAGCGAGAACATGAATAAGATAAATAAGTTTTATCAAAAAGTCTCTATCGGAAAGGGTCCAAGTCCGGGGAAGTCAATTCAGAATAGTATTTTTACAAACAGCAAATAATACAGGAGATTAAACACTTTATAAAACATCTTTTCACTTCGGCGACTTCAAGCCACGAGAGAAACCTGTGAAAAGGAATTGACACATAAACTGGTTAAACGTAATTACACTGAAACGCTGACGTTAAACCACAAGACAAGAACTTGGGCTAAAATCGTGGCTTGACACAAGAAATTAAAACGACGAACGGTAGTACGCACTACACTCAGAATTTTATGATGACAAAGCCGAAATGGCTCGAAAAGTAGGCTCTCATGCCTCCGGGCCAAGTGTGAAAATGCATATCACGGCGCCTTAATTCTGGGAAGGATTTTCTGACCAATGCGGCCGCACAGCCTACTGAAAATGTAACACTCACCAAGCTGAAACACTGGTCGGCGACCGTAACACTCGGCACACGGGGCAGGACGTCGAACGGCGTCGTAAGGCACTTTTCTTGCTGCGGAGTCTCACGTTTTGCCACGCAAGCATTCTCCGCCAACGGAGCTTCCCCGCACGGCAGGGTATTACGCAATAAGGCACTCGCCGCCTCCGTAGATGTCTCCTTTGCGGTGACTTGAGGACGAGCCCTCTCCTCCGGCGAAATGCACATCCGCCAGTCACAATGCCCTCCGTCGCTCGTGGCCAGGAGCTTCTACTTGCTCCGTCGTTCGTCGGTAGCTGCCAAACTCCTTCTCCTCCTCCGTCCCTGCTCTCGCCTCGAGACCGCCGTCGAGAACCTCGCTCTTCCCTCATTGGTTGCTGCGACCTGACGCTGACGATGACGCTGTCGACGTCGATTTCGCTTTCGCTCCGAATTATAAAATATTCTAGAGCGAAAACGATCGACCATGCCATCGGAATCATTAAAATTCCGTGACACAAACAAAAAAAAAAACAGAATCTCTATAACAAACAAAAACAACAAGCCAGTGACGTATTACAATTTCCCAGAAGTCGACCGCAACAATACTCTGCTGGAGGCTGAGAGATCAGAATCGCAGCTAACAATTGCCCCTCCAACAGAGCATTGACTACGATCGCCAACAAAGAACCACACAACAATTAGGATTCACAACACTGTTTCATACGCATTTACATTTCAACCATAAAATACACGACAAACACCTGTAAACTAGCTCAAAACACGCATACAAAACAAAAAAAAACAATGAACAATTCAGAACACCAACGAAGTTCTCTCTAAAACCGCTAACAGAACTACTTCCTCCACCCCTTCATCGGACACACTTGACTTCCATTCAACCGGAACGTCACAAATGCGCATGCGCACGCGTTACCAAATTGTCTTTTGCATAAGTTATTAGCCAAATGTATAGAGCTACTCTTTTAAAAGCCCAAGCAAATATCTTGAAAATTCAGAAAGATATCGTCGATAGAATGAGTTGAATTTCAGTTGCTCTCAAAAATAAACAAAACGATAAAGGGCTCTCTCTAAATTTTTATTTTTGGATCGGACACCAGTATCAACTTCTCCTTACGCTGACATGAAAAAAATATTGACTTCATATTGACGTCATATCAGCGTAAGAAGAAGAAATTGATACTGGTGTCCGATCCAAAAATAAAAGTTTGGAGAAAGCCCCTTATCGTTTTGTTTATTTTTGAGAGCAACTGAAATTCAACTCATTCTATCGGCGATATCTTTCTCAATTTTCAGAATATTTGCTTGGGCTTTTTATAAGAGTAGCTCTATACATTTGGCTAATAAATTATGCAAAAGACAATTTGGTAACGCATGCGCATGCGCAGTTGAACATTATTTAGTAAAAATGCTGATATTTCATCAAATATTTAATATTTTTCTATTCTGGTTACAGGGTGTTGTTTGTACTGTAGTTTGTCAATTTTCCTGTAAATGGCATTGCATTGGGTTGAAAATCCTGCGTGTTATAAACAAAAAACTTAGGAGAACATTTGGACCTTTTTAAAGAAACGTTTTTATCTCCATGAATATACGTGCTATTCTCATACAAATGAACACAGAAAAGTAAAACAAGCCTCTCAAGCATATGCTACAGCTACAATGCATTGCAAACATTATTTTTTGGTTCACTTCTTTGCTGGTCCCCTATTTGCCTTCGGGTGAAAACCTTCGCTGAAATATACGAGGTGTAACATGCTCTTTACACCCCTGAAATTTCAGGATAATTCGTCAAATATTTTTCTAGATATTCTACAAAACGTCTAAAATCGAAAGTGTCCAATTACTTTCTTCCAATCAGTGTATAATACCTTGTGACAAACCAGATAGGATAAACGCTTCCTCGCTTGAAAGTTTGAGAGGTCATCGAAGAGGTCATTTCGCTTCAAACAGCAGCGAGGACAAGCTGAGGGGGTAATCTTCCACTCGTAGCTCCAAAGACATTGTCGAACAAAGTGGATAAATTGATAAAAAGATTGGCAACATTTAAAAGATTGCAAAAAATAAGTCAGTTCAAGAAAAATTCATATCTTAATCGTAATTAACAGAAATAATATATCGTCGTATTCCCGAAATACGACAACGGTTGGGCGTTCTCGTCAGAAAATTCCGAGGCCATAAATTGATATCCCATTAGATGAAAATTATTGTGGAAATTCTTGTGGGGGTGGTTCGGGGTTGCACTGGTGGATCGGTGTTGCCTTGGCTGGCTGCCTAATTCATTTCACGTTCTATTTACTTGTTTATTTATATATAGGGAGATCCTGAAAAAGTGTGCATAACTGTAAGCAATGACAGAGGTGACCAGAATGAACATCTCCTGGTTGGCTGAATATATTCCATATGTTACTATCACAGATCTATTCTCTGTATTACAGGGTGCGTAAGTATTTTAGGACACACCTTCGTTTGGCTACTGCTGCACTATAATAAATTGTATGTCATTTCCGTGTCCGGAAAGCAAAATGTCGGCCCATCAGGTAACACAAATCATGAAAGAGACATGCAGTAATCGTGGCAATAAAGGCAGAGCACAACGATTTAGAGATATCACGATTTCTAAAGGTCGCAAGATCATTCGTCCGCAAAGCGCGGAAGGAGTTGGAGACCGAAGATGGCAATGTTGCACCAGTAGCAAAGCGTAAAAAGCATGCCTCACGCTATGACATCATCAGAACATCTGAATTTATTCAGCAAGTGCAGCAGACCATCGATGACAATCCCAGAACATCCATGGGGTCACTTTCCAAAGATCTCCATGTGTCGGAAGGAACAATCAGAAATGTTGTCCATGAAAACATCAGTACGCAATGGAAGGCCTTACTTGTTTCAGCAAGACTATGCCCCAGCACACAAATTTCGCATGGCACAGGAATGGATGGCCGACAACTTCCATGATCGCGTAACCCTAACCTTTGGCCTCCTAACTCCCTTGCCTTGAATCTGTTGGACTACTACGTATAGAGCGTTGTGAAGAGAGAGGTCAATGAACACCCCCATAACACCATAGATGAATTGAAAGCTGCCATTGTTCAAGTAACGACCAATATGAACCATGACCATTTGATTCGCGCATGTCGACGGTTTCGATCTCGCATTGAAGCAGTTATAGAAGCTGAAGGCGGATTCCTTGAATAGCCATATAGCAAGAAGGTTTCTTTTATATGCTCATAATATGTTTCGATAATAAAGTTATTGTCTCGACTTATATCTCCGTTTTCTTTCTTGACGTGAATCTGTCCTCAAATACCTTACGCACCCTGTAATTTATTCTCTACCTTCATATACACGAGGGTATCTGTATCTGTATAAGCGATACTATATGCACTGCATGTACTGTGCTCATAGCACTACTCTGCTGAAGTCAGTGTTTCTAATCGGCCTAGTCGATGGTACGTTATCTTTCACGTTAACTATAGTTAAAAAGTAAAAGACTATATTTTAATTTATAGTGAGTAATTAATTTAAAATAGTAACTCCTTTTGATTAAAAAATAGAAAAATTAAAATATATCTTAAAAACAATTGATAATGAAAGTCATCCAGATTTTAAATTAATTATTACTATATTACAATTCCTACTCTTATACAGGGTGTTTTTGAATTGAGTACAGATTTTTTGGGAGATGATAGAAGAGGTCCTTAGAAGTATTTTTTGTCATTTGAACATGGGGTCCCCGCAGCTCCGTTTACTTCCAATACTGCATTGAACAATCAAATGACACCGGGACGCAGTGTGCGTTGGTAGGCCTAGATTAGTTTATTTTTAACAATTAACACAAGCAATCTACTGGAATAACTTTTAAAGTAATTGTTTGCAAAGAAATTTCAAGGTGCACGTGCTTGTTTGTTGAAAAGTCTTAGGACAAACTTCGTCAAGGAGATTCCCTGGTCTTCTTGAAGATGTTCCACTAATGACGGCGCACCTTCGCGTTACACAAGAGCAGTTAGAGATTACCTAAATGAGACATATCCTGGTCGTTGGATTGGTCGTGGCGGACCAGTTGCTTGGCCACCGAGATCGCCAGATCTCACACCGATGGATTTTTTTTATGGGGAAGCACAAAATCAATGGTGTACTCCGAACCCGTAGATACCGAAGAAGAATTGGCGGCTCGTGTTGTCGCGGCAGCAGGTGACATT
Organism: Rhysida immarginata; assembly: GCA_023313115.1. NCBI lineage: Eukaryota > Metazoa > Arthropoda > Chilopoda > Scolopendromorpha > Scolopendridae > Rhysida > Rhysida immarginata. The sequence goes on from JAHWFO010024183.1 coordinate 20,896, forward strand.
AGCGACCGTGCAAATCAACTGTTTCCACGCGTACATCAATCCATCATAAGGCGTTGCGAATTGTGCTATGAAGCAAATGGCGGTCATTTCGAACAATTACTGTAAAAGTTATTACAGTAGATTGCTTGTGTTAATTGTTAAAAATAAAATAATCTCGGCCTACCAACGCACACTGCGTCCCGGTGTCATTTGATTGTTCAATGCAGTATTGTAAGTAAACGGAGCTGCGGGGACCCCATGTTCATATAACAAAAAATACTTCTAAGGACCTCTTCTATCATCTCCCAAAAAATCTGTACTCAATTCAAAAACACCCTGTACATGCCGTTTAAATCTCATTGTTATGTGATTTAAATTTTTTACTTTGATATATAAAAATAGACCTATACATTAAATAAATGAAGAGAAAAAAAAA
>JAHWFO010024183.1:33952-57519 GCA_023313115.1 Rhysida immarginata
AATATTTATTGTTTCTTTAAATGGACACTACTTTTAAACAACAATCAGTATACAATAGCCAACAATCATAACCAACAATTACAACCAACTTAGCTTCATCACCTTTATATCAATTGTTAAATTCTTATTTCAACTGTTTTCACCATTCAAAAATGTTTTATCCTACTGATGATGAGAAATATTCTCGAAAACGTTTTTTTATATAATTTTTATCCCAAATATTTGGATCACCCTCTTCAAAATTTCATCTGTATTTCAAAACCAACACTTCCTTCAAGATTATCGTTTTCGCCTATCAACATTATCTTCACAAGACTTCATCTACATCCTCAATAGACTGGTTTTATTTCTGCTATCAACAACAACATCTTCAATAGACTACATCCTTTGAGTTTTCTTCCATCACACAAGTTTCTTCATAGTTTTTCAAGATTGGTGACTTTATTTCTTATTTATTTTTTTGTTTTTATTAATTTTACGATTTTCCCCATTAAACGAGACTGAACATATTTTATATTTTAATAGTTGTATAAACATACATACATAAAGCAAGCAGTAGAATAAAACAGTTACATATAAAAAAGATACAATATATAAAACAGATATATAAGACAATGAATGGTTACAGCTTTGGATGCTAAATAACATTATGCACAGTTAAACTTTGTAATATTGAATTAATGTAAATTATGCTATATTAGGAAAAACAAGATTAACTATTTCACATGCATTTTGAATACATTTTCTTTAAAATAGCAAAATTCAGTTTAAATGAAAATATTGAAAGAGGAAAAGCCAAAATATTGTCACTAATAGTAATTATCAAATCCATTACAAGAATTTACATTGTTATCATATTTTTTTTTATTTTATTTTATTTTTGATGTCACATTAGATGGGGTTTTTTTAAAAAAAAAGGAAATCAGTTTTTATTTATACCACTCTAGGATATGAGATTTAAAAAAAATTAATTCAATTTATTTCTTCAGTTCACTGTATACTGTCAGGTCGAGTTTTAATTCAGACATGTCACTGATTAGTCTGTTCGTTTTCAATGGTGTCTAGAAAACATTCATATCATGGATCACCGCTGATTTGGAACCGTAGACTCAAGCATGGGCGTTTGTTTTCTCTGCCCTAGTAGTGGTTGGTGGTGATCGATGCAGTGGAGGAGTCTTGATTTGCTGTAGTCCAAATTGATGGAAGTCCAAATTACTAATCAGTGACTATCCTCGCCCTCTGTATTTGGAACATTAGGTCGACATTCACGCCGTTAAATTCGTTGTTTTGATGGATGATCTAAATCATACATTATATTTGATTCGATATACACTTGCCTCCAAAAGTTTTGTTCCTGTACAAATGCTGCTGATTTTACAAATGAATGTTTTCATGCGCCACCATAGAAATAGATTGAACCATTATTTTGCTGGGATTCACGAGCACTTTAATCATGATTAAAATTTTTGATAGTAGGCCTTACTGAAAAGTAATGTCATAAGTAGGTTTTGTAAAGTCTACAGACTTTATTTTTTATAATATCAGAAAACTAAAAAAAAACTCACACACGTACTCCAGTTATTTCTCAAAGAACTCTCCTTGCTTCTGTGCACATTTTCCCAGCGTTCTGGGGGCATCTGGATACCGGTTCTGTAGAAATCTTTAGGCTGATGTCGAAACTACGTCAGGACAGCCTTTTTCACTTCCTCATTGGAGCCGAACCTCTGCCCTCCCAAGAACTCAGTCAATGGTCCAAAGAGGTGATAGTTGCAAGGGGAGAGATCCGGGTTGTATGGAAGATGTGGTAAGATGTGCAATTTGACTTCCGTCAGTGTCCATAGTCAGTTTGGCAGTGTCTTGCAGAAAAACTTTTTGCTTAGTGCCGGGTTCAGGGAAGTACTCAAAATGTCATAGTAGTATGGTGCATTTATGGTTCGACGTTCTTCCAGAAAATCGACATGAATGATATCCTTAATGTCCCAGAATACAGTCGCCATCACTTTCCTTATGCCGGCTTCGATGGTGTATCTTGAATTTCTTGGGTCGTAGTGAGTCTGTGTCTCCGCTCCATGCTCGCACACTTGCTTTCAGGAGTCGGTGGTCACAACACCGCCTTAGGAAACTGTCGCCTTCCCTGTCATATCGCTGCACCAATAAGGAACAGATTTCTACCCGGGTGGTTTTGTTATTCTCGGAGAGTTGCTTAGGGACCCGTCTGGCACAGATCTTGTTGAATTTCAGCTTATCTTGGATGATGGTCTCCACACTGCCAGTGCTGATGTTCAATATTGAAGCCTATTCTCGGACATTAATCCGCCTGTTGTCCCTTATCATCTCATTGACAGCAGTTGCTGGCCTTGCCGTATGAGGTTCATTGCCGGTGGATTCTAGCCCTCCTTCAAACTTTTGGCACCACGCAAAGACGGATGATCGAGACAAACATGACTTGATGAACAGGCTGTCACACCTTTGTTGTTCCACTTTGGTCGAAATATCGCTGTCCGCCATTTTGTTTAAACAAACAATCGGTTAACTGTAAAAAGAAAAATGAAAACACAAATTGACAAAAATAGTTTAATACTACCTCGTATGTACATTTCACTAACGATGTCAGCTTCAGCGAGAAACATGGACAATCAATGATTCGAAAGTCCATGTTTCTCGCTAAGAAGCTGACGTCGTCAGTGAAATGTACATACGAGTAGGATTTGTATTAAACTATCTTTGTGGATTTGTGTTTTCATTTTTCTTTTTTCAGTTAACCATTGTCCAGTTTCTGGCGTCTCATGTGTATTTAAAGAATCGGTTGTCATGACAACCGGATGAGTGGTGCTCATTTTCATGACAGGCAGTATTTGCCATCCCAACAATTAAAGTTTAGATTTTTACAACAATAAAATTTACAAAAAAGAAAGTCCAGGGCAAATTTGAATGCCCTTCCTAACATTGGCAAAACCAAAAGCGGCGCCATTCCTAAGGGTTAAAAGCAGGCCAATCCGAGACCAGCCAATAGCATTAATTATTAACTCCACGTTTGAATACTAGAACATATTAGCCATAAATTTAAAGAAGAGATATTAATGAAAGACCCCATGCTGAAAAGCTGCTCACCAAGCGCGGTAAGCCAAACGGGACCCCCTCGACGCTACAGTCTACACGTGGAAATTTCAGGTCCAACGTGGCTCTTGACTTCCCACCGGGAGGAATTTAAAGGTAAGTGTTACGATCGGTGAAGTCAACAGTTCATCATTTATACGAGGTAAATCCGGGGCAGCAACGACGAGACTAGGAGAACTCGTAGCAAGCCATTTGTCTCAGTGATATCGGGAAACTCGCTTATTAGGTAAGTTTCATTACTATCAAATGGGAATGCGTGAAATGGTGACGGTAAACTTTTAACAGAATCAAATTCTTTATACAACCTGTGACAATAAAGTTCTGTGAATGATGTCAAATTGCTAACGGTCGTAAAGAGTGCACCACCCCAGACAGGTCGAGACATGTTTAAACAAATTTGAGAGAATTAGCGCTGCGAGTGTGTTTATTGTGTTTAAACGTAGTACGCGCGGTCGAAACCCAAAACGGATCAGCGAACGAAAGAGACTCATGAAATGATGACAACAGTTTACAAAGAAAGTGCTATTACTTAGAAATGTGTTTATGAGTCGTTTAAACGGTTCCGAGAAGGCCGGAACACCGTAGAAGACGCCCCCCGAAGTAGCCAGACATCCGACGTAATGTTACGACCCAACTGAAGGCTATCCCTAAAAACGACTACGCCAGGAGTTTCCAGGATTTGTACAGGCGTTCGCAGAAGTGCATTACCGTCGACGGGGATTACTTTGAAGGATAGTAACTGCTGTTTCATGTAAGCGAGCAATCCACTCTCAATATGCCATCATTCACCGAACTTTATTGTCACAGGTTGTAGTTACTTTCGTCGGACCGCAATACTGAACGGGCCCTAGGACTCATGGACTCATCTTTGCCTTTGCAGCTAGCCGGGCTGATCACTTCGTGACGGGCTCGTAGTCGTGGAGGAATTTGGCGATTGAAGAAATATCGTGTTGACTGATTGCTTCTCACAGCAATTTCGTTAATTCCAGCATTTGATATCTTCCGTTTCCTTCCCATTGGCCATGGCTTGGCATCCTTGAAAGAGTTATTAATGTAGGTATTATTCCTATAATACCTATTATAATAATCTTAGTCTTCTTGAAGTCTTACGGGGCGTTCCATGTCCCAAATGATCGTCCTTGCGTGGACGATTTCTGCGGCCTTTTCTCCGATTCCGTCTTTTTCACCTTCGTCTCGGCGAGTGAAATTATCCAGTTCCTTTTGCTTTGACCCTCTCTTTTTAAACTAGCTTTTGATTTGCATATCCCGTCCCCCGACCAATCCCGATGCTCCTTCTCGCTTCGCTTCATGGCTTCGGCGATTGTTCTCTCCGGGGGTGTGAGATCTGGAGATTGTGGGGGCCACCGAAGTAAGGTAAAGTCCCCTCATGTTCCTGGAACCACTCCTGCACAATACGAGCTCTGTGGAAAGTCGCCTTCTCCATTGGGGTACGCCATCAACATGACAGGGTGGACTTGATCGGCGACGATACGGAGGTATGCTGTGCCATCCAGACGTTGTCCAACACATATTAATGGACCCAACGCATGCCAGGAAAACATTCCCCAGATCATAACATTGCCCGCACCGGCCTGAAGGGTTGTACTCATGCATGCGGGGTCCATGCTTTCGTGCTGTTTCCGCCAGATTCTCACGCGGTTGTGTGCATGATGTAACTGAAACCGTGACTCGTCAGATCACATGATTTGTTTCCACTGCTCGATAGTCCAGTCCTTGTGCTCCTGAGCGAATTGGAGTCGTTTACGCTTGTTGGCTGCAGAGAGCAAAGGTGTGCGGACAGGTCTTCGGCTTCCGTATCCCATGCGATGCAGTGTGCGGCGAACAGTGCATTTAGAGACTGTTTTGGAGGACCTCTGATTAAGGTCAGCAGTGATTTGACGCACATTTGCCCTTCTGTATTCCTTTACCAGTCGTGACAGTCTCCGTTCTGTCCGATCATCAACCATCCGCGGGCGGCCACAACGCGAACGTTCAGACCCCGTCTTCCGGCTAACCTTCCACTCTTTAAATACTTTAACGACGGCTGCTCTTGAGCAACCCACGAATGCTGCTGTTTCGCTGATACTCGCTCCATAGCTCCGTGCACCTACAATCATCCCGCGTTCGAAGGCTGTTAAATCGCGTCGTTTACCCATAGTTGAAGAATGGAACACGTCTACTGTTGTCGATGACACTCAGCTTCCCTTTTTATATTGGTCCGGCCCGCTAGCAACATGGTGGCGACGTCCGTGCGCGCATTTGCATAAACATGTCAGGTGGTCATAAACATGCTCACTCAGTGTATATTAGATAGCGAAAGTTAAGTCAAGCCTCTTTTTCTCTGGCCGGCCAGGTGGCCGAGAGGGCTAGGGCGTAGGCTTTCTAGTTCTCGAGTCCGCTTGGTCGTGGGTTCGAATCCCGCCGTGGGCATGGATGTTTGTATTTGTCCCGGGCTGCGTACAGATATAACTTGTGTAAAAGGCGCAAAATGACCTTAGTAGTCGACGCTGAAAATTATAATCAACCAACCAATCTTTCTCTCTGTGTTTTGTTCATGGACAAAAAAGGAATTCAATTTCTTTTATCTGTTTTCACTAATAGTCGCCTCTCGATCGTAACATAATTAACTAAATCCGATGCAGAATTAAAACTTGATCACCTTTATGAAAAATAATGGGCACATAGGCAAATAGTTCAATAATATTTCTCTGCGTATTGTGTCATTCCTGTTTATTTCTGATGTGATACATCGCGATAGATCTGAAGTCGCTGATTCGAATCTAGCTAGAAGGGTATAATTTTTTCCTTCCTGATACACTGGCGGAAAAAAAATCCCAACACCACGAAGGACTTGTGCTAGATGAATGAAATTTGGACAGTATATTCAATTGATACGACTTATAGGGGGCGCCACCAGCGCCACCCTGCACACGTGCATGCATACGGTCGTAGAGATGCCGAATGTCATTTTGTGGTATGGCATTCCCTGCCTGTTGTACTTGGATGGTCAGATCAGCGACAGTTGTTGCTGGTTGTGGAAGAGCCCTGACACGGCGTCCAACCATGTCCCAGACGTTCTCGATGGGCGACAGATCTGGTGATCATGCTGGCCATGGTAGGATGTGGACACCCTGAAGGGCACGTTAGGTTGCAGCGGCAGTGTGAGGTCGAGCGTTATCCTGTTGGAACAGCCCCCCTGGCATACCAGCCATGAATGGCAGCACAATGGGTGCAACAACCATCCGAATGTAAACATTTGCCGTCATGGTGACTGGGATAACCACCAGGGGGTCCTGCTGTCGTAGGAAATCCCTCCCCATACCATAACGCCAGGGGTGGGGCCAGTATGCCGACGATGGATTCAGCTCGGTAACAGGACTTCCCCACTCCTCCTCCTGACCCTTCTGCGACCATCACTCTGACCCAGACAGAAACGACTTTCATCCGTGAAGACCACAGACCTCCATTCTGCCCTCCAAGTCGCTCTGGCTTGACACCACTGAAGACGTGCCGCACGGTGTTGAGGGGTAAGAGGCAAACATGCCATAGGGCGCCTGGAGTGGAGGTTCCTGGCCAGGAGACGGTTCGGAATTGTGCGTGGAGGACGTTGGGTGCCACAGCAGCCCGAATGTCCGCTGCAGATGCTGTCCGATTTGCCACAGCCATCCTACAGCTGGTCACCCTGGCTTCCTGGTTTCCTGGTAATCCTGCCTTTCCTGGACCATTGCTGCCAATAGTTGTACACAGTGGCAACGTCTCGACCCATGCGTTCTGCAATAGCACGGAACGAAAGTCCACCCTCTCGAAGGCCCACTACACGTCCTCGTTCGAATTGGGTTAGCGGTCCATATTCACGTCGTAGTCGCCTTCGAAGCATGTTTTACGTACTCTGTCACACACGTCTACAAGTGTCTGAAGTAAAACAGATGCGTGTCTGATCACCTTTATATCTGTCATTGGAATGTCTCATTTGCATGTACAGGGTGGCGCTGATACCATAGCTGAATATACTGTCCAAATTTCATTCATCTAACATAGGTCCTTCGTAATGTTGGGATTTTTTTTCCGCCAGTGTATATTACTATGTTTTTCCCTAACATTTAAGCCTTGTTTTACAAGTCTTTTCAATTTTTTAATCTGTAAACTTGCGAACGCAAAAAAACAAAACACAAAAACAAAAGATGCTGAGTCATTAAACATAAGATTGCTATTCAGTCGGAAAAATTTTTGTTCTCTTTCCTCTGCGAGATTTAAAAATATTTTAATAAAATTGTAAATGTAATGAAAGAGGTCGAAATTGAGATGAAACGTGTCAGACAAAAGAATAATGAATCTGTTCATTTAACTGCCTTGTTTTGACGTGGAATACATCTTACGTTTCGAGGCTGGGATCACGAAAAGTGTTGATCACCAAAACTTTAATAACGTGAAACTATTAATGACAGAAGAATGAATGATATTGCATTCGATAGAGTATAAAACAAAGCAAGTTTCAGATCTTGATTGACTTCGTCTGGACGTTATCGGCTGATACAATGGCAATGCAACGTTGAGTCAGAAAATCTGCTCTATGGCGGATATTAATTTTGTCTAGCCCCGGCTTCCTTTGGTTAGCACGACGTTTCAGGTGTCATTTGTTTTATCTTTCTGTGCTTTATAAAATAGCCTAAAATTAGACTTCAAACCGTCACAAGAAAACAGATTGAGAGTTGGGGAATCCATGCAGACCCGGATGTCCGATGTCGAGCTCAATGGGCTCAGCAGGAACGCCTCAAAGTTGAGGCGTCGCGCCGCTATATTAAACTATAGCTCGATACGAATGCGCCAATAACTGAGAGGTCGACGCAACTGACATATCTGATGACATAAATGTTTCATCATCGATTGTTAGAATTCAACCCAAGGAGTTCCATAATGAGCCAGAACCGTCAATATTAACAGCATCTTCATCAAATGGGATTTATGTACGGAGCAATATATATGCGACTATATTGGACGCAGTTTCACATATCGTTTTATATTTATACAGGGTGTTTCAAAATTATGTACAATAAATTTAGTGACATATTCTTCAGGTCAAAAGAAGACGAAAATGTTCTATAGCACTTTGTCTGGAAACGATTTATTTACGCGATACAGCCAACTAAACCCGTGGCTCCAAATTACAGGAATTGTTAGCATCTGCCCAATGGTGCTGGTTGTGAGAATTTACGATTCCTGTCCGGGTGAAGGTTGCTTCGTCCGTGAAAATTATCTGGCTGAGACAACTAGGGTCTGCAGCATGACGACGTTGTATCCATTGGCAAAATCGTTGTCGGTGTGGATAGTCCGTTGGGTTCAGTGCCTGAACCAGTTGCAGGTGGTATGGATGCAAAAGCTGACGGTGAAGAATGCGCCAAACAGATGAGTGCGGAATGTGTACCAAGGGTGCTTGTCTGTGGTTCATCATGTATGATGTCAATTATCACATCCTCCTCATCCGGAGAATGTGCTACAGGCCGCCCTTGTCCTGTTTGACGGCCAAAGGAACCACGCTCCCTCAAATATCTGTTCGGTTATTTGGCAAACGTCTATTCGGAAAGCGTTCTTGGTAGAGTCTTCTTGCTTTCACAGCATTTCCGTCCGCAAGACCATATATTAGGTGCATGTCAGTGGATTCTGCACTGGAATACGTGTACATGATTTTTTTTTTACGTAAATCGTAATGCGTATGTCAAAGCACGCAAACGTTCTGAAATTGCTATTCCTAGTGGATGTACAGTAATGGAAACAACCGTACACAACTAATGGAACAAGCCTAAAGTAGGTTTAAATGGAACAAACCACTGAACCTAGTGTTGGGTCGAAACGCTGGAACTGCTAAAATATCGTCCGCTAACTACCGTGGTTCCCTACTCTATCATATTGGATTACTCGCAAACAAATCGTTTCCAGACAAAGTGCTATAGAACATTTTCGTCTTCTTTTGACCTGAAGAATGTGTCACTAAATTTATTGTACATAATTTTGAAACACCCTGTAGATATATTTTGGTTTGAAAAGGACTTGAAGCACCCACGCAACAGTAGCGTGATATGTTTGCTCCTATCAGTTTCATGCTGTGTAGTCATTGTAGAACAAATTGAAAACTATTCGACACGTTGTGGTGTCTCCTGCGTCAAGCATTTGATGAGCCACATTTGTAGACTAGTCCCTAATATTTCAACCGTTTGGGCACAACAGATACACAAAGCCAACAAAAGGCGTGCAATGGTGGACAAAGAAGGTTTAGGTGAAAATACAATAGACATTCGGACTAAATCATAATTTAAAAAATATGAGAGACCGGCAGAGTTTAGCCAATTTCGTCGCATGCTGTACACTGGTAATGAATAGAAGATGCATCAACAGAGATGAAGATGTTCACGATACAGATAGCCATGAAGCCACTGAACAACAAAAGATTGTTAATGAAAATGATGGAGCCCATTACATTTTAAGTTCAAACAATTATAGATATATACGTAGAAATGCGGCCACAGTGATTAGATACCGTTATTATAGCATCGTTGATAAAATCAATTACAAGCATGAAATAGTTGCATTGTTCTAGCCAATTCTCAATGAACTTGTAAATGTATTAGATGTACAAAACGTTCATCCAACTGTACGATGCGAACGAAATGATCATTTTAGCCAAAAGAAAGAATACGAAGGTAACATAGATATAGAGGCATTGATGGCAGAACTTAGAGAACTGTGCAAGAAAGACGATTGCATTGCAAACATCTTGCAAAGAGTATAAAAGAGATGAGTAGGGGCGAGTTATCGTTAGCGAAGCGGGTGATGAGAACAACGATGACTTCGAATACGAGACTGGCAATGCTATCGCAGTTGTAATACGAGTGCAGAAATGTGATGTCCAAACAAGAGTATTGTAATCTATTGCGACTAACTAAACCAGAACAGAGAGAGTTGATCTTAGAATTTATACACAGTTTAGGCACACGTGATAGCATTGAATGTATACAAGTGTACTTCGCCGGCCCTGGTGGCAATGCCAAAGCATTTACGATGAAATATCATGAAAACATTAAACCGATTCGGAGAACGGCAGGATACACTTCGTAATGCTTGCATAGCTTGTGCCTCCACTGCTAAGGACGTAGTGAACTTGAACCGCAACGCATCAGCACAGAGCAAAAGGGTCAGTGGATTGATTCCTCAGGTGCTACAACAATATCATCGCCAATTCCATTCTCTGATGTGTGTAATAATCGATGAGATAAGTATGATCCATGCAGAGATCACCTGTGTGCACGATTCATCTTTCGGTGGGATGCACATGCTCATAGGTGGTGACTTCAGACAACTTCCACCTGTGAATGCTAACCGATCTATAAAGGTAGTCGAGATGTGATCGGTAGCAATGTGTTATGACAATCTCTACATTACTATAAATTGCCTCGAGTGATGCGCTAGAGCAATGAAACATTCCAAGATCGGCACTAGTGAAAGATTGCTGCCTTATAAGAAAGAATTGATTTATACTCTATCCAACGATTGTTAATTTTACTTAACAACAATGTCTAACAATTGAAATCGGAAATTTAATTAGACACGCCCAGTTTTTCTTTCGTTGGACAGAGTATAGAGAAGATTTAAAAGTAAACAATGGTGCATGGAAAATTTGTCCGATATAGTTAGATTGTTTCATCGCAACAAAAGAGTTGATGCTCACAACAAGACTGCTATCGTGAGTAATATAATTGTCATTGCCATTGATAAAATTACTGGTTATGGCCGCAGAAGTTAAGTACTTCAGCAAGAACAAAACTACACAAGATGAGCACTGTCGAATTGGGAGGCTTGCCATGTACACAGACAACACCAAAGATAACGTTGATGATGAACTACAACAAGAAACTGCCCGCTGTACAATATGTAAAAGTTGTCTATGTAATGAATTATGAATTCGAAAACAATGAAACGAGTAAACAACATCTACATAATCAGCAGAAACAATATATCTGTCTTTTTTGGTTACAGCTGCCAAACTGAAGAAATGGGCAAGGTGACACGAATCAAATGTAAGCCACATGTGATTTCAAAGTTCAAAGACAACATAAATGATGCTTTGAAATAGACACCGATCACTAAAGTACGACGAACATCAATGTAGGTTGCAGGATCAAATGAAAACGTGCACTGTTCCCATTGGTGCCAGCAGCTGCAATCACGGTGCATAAATCTCAAAGTGCTACATTTGATTGTGCCGTCTATGATTATAACATATCAAACAAAATAAACTATACTCTGTCCAACGAAAGAAAAACTGATATGTTTACCAATTGCAATTGGGAATTAAATTAGACACGCTCAGTTTTTATTTCTTTGGACAGCGTCTAGCTTATGTTTGGATTTAGTAGAGTAACCAGTACAGATGGTTTACATTTAACTAACTCAAAAGACGGCTTTAATTTTTATCACGCTGCAGACAGTCAAGCCCCATCGATCAAAGATATCAGAGACAGATTGGAATCGCTTATGCTGCCAACAATCACCAGACGCGTAAAAAATTTCATATTTAAAAAAAAAACAACCTCACGATACCGTTAACTACAACAATGATGATGATTCCTTTGAGCAAACAGAATATTTAAACATTATAGTTATGCACAGTGTTTAGTAGCGCATGCACGAGACTTCGAAACAGACAGTACTTATTACATCGGATTACTTAGCAATAATTAAATTTGGATGAATCCAGGAGAACTATTACATATACTGTAGATAGATTCGAATTGAGGATACCAATGAATTAGATTAAATCCGATGCACTCACCAAACATGGTGTTATAAGTTATAGGAGAGTGGGTGGTGTTGGAGTCTTCAGAAATATTAACCTTTTAACCGAATGTGAACCTATGCAGATAGACTGCTCAAAGTATACACAACTGGTTTACGCTGGCATCGATAATATCTGTTTGGTTAAGGTGTAGTGAGATTTATACCAGGCAGTGTTGATATTCATCCTTATGTGATATGGAAAGGTTGTTTATCAGTGAGATAATGAAATAATCACCAACAACTAGACCAATCAATGATAACATGGAGGTTTGGTTTGGTTTGTTTAATATTAACGTCCTTTTCAACTGCTGTGTTCATTTCAGGACGGCGTTACAGGGGGCCGCAAATTTTGCCTCGCAAGGGTTCTTTAACGTGCAGCCGGCAAACGACTACACGGGAATAACGGCTTTACTTCACTTCCGAAGGAAAATCCTTGTCGTCCTCGGCCGGGGTCGAACCCGCGTCCTCGGGCATCAGAGGCGATCACGCAACCACTGAGCCACCGAGGCCGATACAACATGGAGATGGATACTGTTATGCAATTATGATAGTTTTCGACTTCAATGTAGATACTAATTTAAATTTACACGCTCTTAGCTTTATGAAGAGACATTTCAATTTAGACTACATACAAATCAAATTACCTACTACGGAGGGTTGATTCAGATAAAATGAGACGACTTTAAACGCCGCGTATGACCTTGACGGAATGTGATTTGCATGACTCGTCCACTATTCATGGGGATTAGCTTTGTATACACTTGTTGCTGTTATTTGGGACATTTCGTGCTGAAACATGGCTTCCAAAATCATAGCTTTTTGGGAAGGGTATACGTTTGGCCTTTCCGACGCTAACTTCAATCTTTCGTGCATTGGGGAATTATGCAAACGAAATGGTATTGTGGTATCCAAAGCTACTGTGGGTCGAATAATCAAAAAGAACAACAAATTGCGACCATCTAATGAACGTGGACGAGCAGAGAAACAGACCAGAAACAAGCCCCGCCAACACGCCCAGCTCGGGTGGTGCGAGAAATCCGGTCTGAAGTGCTGAAAGAAAATCCCCCCACACAGAGAAGGCTAGCCCAAAGGAAAGGTATTTCACAGGCAACAGTCTCCAGAATAATTATTGACAATCTTGGGCTGGAGCGACGTCATGTCAAAATTTCTAATTACATAGCGATTGTTTTCTCCATAACAAAGAGATTAATTATTATTAAAAGGCAAGTTGTAAATCGGTAAAAAAAATATGGGAGCTCGACGATAAATAGCTTCCCAGAATCGATCAGAAAGCATCCTTCACAGGAAAATTAAAATTCAGTCTTTTCCCTTTGAAAAATTTTTTTTTTGTCTTACAAAGTTGCCGAGAAGCACGGACTGCATAAATGGGGTGCTATAATATACATATATGAAAGTTACTCGAGCTGAAGCCAGAATTATTATGAGAACATAAAATTTAAAATAATGGATGCCGCCCTATAAAATTCATAAAAAATCAAGAATGTAGTTTCTTTCCTGGCATTTCGCATCTAACAGTGATGGCGGCGTTCCTGTTCATCATGGCATAAACGCCCGTGATTTTTCTGTGAGTTCTTTGAAGCTCAAAAACTTTCCATGTTAATGAATAAAAAAACGCAACTTTAATGTAAAAAAAAAAGTTGGATTTTTAATTATTCAGTGTCAGCTATATGAGCAAAAAAACAACATTAATGATCTGCTTCCTGGCACAATTTCATTTATCAATTGCAGCTGTTTTTCACCTTTCTCCCCTCCCTTTGGTAATTATTTCATTGATCTTAATTAAGACATTAGAGTGTAAAAAATAGTTTTCCTCTGCTTTTTTAAATCTCCGCAAGCACATATTAAACTTAAGGCTAAAGAATAGTTTCAATTTCTTTAAAAAAAAAAAATGAAAAAATATTTTTCCGCTTTTACGAGAGTCTTTTTTTTTCTCTTCATTTATTTAATGTATAGGTCTATTTTTATATATCAAAGTAAAAAATTTAAATCACATAACAATGAGATTTAAACGGCATGTACAGGGTGTTTTTGAATTGAGTACAGATTTTTTGGGAGATGATAGAAGAGGTCCTTAGAAGTATTTTTTGTTATATGAACATGGGGTCCCCGCAGCTCCGTTTACTTACAATACTGCATTGAACAATCAAATGACACCGGGACGCAGTGTGCGTTGGTAGGCCTAGATTAGTTTATTTTTAACAATTAAGACAAGCAATCTACTGTATGACTTTTACAGAAATTGTTCGAAATGACCGCCATTTGCTTCATAGCACAATTCGCAACGCCTTATGATGGATTGATGTATGCGTGGAAGCACGGTCGCTGATGTCACCTGCTGCCGCGACAACACGAGACGCCAATTCTTCTTCGGTATCTACGGGTTCGGAGTACACCATTGATTTTATGCTTCCCCATAAAAAAAAAATCCATCGGTGTGAGATCTGGCGATCTCGGTGGCCAAGCAACTGGTCCGCCACGACCAATCCAACGACCAGGATATGTCTCATTTAGGTAATCTCTAACTGCTCTTGTGTAATGCCAAGGTGCGCCGTCCTGTTGAAACCACATCAAATGTCTGGTCATTAGTGGAACATCTTCAAGAAGACCAGGGAATCTCCTTGACGAAGTTTGTCCTAAGACTTTTCAACAAAGAAGCACGTGCACCTTGAAATTACTTTAAAAGTTATTACAGTAGATTGCTTGTGTTAATTGTTAAAAATAAAATAATCTAGGCCTACCAACGCACACTGCGTCCCGGTGTCATTTGATTGTTCAATGCAGTATTGTAAGTAAACGGAGCTGCGGGGACCCCATGTTCATATGACAAAAAATACTTCTAAGGACCTCTTCTATCATCTCCAAAAAAATCTGTACTCAATTCAAAAACACCCTGTATAAGAGTAGGAATTGTAATATTGAATACTTAATTTAAAATATAGTCTTTTACTTTTTTAACTATAGTTAACGCGAAAGATAACGTGCCATCGACTAGGCCGATTAGAAACACTGACTTCAGCAGAGTAGTGCTATGAGCACAGTACATGCAGTGCATATAGTATCGCTTATACACCTGCTTGCCAAAAGAATAGAATCATCTGGTTTTCAGTAATATCAGCACTGGTTAAAAATTATTTTCACTTCAAATTTTAATTTTTTAAAGTTTTTTTTTTTCATATCTTGTTCACTTGACCCTATATTAATAAAAATTATTTACCAAGAGATTATTTTTTTAAAAAAATTAGCAAAATCTAATAACTACTAAATGACAAATTAATAGAATATCACTGGAATAGAGACAAAAAAATAGAATATTTTTATTTTGTTGAAATTTTACAACTATTTTAAACTAAATACTTGGTTGCTTCACCTTTATTTTCGATAACAGCTTGTAACCTTTGCGGCATAGTATCAACCAGTTTTTTACATTCTTCCTTTGTTATTGTTTTCCATATTTCTTTAATCGCACAAATCAATTCTTCTTTATTTTGCGGTACAATGGTTTTTAATTGTTTTTTCATAATGTTCCACACGTTTTCGATTGGGCTTAAATCAGGGGAGTTACTAGGCCAAGATAAAAGAGGAATGTCCCGATTTTGAAGCCACTGTTTAGTCGTTTTTGCGGTATGGGGCGAAGCACCATCTTGCTGAAAAATAAAATTATCGCCACAAACATTCTCTGATGATGGAATCATGTAGTACTCTAATATTTTTTGATAAACATCAGCATTAACACGACTTTTCAAAATGCATGGCTCTCCAACTCCTCCAGCGGACATGCATCCCCAGATCATAACGGATGCTGCGAACTTCGCACATGCACGGTGAAAGGATTCACTTGATAAACGCCAAACTCTCACACCCTGGTCACCGTACGATAAACAAAACATTGATTCGTCACTAAATAACACATTTTTCCAGTCATCTTCACCCCATAAAATGTGTTCTTTGCACCATCTTACACGATTCTGCCGCTGCTTCTTCGTCATGAGTGGCTTTATCTTAGGAACTGTCGATTTAAAGTTCATTTCTGAATGAACAAGTAAGGCCTTCCATTGCGTACCGTAAGTGATAACTGATGTTTTCATGGACAACATTTCTGATTGTTCCTTCCGACACATGGAGATCTTTGGCAAGTGACCCCATGGATGTTCTGGGATTATCATCGATGGTCTGCTGCACTTGCTAAATAAATTCAGATGTTCTGATGATGTCATAGCGTGAGGCATGCTTTTTACGCTTTGCTACTGTTGCAACATTGCCATCTTCGGTCTCCAACTCCTTCCGCACTTTGTGGACGAATGATCTTGCGACCTTTAGAAATCGTGATATCTCTAAATCGCTGTGCGCTACCTTAATTGCCACGATTACTGCATGTCTCTTTCATGATTTGTGTTACTTGATGGGCCGCCATTTTGCTTTCCGGACACGGAAATGACATGCAATTTATTATAGTGCAGCAGTAGCCAAACGAAGGTGTGTCCTAAAATACTTACGCACCCTGTAATACAGAGAATAGATCTGCGATAGTAACAAATGGAATATATTCAGCCAACCAGGAGATGTTCATTCTGGTCACCTCTGTCATTGCTTACAGTTATGCACACTTTTTCAGGATCTCCCTATATATATAAATAAACAAGCAAATAAAACGTGAAATGAATTAGGCAGCCAGCCAAGGCAACACCGATCCACCAGTGCAACCCCGAAACACCCCCACAAGAATTTCCACAATAATTTTCATCTAACGGGATATCAATTTATGGCCTTGGAATTTTCTGACGAGAACGCCCAACCGTTGTCGTATTTCGGGAATACGACGATATATTATTTCTGTTAATTACGATTAAGATATGAATTTTTCCTGAACTGACTTATTTTTTGCAATCTTTTAAATGTTGCCAATCTTTCTCAATTTATCCACTTTGTTCGACAATGTCTTTGGAGCTACGAGGGGAAGATTACCCCCTCAGCTTGTCCTCGCTGCTGTTTGAAGCGAAATGACCCCTTCGATGACCTCTCAAACTTTCAAGCGAAGAAGCGTTTATCCTATCTGGTTTGTCACAAGGTGTTATACACTGATTGGAAGAAAGTAATTGGACACTTTCGATTTTAGACGTTTTGTCGAATATCTAGAAAGATACTTGACGAATTATCCTGAAATTTCAGGGGTGTAAAGAGCATGTTGCACCTCGTATATTTCAGCGAAGGTTTTCACCCGAAGGCAAATAGGGGACCAGCAAAGAAGTGAACCAAAAAATAATGTTTGGAATCACCCTGTAAAAAAAATAATGCTTGAAATGCATTGTAGCTGTAGTATATGCTTAAGAGGCTTGTTTTACTTTTCTGTGTTCATTTGTATGAGAATAGCACGTATATTCATGGAGATATAAACGTTTCTTTAAAAAGGTCGAAATGTTTTTGTAAGTTTTTTGTTTATAACACGCAGGATTTTCAACCCAATGCAATGCCATTTACAGGAAACTTGACAAACTACAGTACAAACAAGACCCTGCAATCAGAATAGAAAAATATTAAATATTTGATGAATTATCAGCATTTTTACTAAATAATGTTCAAATGCGCATGCGTTACCAAATTGTCTTTTGCATAATTTATTAGCCAAATGTATAGAGCTATTCTTATAAAAAGCCCAAGCAAATATTCTGAAAATTCAGAAAGATATCGCTGATAGAATGATTTGAATTTAAGTTGCTCTCAAAAATAAACAAAACGATAAGGGGCTTTCTCCAAACTTTTTTTTTTGGATCGGACACCAGTATCAATTTCTTCTTCTTACGCTGATATGACGTCAATATGAAGTCAATATTTTTTTCATGTCAGCATAAGGAGAAGTTGATACTGGTGTCTGATCCAAAAATAAAAATTTGGAGAAAACCCTGATCGTTTTGTTTACTTTTGAGAGCAACTGAAATTCAACTCATTCTATCGACGATATCTTTCTGAATTTTCAAGATATTTGCTTGGGCTTCTAAAAGAGTAGCTCTTCTTTTATGAATTTTCACCACAGGAACTTCTCAAACTTGAAAGGCATCTAAAGTTTAAACAGTCCATGTCGCATCGTTGATACTAATAAGGAAACTATACGATTGTGTAAGGTGCGCTCTTTCTTTGCGCGCAAGCATAAGAATCGATGCGCTTCGTTCAAATCGGAAGTGAAAATTTGAAAAAGCATGGCGGCAATGGGGGAAGCAAAATCGTTATCAGCGATCGCCAAAGAATTGAAGTTAGAGCAGTGTTATTAAGCACAAAACCTTAATTTTTCTGTACAATATTCGGCTCGAAATAATTTATCAGATGAGGTAAGCATCTATGAATACTATTTTTATTTAAAATTATTATAAAGCACTGGGATATATACCCCCTCACAAACATAACGTAACAGCCTTGCCTCGTTTTGCTCGCGAATACATGATGCTAGCGCCGAAAATTTACGAAGATTACCGAATTAATTAATAAGATGAAATAATAAGTCGTGAAAATGCTATTAATTACTATATAGATGCTTTTTAACTGGATGGAAATTAGCTTATTTTAATATTCTATTTTTAAAAAAATAAATTTGTTTATTAACTTGAGAATCCATTCAATTGTCGTTTGCTGCTCCTTCGTAGTTCCACTGCTTTCAGGTGAAATGGATTCGTGCGTATTGTTGAATAGTGGAAGAAAGAAGTTCCGTCAAGTGCATTAATACACACGCACACGCATCGCTTTAACTATGACTTTAATAATGCAGTCTTTGTATGGCTGTGTGTGCTCAAATTTTTTCGTTTTCACTGTTTATTTTGTGATTTCCTAGTTTACTAGATGAATAGTAGATTTAGTTGAGTAACATATTTCAATTTGGTGCCAATCTGTGAGATACAGGTTCGTGAAGTGGTGAAAGCCAACGTCAGTTCTCCCTGTCATTCGGATATCAGCATATCAGCAAGGCATCATCATCGTCCTTCATGATTGATGTTATCTGTGAGGTCGACGTCAGATGCCATGATCCAAGGGGCTTGGAGCCTAAGTCCCCAAGCAGCATTTGCCCTGTCGACTGGTATCAAGAATAATTCTCCAGAGATTGTTGTCGTTTCAGCAGTTGCCGAGGAGACTCCCTATTTTTTCGCAACCACGCTTTTCTGTTAGCAACTAAAGAACAGTGGTACTCTTACCTAGAAAATGCACTAAAACAAATCAACATTATAATCTTAATAACGACATTGTTATCTGCACAGGCTATTGCCAACAATAGATTTGATTGTTTTTTTATTTCAAAACGAATGCAGTTCAGAATGCGCAAGCTTGCAATACCAAACTAACAAACGTTAAAAATCCGTGGAAATTTTATTTTAATTTAGTATATTTTATAAGCCACATTAATAAAAAGGTTCATTTTTGAAACTGCGCATGACTATCTCCATTAATAATAATAAATTTTATACAAAGAATTACGCTGTCTTTAAAATCATGATAATTAATAAAATAAAAAGACAGTTACTAGCCTGTTAGGATAAGATCTGAGATTAGGTGGCAGCATAGGTCGATGCAAACATCTGATCCCGAATACCGTTTCAGGTAGCCGATAATTTTTACAGCTGTTTTGAATTCTGAAATGCATTTTCAAATATTAAACTTTTTATTTAATTTTAATATGTATAAATGCATGTACGAGGGTGGGCTGAAAAGTAATGCCTCCGTGGCTGTAACTTTTTTATTTTTTAACCGATTTTCAAAATTCTTTTTGTATCTGATACTCCCATTTCTCCTCTATGTAATGCACTATTCACTTTTCGACATAGTCCCCATCCCTTTCCACGCATTGTACCAACGCCTGACTAGTCGGTGAACCCGTCGGAGAGGAATTCCGGGGTTGTTGTCGACACGAGGATTGAATGGCAGCTTTGGATCCTCTTCTGCAGCACGATAACGCCACACATGAGAGGGGGTTGCAGCGCCTACAGTTCAAAGATGAAAAACTGCAGTTCAAAAATGAAAGACTTTGCACCTTGCGACTTTCACCACTTCCCAAAGAGGAAAGAGCACCTTAAGGGGCATGAGTTGCGTTCTGACGACGAGGTGAAACCTGCCGTTCGGTCTTGGTGTCGACAACAAGCCCGGAATTCCTCTCCGACGGGTTCACCCGACTAGTCACGCGTTGGTACAATGCGTGGAAAGGGATGGAGACTATGTCGAACAGACACGACAAAGGATCAGAAATCATTTTCCACAAGCATAATTCAAAAATACGTAACTAAAATGAAAATACGTAACTGAAAGACGAACGAAACGAAATTGAAATTGAAACCATGATCGAAAATTATTTATAAAATATAATAAAAACACTTCAAATACAAAGATAACGAAAAGATAAACTTATCACTTTGTGAGGGGCGTGTGAAAGAATTATTAATCAGCTGCTCTCATGTTTAGCCATGGGTTTTGCATCGTCTTCACTCACTTTCGGCCATGACACTTCTGGGCAGTGGAGCTTCCCAATTTGCCTCAAGTAACAACAATTGCTTCGGAGTCTATCTTTAATTTACGTCATTGGTTCAAGTACGAGGCTAACGAGAAAGACAGGCTCCGGCACTGAAAAGTCACCTGACTCAACACCACCTAAAGACAAGTCCTGGGCCGAAGCCGACGCGATATAATCAAGCCGTGGCACTGATTTTGTGACATCATGCAAACAGATGGAGTTTGTGACGTCTTGCAAAAATAAATTTAAGAACGCACTAAGGATACTTAAAATTTAAAGTAAAATGATTTATTAAAAAAGTAAATGCCCATGTTTGGCATTAATGCATTTTATTCTCCTTTATTTACTTAGTTATCTAAAATACAAAATTCATATTTAAAATACGCCACGAAAATCGATGGGATTTCAACAATGCCAACTGACGTAGTGCCATGGCTTTGTATCACGGTCTATAGATATTCATGGTCATCGAGCTCCATTGTTAAAATGAAGCTAAAGTTTCTAGCTCCTAATAGGGCGGGAACTCTATTGAATGGTGGCGCTGCATGTACAATCGGCCCAAAAACGCCTGCAGCGCCGCCCTGTCGACAGACTGAAACTTTACTTTCATTTTCAGTTTCAATGAAAAACCTCTATTGCAGGTCACGGTCGGCCTTGGTGCGATCTATGCGGCACCTGGCGCGATCCGTTTTCCTTAGCTTATCGAAACAATGGAAAATGGCCGAAGCTCGATGACCATGAATATCTATAGACCGTGCTTTGTATAGATCGCGTCGGCTCAACACCTCCTAGAAAGAAAGCCTGTGCACTGAAAATTCATACATTGTTACATATTCATAAGAAGTCATAATTTCGGGCTTATTATTGGTAGAAACGCGATTAACAATGCCTTTTTATGATGATGTAACAATGTATGAATTTTCAGTGCACAGGCTTTCTTTCTAGGAGGTGTTGGTCGGCTTCGCCTGGGCGCTGAAATTTCATTGTATTGTTACATCACCTCAGTAGAGAAAATTCAGAGCTTATTATTGGTGGAAATATGGTTAACAATTCCCTACTGAGGTGATGTAACAATGTAATGACGTTTCAGCGCCCAGGCCGTATCTTTAGGTCTATTAACAATGTAACTTTCATTGTTTCCATCTTGTATTTTAACAATTAGTGTTTTTTCCTTTGTTGGAAACAATGAAGGTTGAATTGTTAATAGACCTATCATGGTCAGGTGACTTTTCAGTGCCGGAGCCTGTATTTCTCGTTAGCCTCGTTCAAGTACTAACCAATTTAATACCTGCCCTAACAATATTCCACGTGATAGCTCACGTAAACTGAACGCATGCCACATTTAAATATGCTAATTGTTACCAATGTTTCGTAACAACCCTCTGTAATAATGAGCATTTATCAAATTCTTTATAGTTTGCATCAATGACGTATATTAAAGATAGACTCCGAATCCTATTGTTGTAACTTGAAGCAAATTGGGAAGCTCCATGCCCAGAAGTGTCATGGCCGAAAGTGAGTGAAGATGATGCAAAACACATGGCTAAACACGAGAGTGGCTGATTAATAATCCTTTCACACGCCAATCACGGAGTGATAAGTTTATCTTTTCGTTTACTTTGTATTTGAAGTATTTTATTATATTTTATAAACAATTTTTCGAGCATGGTTTCAATTTCAATTTCGTTTCGATTGTCTTTCAGTAACGTATTTTCATTTTAGTTACGTATATTTGATTTATTTTTGTGGAAAATGATTCCTGATCCTTTTTCTTGTCTGTTTGTACAGTTGTACGCAGTTTAACTTTGAGGAATGGTTTTGAATTAATTATTCCTCAGGCGCAAAATCTTCAGAAACAAAGCAGCCAGACAGCTAATTACTCCACGGCTCACTCCTGCCCAGAACTACCATGGCTCAATTTGCTTCACTTTTTGCCGCTGTTAACAATAGGATTCGGAGTCTATCTTTAATATACGTCATTGGTTTACATTGATACACGGGCTTCTTCAATTTCTTGGGCAAGACTTAACGCGAGGTGTTCAGAGCTCGCTAGCGGGAATTCTATTAGGCCAAATGCAGTACATTTTGGTGTATATACTTAGTGGAACATGCAGTTTCGATTTCTGCAAAAAAAATAGTACCAAAAGTCGCCATAGGGGGCGCTTATTTCAAGAAAACAATGAATACATTTGCATAAGCGCGTACCGTGTTGAGCAATCATGACAATAAAAGGCAAGGCTGAGGATTTCCCATCATTCACGAACGAATGGCCTGACGATGACGCTTACTCTGCCTGACCGGGCGTTATTAGTCAAGTTGTTTTATCAGAAGAGCGACAATGTAAGTGCTGCCCTTCGTCAATTTCGGCGATTGAAAACGTTACGAAGAGGACCGATGAGCATAACTAACTTACGGAAAATGATTGAACGGTTTGAATCTACCGGAACTCTAGGAGTGAAACCAGGCCGGGGACGCAAACGAACCAGGCACGCAAACGAATGGAAAATACTACTTTTATTAAGTAAATAGAAATGAATTCTTTTTGGGTTTTTTCTTAAGTTCTTTAATGTCTGATTTACCAGAAATTTAAATAATTTTCCATATGAAAGGTACTTGTAGTAATTTACAAATTGAAATATTTAAAATTCTCTGCATTGTCGCCTTTGTCGTCTGCTTTCAGTGCTATGACGATGTTTTGATTACGTCAGATATCAAGACCTACAGCGCCATCTCGCAACAAACCTGCTCAGAAAAAAGCTGCTGCACAAACCATCTCGTATATCAAATAGGAGTTGAATAAATAAAATGAAGAAAATCTTCAAACATACCACAATAACAAAGAGAAATGGGAAGGTAAAATTCCTTGAAACTATC
This sequence comes from Rhysida immarginata, assembly GCA_023313115.1. Taxonomy (NCBI): domain Eukaryota; kingdom Metazoa; phylum Arthropoda; class Chilopoda; order Scolopendromorpha; family Scolopendridae; genus Rhysida; species Rhysida immarginata. The sequence goes on from JAHWFO010024183.1 coordinate 57,276, forward strand.
ATGACAAAAAGAATGAATAATGGTCATAATCTTCTTTCCTGTGATCAAAAATTTTTTCTTATTGTTTTGACTATCATTATTCTACAAGACCCTCTTCAAGCTTCATAGATTATTGTTTTGATTATCATCATTTCGACAAGACCTTCCTTGATCTTTATCAAATTTCATAATAATCTACTGGATCAACGTGACTCCATATCAAGGTCTTAGCTCGGTTGTATCAACTTTTCAGACTTTTTCGTGG
>JAHWFO010024183.1:58418-68836 GCA_023313115.1 Rhysida immarginata
TTTTTTTGCAGAAATCGAAACTGCATGTTCCACTAAGTATATACACCAAAATGTACTGCATTTGGCCTAATAGAATTCCCGCTAGCGAGCTCTGAACACCTCGCGTTATTTCTTGCCCACCCGGTATTTCTAGGAAGACCGTGCTAAATATTTGGTGGATGGATTCCTAAAAATTGTATATACGACTAATAAAAAATGCTATGAATCTTCCGAAAAGCTTTCAGTGAACGCCTGTTGAGCCTTCGAACAAAGAAATGAATAAAATACGAACTATTTCAATTGCTTTTCATATTTTTTAAGACGTATTCGCAATCATTTTTAACATGTTTCTTGTTGTCTTTCATGTGCAGATTTCATCTTTAAAATGGCTTTGAAATTTAAAATCCTTGAGAATGTTTTTTCCTTTTCTATGATTCTTTCAGCTCTCGTAAAATATTTATTTTACTGTGGCAATACCGGTACAACAAAAGCTCTCCTTTATGGCTATCTTTTGGGTTTTCGATTTTTTTTTTCTTTCAATCGACGTTATTCTTTTTTTTCCTGCGAAGAAGACACGATTTTTACCTTCCGGATATATTTTTAGGGATACGCATTCTCTTCCGTCCTATTTCAACTGAGTTCATCATCTGAACGAGCAATTGAAATCTAATTATTCACATAGTATTTAAGTCCATGTAAATGATATTCGCACAATTATTCTTATAAATTTGATGTTAAAATTAAATAATAAAAATTTGATAAATCTGCTAATACAACTCCATTGCAAAAAAATAGAATAATTTATATGAACACTCAAAATTAGCAATGCTAGTACTTTGTTGCGTTGCCTTTTGCACTCATCACAGCTTGCATACGACATGGCATATTGTTAACAAGCTGACAACACGTTTGTCTTGAAATTGACGCCCAGATATGTCGAATTGCAGACACAAGTTCTTGTCTAGTGAGAGTATTTTCTTCATTATGGCCCACAGATTCTCAATCGGATTTAAATCCGGTGAATTGGCAGGCTATGGAAGCACATTTATACCACCATCTCTGAGCCATGTCATTGTGCGTTTAGCTGTGTGGGGCGATGCCCCATCCTATTGGAAGATAAACTCATCATCCTCATACAGTTCTTCTGCCGAAGGAATCATGTAAGATTCCAGAATTTCCATTTAAACGTCTGCGTTCACTGTTCCACGCACAATACATAGTTTCCCAACCCCATGTGAGGACATGCAACCCCACACCATCACCGACGTGGCAAACTTCACAGAACGTTTGAGGCAATTTTGTTGAAACGCTTCTTCTTTCCTCCTCCACACCCTGATTCCTTGATCTCCATGCACAAGGCAAAACACAGATTCATCACTAAATAAAATTTTGCTCCATTCTTCATCACCCCAGTATTGTCGCTGTTTGCACCATCTCAGACGATTTTTTCGTTGATTTCCCTTCAACATAGGCTTGATTTTCGGAATTCTAGAGCTTATGGGCCTATAGCTGACAGCGAGAGCAGGGTTTAGACCAGGCGTTGGTATGGTAACTATGACGGACTCTTTCCACTGGTCGGGGAAGTAACCTAGTTTCCAGCAGTCATTCATGGCTTTGGTAATGATCGAGATAATATTTGAAGGCAAGTTCTTGAGAGTACTGTTAGTGATTGAATCAATACCCGCTGCTTTCTTTGTTTTAAGTCGCTTGATGACGTCGAAGATTTCTTGGGCACTAATGACTTCCTCAGGGGTAGGAACACGATGAATACACCGGTAAGCGGTACACTCATTGTTAACTAGCTGAGTGTTTTGGAGGCTGTCACTAGGCGTGGTAAATTGAGTTTTCAAGCAATCGACGATCAGTTGAGCCATTTCCTGCAAGCAGTGGCGGCAATTGGATGGGTTTGTTTCCCTTTAAGGCTCTCACAGTACCCCAGAGCGAGTTGTCCTGGACAGATAAAGACTTCAGTTTTTCGCTCCACCTTTGTGTTCGTAGAACTTTAACCTCTTCCTGGACCTTGCGAGAAAGCCTGTTGTACTTAGTCTTAAAATATGGTAGCCGCTTGCGTTGCCACAGTCTCCTATAGGAATTCCTTTCGCCTAACGTAAGGAGGGAGGTCGAGGTGTTCAGGACGCTTTCGGTCAGCAGTGGAGGTACTAGAAGTAGTAGCATCCTTGATAACGCGAGTGATTGCACTGATATTTGTGTTGATGTCCTCATTGTCGATAACATCCTTGTATGGAATGCTATTTTCTTGAAGAATATCCTTAAAGAGCTTCCAGTCCTGTTTGGTGCGAAGCCCTATTTTCACATCAACGTTTAAGCCGTCGAAGATAAGCATGACTGGTCGGTGATCAGAGCTTAAGTCGTCTACTGTAAACATATTATAGGGCTTGAAGAAACCTTTAAGAACTGCTATGTCCAACACGTCGCTGACAGGAGAGTGGTCACAGTAGTACGTGTCATCAAGGGGGCCAGCAACGAAGATGTCAATCTCGTTTAGGGTGTACCCATATAAGATATTTCCATTTTGATTTGAGCATTTTGAGTTCCATGCCTAGTGCTTGGCATTTAAGTCTCCCGCCATTATTACTGGAATGGGCCCGGAAAGAAGCTCATCAAGCTCGCATAGACCGAACTTGTGTTTAGGCGAGTTATATAATGAGGTGAGATTGATTTCACCAGCGTCATTAATAATCACGGAAACGGCGTCCATTCCTTCATAGTTGGGAGTGGCCGCCTCACGATGATTTATGCCGTCCTTGATAATGATCGCTACTCCACCAAACGCGCGTCCGGCATTATTACCCAGAGGCCGGTCCCTGCGGTAGACATGATAGCCGGGCAATTTGAACACTTGAGTTGATGTCAGGTGCGTCTCGCACACGAAGGCGATGTCGACGTTCCAGTTTACAAGGAAATTGTAAAACTCGATGCGCTTGCGAGCAATTCTCCTTCCATTCCATATATTGCAACGAAGTTTTCTTTGATTAATGGTTTTGTGTGGGTGTCTACCCATCGACAATCGAACAGTGAAGTGTACATTTGTTAGGATGGGACGAAAGCAGCGCTTTCACAAAGCTCATCCAACCAGAATAAACTCCAAATGAAATACACTGAGGTAGTCAAGAAGCCTAACCAACCCAAGCGGTCTTCCATATTATACAAAAAAGAAAATAAGATTGACGATTGTCAGAAACAAAATACAAACGAGAAAGAAGATTATCACATCTTCCAATAGTCCGGGAAAGAGACGTTGCTAATATCTTCAAAATTGACGTCAAGAAACGTGCCTCAGTTTACAATACTTCGTATGCCAGTTCATATTCAATGAGTTCTTCAGTATTCCATTCACAAGTTTATTGTCGTGAGTCTTTATCTTCTGTATCATAATCAAAAGGAGATCCTGTATAAACTTTCCGATATGGGCCATGTTTAATGGATTGGTTTTTCAGCGTCCTTCTGTCCAGCTGAGCAATGGTCCTCAGGGTAACATTCTGGAATGACTGTAGTTCACTCCATCTGGTTTTACAGATAGTCGCCCACGCAGGCATGCCATAGAGGAGTATGGTCCGGATAAACGATTTGTACAGAAGTAGCTTGTTGTCAATGCTGAGGGCGCTGTTGCGACCCATGAGAACTATGATGTGCCTATGAAGGTGTCTATCCATGATTATTTACTAGATTTATAAGGAAGGCTGACCAATACCGTTCAAACTGCGAAAGACTCAAGTGTTCCTTCGTGTTGATTGGTTGGTTATTCTACCGTTCCATTTAATTAAAGAAGAATCGCTAATTGGGCACATATCCAAATTGAGAATCGATTTTGTATCTACCCGATATATTGCAAGGCGACATTCCTTATAAATACGCTTAGGCCTCACTATACAGGCAGTTCTCTCATCGTTTCCGACTAAAGGGGCTCCTGACTGCTGAACGATGGTAGCAATCGCTTCCGAAAAGGTCTTACAGTTTGTATTTTTCCTATTTGTTGTGGCGAAAGAGTTATTTATTTCTACTTACATTACAATTATCCACATAGGTTTTAATTTTTACTCAAGCGTGAGAAAGTGAAACTTGTGAGTTATGCCAAGGCTGAGCGCTCTCTTCTCTGGTTTGGAAATGTTTACCGGCACAAAGAAAATTAGATCGTGATGTACACGGCTACTGTGAAACCCACGCAGTCAGTTATTAAGTCCATTAGCTTCTCCTTCCAAATTATGGCATGAGCAGACTCATCAAAGAGAAATCTTGGTAAATCCCTGTGAAGGGTGGCATCTTCTTTGAAACTCGATTGGACTCTTAATTAACTCAATAAGAAACCGAAAATTCAAAATTTCAAGAAAAAGGAGGGGATGTCTTCATAAACCTGATCAACATTCATCAGATTCGTTATTTTTGGTTAACCATTTTACCCTGTTTATTTTTATCAAAGTGCAAATCTTTTACGGATTGCAAGGAGTGAAGTCTGTTTCCTGAAATGTTTGTGAATGGAAATCAAGTGTAATCAGCATACAGTGGAGTCATCATTGGAAATTGGAACCTCAGCATTCTTCAGAGTCTGGTGAAGCAAGATAGAAAGCTATTGCAAGAAATCAGCGTGATCAAGAGCCCACCGTTGTGAAAGGAAGACAACTCTGCATCTAAAATCTTCTGTTGAACTTAGTGGGGACACTTTGAGATCTCCAGTGGACTCACTCACTAATCGATTCGGATCATTTTAAAGTGTGTTTTTATGCTTCAGAGTGATATGTGTTTAGTGAAATATGATTATGGCCTGTTAAAATAAAAAGTGTTTTGTGCCCAGTGCTGGATTATGTGTGATCAGAAATCTACAGATGTTTAATACTACACAATTGTAAGTAGAGCGAAACATTTTGGTATAAGAAATTCCTAGGTTATCATGACAAGTGCGTCATGAGAGATAGATTTGAGTGAGCTTTATTGAAACTGAGTTTTTTAAGCTAATTAACCGTATCCTCAGAGTAACTGAAAGAATCTGAACTTTCCGTATTGAATAATTATCATATTTACATTTATTGAATTTTTGCATGTTATCGTAGCTATAAGTAATTGAGGATTTTAATATTAACTTTCGTCCCCCACCCCCGCATATGTCCGATAATGCCCTAGTGTTCGATGAACAGCATTTGGGGTGGGCGAGAGCTAAGACTTCGAGACCGAAAACAAGAAATGACACCTGATATTACTGTAATTATATATGCACATACTATATTTATTAGCTTAATTATATCCCCATTCGATAATAATACATTGTACTGCTATATACTATTCTACCACTAATGGGCCCCATCTATCATGGATTTTTTTGTTTCAAAACTAGACTCAAGGCTAAGGCCTTTCAGTCAAGTTAAATCATTCAACCGGCACCCTCGCCTTTATAACAGGGAATCTGCAGCTACGAGTAATTGTAGTTATGGTAGCTACGCTTGCTTGACACACGCTATAGGGAGACCTACACTTCCGAATCAAATATTCCTTTTGCGACTACCAGCGCAATGCCTCTCCTTGATTTGCCTAGAAAGGGGGGAGGGGACAGTGACCCCTCCTGGTAGGTGTAGATACCCGTTAATTCTACTGAATGACGGCGTGCGCTACTATTTTTAAAATTATAGTAATACGCGCTCACGTGCATTACTGTTGCGCCAGTCAAGCTTGCTAGCCGTATTAATCCACACTACCCATAACTAAATTCTTGCTGATTCCCAATTGAGATGGCCAGGTGCTTAATAAGAATAAAATTAACAGTTAAACTTATATCTTAAGCAGTTGGTGATTAACATTAATTTGACAAGCTTTGAACACAAAACAAGGTCCGTGAGTGTCTCCATACATCCAGTACAACGTAACCGTGACTCCGAGGTAATCGTCAATCGTAGTATGCAAAGTCTGGGCGTGCCTCCGTGGCCTTAACACAAAACATCGTAACGCACTCACCCGGGACTTGCTTATTACACTGCCATCACCGCTGCTGTACCACGTCCCACGCCAGTCGCTCCCAATTGCGCCATAGGGATCGAACGCTCAGTTACTTCAATACTTGCCGTACTGCTCAGGTCCCATCATGAATTATGGTCCGCTTCTCGCCTCGCTTGTATGATCAGTGGCCGGACGAATAACCATATTAAAAGAAATGATAATAATTACGAACAATAAAACAGTTTATGCTTTTAAAGACATGTTACTTGGTTCTTCACTCTTTATTACGTTACTATCCTTGCCGGACTTGTAGAAGTTATTGGACATCGAATTCCATAAGTATTGCAGTCTTATTTTCATATAAACCTCCGATGACTAATTCTTAAGCAACAACAACATACGCTACATTTTTGTCATTTCATTTCGAACATTTCACACACCAAAGGCAAAAGGCATCTCTCATTACGTGTTAGTTTTTTTTTTAACGATGAACAAGGAATATCTCTCATTCTTAACAAAAACGGCAAAAACACGCTCCTCAAATTCGCCGAAAACGGTCGCAACAATCCTCCGCTGGAAGCTGAGCTATGTTCTCGGAAAACACATTAACAATGCAGCTCCAACAGAGGACTATTAACGATCGTTCACGGCATATATATCTCTCAACGACAAACTAAACAAAACAAATTAACGCACTACAAACAATACCACTCATACAACGAACACACTTACTGTAAGACTACGCACTACTAATATAATAACTTCCGAAAATCTATAATAACAACTTTTAATTTTCTACTGTACAATTTTTTATAGTCCTGCCATCAGACACACGTGACTCCTACACTGGAACGTCACAACCTTATCCTCAGAGTAACTGAAAGAACTTGAACTATTGAATAATTATCATATTTACATTTATTGAATTTTTTCATGTTATCGTAGCTATAAGTAATTGAGGATTTTAATATTAACTTTCTTCTTTAACGTTAAGTACTATCACCTTTTCTTTTCTTTAGACGTAAGATTTACTTTTTTCATCTTTGTATGTCATTGGTAATCTTTTAACTTTGAATAAAAAGATATTTATTTAATTCTAATCCTTGCCTATCTTATTGGAATAGATAAGACACAACCTGCCACTTCTTTAAAGAACCCGACCTTTGTCTTTGATTGAGCTATTAATGAATCAATATTGAGCTAGCTGTAATCAGTTCTTTGATTTTGAATTTTGATTTTAATGTGAAAAGAATGATATAAAAATGGGGGGTGGTCCAGTCATTAAGAAAGAGGTGAAGGTCACATTGCCACCCAACTTGTAGAATTGTGTTTTATGACAAAGGTCACAAAACATTTATTCTTAATTTCTATAACAGCTTTAAATTTTTGAGTTCAAATAATGTCATTTCAACTGTTTCTACTGACAAGCAAACATTTATATAATTGCACAAAGAGATTTTGAAGAAATTTTGCTTATGTATAGTTTATGATGCACATAATTCAGTAGAAAAGAGAAATTTTCCAAAATATGTATTGTTGAAGAGATATTGATGGATATTGTTGTTAAAATTTCATATTTTAGGGCTTACTTAGGATTTTTTTTTACATGAAATGTATCAAAGTTTTTGTTTTCGGTCTTTCACATGCAGTAATAGAAATTGTAATCTGTTATCATACATGCATTTCTATTACTTTTACCTTATGTTTCTGTAGTGTGGGTGATGTAGTGACAGGATAAATGTTAACCATTACTTTTAATGTAAGTTTTCATTGACTTGTACATTATTAATGAAATATGCAAATTTTATGTGCACCTTTTGGAAAATTCCTCTTTTGTACCGAATTATGTGCATCATAAACTATACATAAGCAAAATTTCTTCAAAATCTCTTTGTGCAATTATATAAATGTTTGCTTGTCAGTAGAAACAACTGAACCCAAAAATTTAAAACTGTTCTAGAAATTAAAAATAAATGTTTATAAAAATAAAAATTAAAAAAACATTTTATAAATTTTATAAGTATAAAAACAATTAAGAGAAGACTGTTAAAATAAATAATGTATAAAAGAAATAGTTAAATTGTTGTGATTTGGAAAATATAATAAGAAAAGTTGAATTTTTGCACTTTTTTTATCGTTTTATTGATATATATTTTCGCCAATTAATAAATATGGTTCCGGGAATGAACCATTTTGAAAACGGTTGAAATCGAAACAATGACACGTGCTCTAATAGTACCCCTTATGACACTCTCAAAAATTTTTAGTGCAAAAATATGGCATGTAATATATCAAACCGCTTGAAATGATGTGTCAAGAATGAATATAAAGTAAAATTAATGGTAGTCGAAGTTGTTTTCAAGGAACCTGGTTTAGTGGGACCATTATGGCTCATTAGACCTTTCAATGCTAAAATATGGCATATAATATATTAAACGACTTGGAATGAGTTGTAATGAATGAATATAACTAAAATTTATGATATTTGAAATTGGTTTCAAGGAACCTGGTTTAGTGGAACCATTATGATTCATCGGAACTTTCAATGCTAAAATATAGCATGTAATATATCAAACAACTTGATATGATGTGTCATGAATGAATATAACGTAAAATTAATGACAGTCGAAATTGGTTCAAAGGTACGTGGTTTAATGGCATCTTTATGGTCCATTAGAAACTTACAATGTTAACATAGAGCTGTTTAAAAATATAGTTCCGCGAATGGTCTAGTTTAACCTTTCGGTACTTCGTTATGTCATTCTTTAATGGTTTATTTGTTAAGTTCTTTGGATGTTGATTTTCTGATACTCTTGCACAGTTGTCGCAGCGCTCGATCTTGTTTTAGTATTGACGCTTTTGGACGTCCACTTCTTTTTACATTTTTCAGTTTTCCATACAGAGTCGAGTCACATTATTATGACCACTAGCTAATATCCCGAATAACCGCCTTTAGCGGCATGGACAACAGCTAAACGGCGTGGGAGTGAGTCATTAAGATTCTGGTAGGTGTCTACTGGTATTTGTTGCCATGCAGACTTTAAAGCATTCGATAGTTGCTGAAGGATACGCGGTTAGTTGTTCCATAACACCCACATGACAATCGAAATGATCCCAAAGGTTCTCCAATGGGTTGAGGTCTGGGGAATTAGGGGGCCAGGGTAGTTCTTGGTTGGAACTCTTGGTCGTGTTCCTCAAACCACCCCCGAACAATTGCAGCCGTATGACACGTCGCATTATCTTGCTGGAACTTGCCATCCCCCTCTAGGAAGACAGTCGCCATGTATGCGTGTACTTGATCTGCAATTATGGATAAATAACCGAATTGGTTGAGAGTGCCTTCCACAGGTATCAGTAGGCCCAGACAATGCCATGAGAACACTCCCCACACCAGTCTGGATTCGTCCAACAATGGTTGGAGGATTGCTTGTTCTCGGAGGTTTCTCGTCTCACTTCTGTGGTCCAGTGGGCCAATTGAAGCCGTTTTGGCAATGAATCTAAGTCAGCATGGGTGCGGTGACCATCCATCTGCTGCGGAGGCCCATAAGTATTAGGGGTTTTAGAGACATGTCTGGTAGCACCCTCATTGGTTTGAATGGTAAGTTGGTCCACTCTAGCTCTTCGGTTGACCTTCACACACCTCCTCTCATCAATGGCACGTGGTGCTCCACAGTTCCAATTTCCCACGAGAACAGTTCACAAACTGCGCGGTTTCCGTAATACTGCCACCCTTGGCCCGAAAGCCGATTATTAACTCCTTTTCCAGATCTGATAAATCACGTTTCTTACCCATTGCTGCAATGAGTGATATGTTTTAACATAGTGGAAACCTATCTTATATAGTCACCTAACCAATTCCCAACAGGTGACATATTTCCTCGGCTGGGCAACCCCGAAGACAAACGGAGGATGTGGTCATAATAATGTGACTCGACCCTGTATATGTGAAAATTGTTCTTGAACAACCAAGAATTTTGGCTACTTTTTCTTATGTTTTCCCATTTTGTAATAAATCAATCATTTTTTTTTCTCCGGAATTCTGTTGAATATTCCTTTGAACGACCCATCCTTTCTCGTTCACCAGTTGTGAAAAATATTTCTAATGTGAAAGAAGATTCACACCTTTTTTTTTGCAAAAGTAGAACCGTCCACAAATAGTATTAATAATAAAAAAGAGGAAATTCTACGAAAATGCCCTTGTTTAATGAGATAGATCCATGCAAAGTTAAAAATTAATTCAAAAGAGCAAGTTTCATGATAATGTCAAATACTTATTTCTATGGAGGGGGTTCAGGAAGTATTTTTTACAACCCAAAATGCCGCAACAGTGTTAGTATTTTTTTTATTATACAGTGCAGTGACAGTTTTATAATAGACAATCTTGTATTTTGTTCTAAAACACAGTGAATTGTGTATTTGACTTTTAAAGTTAAACATTTGTCAGTGCCCTATCAATGTCAAATACTTTTTACTACGGGTTGTATACCCATGACGGC
>JAHWFO010024183.1:78836-92925 GCA_023313115.1 Rhysida immarginata
GAGACAAAATCACCTGTAACCGTGCAAAGAAAGTTCCGGAAGGAGTAGAAGTGTCGAGACGCACCAGGCAGGCAAGCAATCATGGATTTTGTCAAGCAATTTCGTGCCACTGGATGTGTTAAAGGCAAGAAAAAAGGCGGGAACGAAGCTCGTGTTCGAACGGCCGAAGTTGTCGAAAATGTTCGCGCAAGGTTGGTCGATTCCCCTACCAAAAAATCTGTTCGCCGCCTATCCATTGAAGAAGGGCTGTCGTATACCACTAGAAAGGATTTACACCGGTTCCCGTATAAGATCCATGTTTATCAGGAGTAAACAGACACTGGAAGACAGAAGCGACAACAATTTGCGATGGAGTTTGGAGCAGAAATGGAAGCCAATCAGGACATTGTGGAGAACATGTGGGTGTCAGATGAGGCCTTCTTCCATCTGTCAGGTGACGTTCATAAACACAACGTCCGTTTTTGGGGTTCCCAGCACCCTCATGAGATCCATAAGTCACCTCTTCATCCACGAAAGGTTATGGCTTGGTGCGCGATTTCCAAAAGAGGCATCATTGGTCCGTTCTTTTTTGAGGGCACCGTAACGTCACAGGCTTACCTTAACATGTTGGAAACCTTTTTCATCCCCGAGCTGCGAAGGAGGCGTATACCGCTTCGACATCAATGGTTTCAACAGGATGGGGCTAGGCCTCACACCACTAATGAAGTGCGCTAGACTTTCTCAATCAGAAATTCGAAAATCGTGTCATTTCAAACAGGTTTCCAGATCGATTCGGGGATGTCTTTCTTTGGCCCCCTACGAGTCCTGGCCTAAACCCATGTGATTTTTATCTCTGGGTGTTCCTTAAAGACAGTGTGTTCACTACAGCACCAAGAACCCTAGACCAGGTGCGACAAAGCATCGTCGACTGCTCCACCCTTGTGGATGCAGAAATCCTGGATAGAGTTATGAGCAACTTCACCATTCGGCTGCGAGCAGTTCAAAACGTTCGTGGTGGCCACATTGAGCATATCATCAAGACTTTTCCACGGGAATAAAAACTCCGAACTGCCTAAAATATCATACTGAAATGCTAAGTTTGTAAACATTTATGGGTCAATAAATCATAGTACTGAAATGGTCAGAAATTGACTGAATCACCCTGTACAATAACTTGATTTCAACTTTGCAAACATTCTAGCCAATTGCACGTGCTCTAATAGCATCCGTTAATATGCTTCACATGCTATATATGGTGTTGACGAGTCTTGAATGAATACAATTTTAATTTTTGCTTAACATTTACATTACAGTATATTGTTGACCTTTGCTTGAGCCATGCTCTAAGCGCGTGTCGCGCCGTTCGCTTCGTCATAATTCTTATAAGGAATCTAACACAAGGATGCATTAAATTTGACACACTGAATGTGTCGAATCGACTCGGTGTCGAAACGACTCTGGCCCAAAATTCTATGTGATCAAATGAAGTTTGACGAATTTAATAACAGCAAGTCCCTTCCGAAATCAATCCTTTCGATTCCTTTATGAAGATTTCCTGATAGGTTAAGTTTAGTTAAATGAACTTGCTGGAAATTTGAGTAAAATGTTGCACGTTCGTGTCGTCCATGAATGACAACATCAGTGAAAGCTAACGTTGCTATAAGGGGTGAGGCAGCGTTCATAGTAGGATATTAAAAGCACACCATTAGGATGTAAATGTAATTTATTTATTATCTCCTATGTTAGTTATTAGTTAAAGGTATGCCATTTACAAATGTGTAAGTCATTGACCATTGCGTGGATTACTTTTGAATATGACTCTTGTCAAATGATGCCCCCTCTACACAACACATTCATCTAGACGGCGTTGGAAGCTTTCCATAACTCGGCGTAACTCGGCCCAGGGCAGTTCTGATGCGATCCTTCAACTCAGGAATGGTGGCACAACGTGTTCGGAAAACTTCTTGCTTGAGGTAGCCCCAAAGGAAGTCTGCACATGAAAGATCAGGTGATCGAGGCGGCCAGGAGATGTCACCATAACGGGAAATTACTCTCCCCGGAAAGGTCTGTCGCAAGAAAGCTATGCAAATTGTGGCTGTATGCGAGGTCGCTCCGTCTTGTTGAAACCACAATTCAACATTTATTCCAACGCCACTTAGATGAATGTTTTGTGCAGCGGGGACATCATTTGACAGAACTCATATTCAAACATTAATTAACTCAATCAAATATTGACTTACAAATTAACAAATGGCATACTTGCAACTACTATTTGACATAAAGAGCAATAAATAAAAAGCATTTATTTTCTACTGGTGCGCTATTAATATTACGCTATGAACGCTGCCTCACCCTGTATAACTAAAACGTTTCATTACGTCGGTTTTCTTATTCTTTTACAGAAATGCATGGGCAGATGCATGCGTAATTCTCAGCTCCACTGATTTCAGATTTATGGAATCTCAGCTGAGGCCTCTTAATAGTATTAGTATAAAATTCTTCTCCACCTTCTCGAATAAAAGAATAATCTTAAAAATTATCAGGGTACTCAAATACAAGGGTCGAAATGATGATGGTGTCATTTATGGGCGGCTCATCTTATTCCACATTACATTACAGTCCTGGAAAAAATGATAGGAACTTTTGTGTTTTCAACATAACATTTTTAATAATGAATTTATTTCAACGAAATTTTACACACCTGTGCCCACACTGCATTGACACCACTGGTTTCAATTCAGTCAAAATATTTAAAAAATTAGTTGAGCCACAACCAATTTTTGGAAAAAAGGGTGGAAAAAATGATAGGAACTAAATGAATAATCTGTCCCCCCACCCCAAACTAGGAATGTGAGACCTTCTCACCATTGCATATTAATGAAATTCTGAACAAGAAGACATATCTCTGATAAAATAAAACTTGTTCACTAAGTATCCTCATCAAAATGGGACGTGGTAAACAACTTACCCATTATGAGAGATGAAAAATCATGGCATATAAAAAACAAGGCATGTCAAAAGCAGAAATTTCTCGTTTGATTGAAAGGTCCAAGCAAGTAATTTCATCTTTCCTGGAAAATCCAGAATCATATGGTACAAAGAAAACGACAGGAAGGCCTAAAGCACTTAGCGATAGAGATCACCGTCGAATTCTTCGCATGGCAAGCAACAAGCAAATTTCTGCCAACTCCTTCAAACAGGCGATTGGAACCCAGGCTCATCGGAGAACTATTAATAACTATCTCAACCAATGTTTTCATCTCCAACGCCAGAAAATGAAACAGAAACCACCTCTTACCAACCAGCACAAAGTCGATCGTCTTCAGCTAGCCAAACAGCATCAAACCTGAACTTCCGAATGGAACTCAGTCATCTTTAGTGATGAAAAAAAGTTCAACCTCGATGGCTCCGATGGTTGGAACTAATATTAGCACGATTTACGAAAGGAACCAAAGCACTTTTCGAAGCGCATCCAGAGTGGCGGTTCAGTTATGGTTTGGGGGAAAGTGGAATTAGTGCATGAACAGCGTCAAGTACCAAGAAATGCTTCAGAAGTATCTTATCCCATTTGGACCAATCATTGGAGACCAAAATTGGATATTTCAGCAAGACAACGCCCCATGTCACGTTTCCAAATCGACTATGGAGTAGTTCAAGACCAAAAACATCAGGGTTATGAAATGACCTGCGAGAAGTCCAGACCTTGACCCCATCGAAAATCTCGGGGAAATCATGGTTCGGGCCGTTTATAAGAACGGGCGGCAGTTTGAAACTGTCCAGAGTCTCAAACAGGCTGTTCTTGAGGCTTGGGAAGAAATTTCGTGCAGAACTCTTGAAAAACGAATAGAATCTATGAAGGACCGTGTGTTTCATATGATCAACAAAAATGGTGGATTTACAAAGTACCGGGCTTTGCAAAAGTTCTGTTACACTCGTGACGACCCTCAAAGAAATGGACACGACGATGTTCACGATGCAGTTAGACATGTTTTTATTGTGTCATCATGTAGAATAACATTGTAATTAGTCATTTAATCAATGTAGCCACCATCTGCATCAAGAACCCGCTCCAGACGAAGTCGAAAAGCCTTACAAACTTTGCGAACGTAGTCCTTCCTCATTCTGGTCCACACGCGGTTGACAGATGTTTTCAGCTCGTCGACGTTGCTGTGACGGACCTTGCAGGCCTTCCCCTCGACATGCGCCCACACGCTATAGTCAAGTGGATTGAAGTCTGGCGACTGCGAAGGCCAAAAGCCCTTCGACCAGAAGGTCATGTTGGACCCCAACCAGTTTTGCACAGTGTTGGCCGTGTGGGCAGGGGCACCGTCCTGTTGAAAGATGTAGTCCGCATTTCTTCACCCAGGGAAGGACTTTTGTGGCCAGGATGTCCTTGTAATCAGCTGCCGTTAGCCGGTATCCACTTGGGAACCACACGGGTGGCATTTTCTCGCCATTCGACGCTACGATTCCGAGCATCATCACAGAGGCCGGGTGCTTGGTTGTAGACACGTAGCGGACCTTGGAGATGTCCTGTCCGAAGCTTACCACGCAGTCGTTTTGCTTGTTGACGACAGGATCGACCGTGAAGGTCTTTCGTCAGAGAAAATGACAATTCGCTCGCCATGACTCTTCAAGTCGTTGAGAAGACGGCGACAGCGCTCCCGACGTTGTTCCCGTATCCGATCCGTCAGCAGAGGCCTCACGCTCTTTCCACCTTCTTCTTTGACCGCTCTGGACACTGTGGACACCGAAATTTTCTTTTTCTTTGCGAGCGCAGTCATTTTGAGCGTCGGGTCTTGTTCGAAGGCTTTTCTCACAGCCAAACGGTTGAAGACTTGAGGTCTACCCGAGCGAGGTTGATCTTTACGGTCTCTCCCATTCTTGAGCCTGTCCGCAACTCTGTGGATGGTCATCCGGCTGACTTTGAGGGCTTGGCAATCTCGGATTTCGTGTGGCCCTCTCCAAATCATGAGCAGTCCATTTTTGGGGGGATGTAAAGAGTGTAACAGAACTTTTGCAAAGCCCGGTATTAAATACGAGCAATCTCATGATAACTGAAGGTGTTCATCTCATTTTTTCCACCCTTTTTTCCCAAAATTAGTTGTGGCTCAACTAATTTTTTAAATATTTTGACTTGAATACTTTGACGAATTGAAACCAGTCGTGTCAATGCAGCGTGGGCACAGGTGTGTAAAGTTTCGTTGAAATACATTCATTATTAAAAATGTTCCTATCATTTTTTCCAGGACTGTATACATTGAATTTTAGCTTAATTGTATTAATCACTTTCTCTGTTTTTTTTTTTGTTTTTTTGTAGGGTTACTGTAATATGGACGAATATTGTTCTTCAGCCGTCTCCACGTCGCCATCGTTAATTCTGAAGCTATTTACACTTGTGCTTTTTTTGTATGGAACTCGTTTATATTTTTTCATTCCAAAATGATGACAAAGGAAAATATACACAAATTAGTGTCTTAAATGTGGTTCTCTGAAACCAATATGTTCTTGTACATAAGGTGATTACCATGAGAATGTTCGGTTCATCTAGAGCGTCAGCATAGTCACGCCAATGTAATTATTTTAATATCTGTATAAAGAATCGTCATCTTTTTAAATTAAAGACCATAAAAACACGTTTTTAGATATAGAAAACATTACAGGCCTGGATTGGCTAATTATCTTCGCTAGTAATGTCGATTATTTTTATTTTTAATACGAATAATGTTTTTTTTTCAGTAATTTGAGAGAAAACCCTAGATTACCATTAATGCTCTGTATACTAAAAGGTAAATTTACTTAATTTACACAATCACACCAGAAATAAATATCGTATCAAAATTTATTCCGCTTCATTATAAAATTAAAATTTTATTCATTTGGAATCAAACTTACAGAACGCCTATTAAATATATTTTTTACAGTTTATTTCAAAAGACGTTTTATTCTCAAATGTAAGAATATTAAGTAATGATACCCCAAACTCTTCTTTGTACATGCTTTAACCTCTACAACTACTTCTGGTTCATGTCCGTATTGTGATAGTTAAATCAATTCTTGTTATGTTATTAACATCATCTATCACATTGTGTCCTTTCATTCGTAGCCCTTTCAAAGCTTTGATCTAATAAATGTCCAGTAAAAATTCTCTTATTCCACTTTTTTCATTGAATTTTTTTTTAGGTTTTGATGTCGTTAGACAATGTATGTTCAATAGTTTTGTAAATGTGTTGATTTGTAGGCTAATCAGTTCATTTGTCTTATTAAAACGTATTCCTGTTTGGATTTTGTAAAATATTGTTTCTAACGCTCAAGTTTCATGAAACAATTCAATTATTTTTAAGTAGATAGCAGACACTACGTCTCATTAACTTTTGAATCGCATGCTGTAGACAGCTAGCGGAAGTTACTATTAATTACAATTCAAAATTACAACCTAAGTATATTCTATGTCAAAGATCATGAATAGACACCGACATGAATGTTTTATATTTATTTGATGAATAATGAATTCGAAATCCACCTTTTGGAAAACACCCGAAGGCTATCTTCGATTCTAATTGATTGAGAGACTAACAAGATCAGGTTTTCTGAATGACTTCTGTGTCTGTCTGTGTAATATTTATGCCGTATATCTATGTTTAGAAGAATAATAAGCGTGGGTGTCGTGAAAAATAAGAAAAACAAACAAAGCGACATAAGAACATTCCAATCCTTCAACTTGATCTTTCGGTTCTTTTAACTTAAACAATCACTACTACTTTCAATGCAATGGATACATATCACGTAAGTCTGTATATAAATATTGAAAACATTTACTTAGTGTTTAAAGACATTTTTATTTCACTGTGATTCTTCAGTTTTGCATTCTTCTATCTTATTCCGAATAGCTTATCTATCTTAAATGATGCATCGTTCAATATTACGTTTGGCAAGTCTAAAAGGAATTGTAAATGAAGAAATAGAATATATTGCAGATTTTAAACCCATAATACAGTGGATTTTGCTTTCAATCATGTGCTTTTCACAATGAGAACATTAATTTTAAGAGAACATTGTTTCGTCCACTTAATCCGGACCTTCATGTCGTTTCAGTGATAAGCAATTTGGCGGACAATCATATTTAATTCTATAATTTCCCCCTTATCTCATTTTGCAGTTATTAAATCTGTGAATATGTATAATAGTGACAGTTTGTGAGTATTGTGTATAGACTGAACAAGGCTAGTGCTAATGTTAAGAGGGAGTTTATTATTCATATATAAAACTTGAAAAGGAATGGTCATCAAATTAGTCCTGTGTTCATTTTATAAAGGGAAAAATACTTTTATGGTGAAAACGTTAAGATTCCTATTTGCTGATATACAGGGTGTTTTTGAACTGAGGTCAGATTTTTTGTCATATAAACATGGGGTCCCCGCATCTCCGTTTACTTACAATACTGCATTGAACAATCAAATGACACCGGGACGCAGTGTGCATTGGTAGGCCTAGATTATTTTATTTTTAACAATTAACACAAGCAATCTACTGTATGACTTACAGTAGTTGCTCGAAATGACCGCCATTTGCTTCATAGCACACTTGGAACACGAGCCGCCAATTCTTCTTCGGTATCTACGGGTTCGGAGTACACAATTGATTTTATGCTTCCCCATAAAAAAAATCCATCGGTGTGAGATCTAGCGATCTCGGTGGCCAAGCAACTGGTCCGCCACGACCAATCCAACGACCAGGATATGTCTCATTTAGGTAATCTCTAACTGCTCCTGTGTAATGCGAAGGTGCGCCGTTCTGTTGAAACCACATCAAGTGTCTGGTCATTAGTGGAACATCTTCAAGAAGGGGTTGGATACCATGGAATCTCCTTGACGAAGTTTGTCCTAAGACTTTTCAACAAACAAGCACGTGCACCTTGAAATTTCTTTGCAAACAATTACTTTAAAAGTTATTACAGTAGATTGCTTGTGTAATTGTTAAAAATAAAATAATCTAGGTCTACCAACGCACACTGCGTCCCGGTGTCATTTGATTGTTCAATGCAGTATTGTAAGTAAACGGAACTGCGGGGACCCCATGTTCATATGCAAAAAATACTTCTAAGGACCTCTTCTATCATCTCCCGAAAAATCTGTACTCAATTCAAAAACACCCTGTATAAAATACACTATGGCTAGCGTCCACTGGCAGAAATAACCTATTATTTAAGCTCTTGATCTTTAATATCCAGATTATCTGTGGGTGTCCATTACAAAAGATCCCAGTTATAAAGAAAACCTGGTTGTTTAACCTAGATAAAAAAGTTAGGAAAAATATCTTCGTTTAAAATGGCGGCAGATTCCCTCGCTTCGCTCACCGACAAAAATTTTGCTAGGACCCTATTTTATTGTATGTTTAGAAATAAATATAGCGACAGAAATCATAAATTCATAAATTCTTGCATATTTCGGGCCGAAGGCATTTGTCCTTTGTAAACATCTATTTATCTTAGTTTTATAGCTATTGAAAACATCGTATGCCGCGACCGATGGCCCACTTCGATCAAAGGCGCCGTGACGTCACAAAATGGACAATATGACAAGGCTGACGCAAGAACATTAAAAACATGGTCATAATAAACTAGTTCTTTTCCTCTGCAGAGGACACCACAAAAGGTTTGAGTTTTAAAAAAAACCTGAATCTTTAAGTTCTAGAACTTAATTAACTAGGATATTTTTGACAGTGGGCGCGTGGCATTAGTGATCAAAAGTTTCCGGACACTGGTATTTTTGCGCTGAAACCAAGATTTCTAGATTTTGACCTACAACTTCGCGTTTGCTTCTTGAGCTTTCCATTGATAATTCGCCTGGACGGGGATTTTACAGAATGACAGAAATCTTGCGTAAAGACTTCTCGCATGGGTGACATCCTATGATGGTACCATGTTGGTGGTCACTGAGCGATGTGGAGCGATCCATCCTGCACTCATATGAATCAAAAATGTTCAGTAAGGGACTTTTTTATATCATAAACGTAAATATCAAAGATGTGTAAATAAGGGCATTATTAGTTCCGGAAGCTTTTGATCACATACTACTATATATGAATAACTACTAAGAATACGTAAATAATAAGGTTCTTTTCTTTTTTCAATCTAGTTCAATCTAAAAGCTAATTTTATATTATATTCTTTATATTGTATTAAATGCGTATGTATTATTTTCCAATAAATTTCTGTGTAAAATGTTTCAAATTATAATATTTTAAAATATTCCGTATACACTGAAATGCCAAAAGTTACGGTCTACCTATGAAAAATCGTGTAGGACCTCCTTTTACCAATCGGTAGAAGTCATCTGAAAAGTGAGTGTTGCAAGTCAATTACCAGTAATTTCGTGAGTGTTGCAAGGCAAGCTCTTGTCACGAATGGATCGTTCGATAATATCCCAAACAAGTTCGATGGGGTTCATACCTGGCGATCTAGATGGCCAGTTCATTCATTGGAATTTTTCAGAATGCTTCTTCAAACCAATCGCGACTAACATGACATGGCGCGATGTCGTCCTGGGTGTTCCCATGGTTGTTAGGATGCATGAAAGCCGTGAAGAGCTGAAAATGGTCACTAAGCAGCTGGACATAACGATTGCCAGTCAATAGTTTGAGCAGAGGACCCCAAACCCCGTTATGTAAACACGCCCCACCATGGAGTCTGCGCCCCACTCGAATCTTACCACACTCATCGGACCAAGCTATGCGTTTCCAGTCGTCTAAAGTCCAATGAATATGTTCACGAGCCCAGGTGATGGTGTGCTATGAGTAAAGGCGCTGTTGTCGGTCTTCTGCTGCTATATCTCATCAATGGCTATTTCGCTACATTGGCCTCAGACACGTTTCTAGTACGACCCTCACTGAATGTGGCAGGTAATTGACATAGTAACGTGTGTCTGTTACGAAGGACCATTCTGCTGAGATGTCCAAGATGGTAGGTATGCTTGAAATAAGGTACCGGTTATCTTTAGACCCTTGATACTGTGGATCTAGGGATGTTGAATGCCCGCACACTTCAGAAATGGAATGTCCCATGCGTCTAGTTCAAACTCTGATGTTACGCAATATCTTAATTGTGGGTTTATTCATCTGCGCAACATAGTATAATAATGAAAAATCAATAAACATAAATAAAAAGGAACTAAAAAGAGAAGAACGACGAGATCTTTCGTCCTGGCACTCAAGACATCTTCATCTGGCTTGGTTTAAAGTTTGAGCCCCCCCCCCTTCTTCTTGGACATTTCGCGGTGTTGGGTGTCAGGCAAGAATTGTGGCTTTTTTGCGGAGGAGGACTGACCTGGGGGTTAAGATGAACAGGGTGGGATGAAGTTGGTGGTAAAAATGTAAACAAAACGAAACGAAACACGTATTCATGAACATGAAAATGCATGCAGAACAACAGATTTCAACAATCCCATTGCTCTCCATGCTTAAACAAATGATCACCCAGTAGCATGGAACCAGGTAGGTATATTAAAGAGAGAGCAAAATTATATAAAAAGAGTGATCAAATCTTTAATTAGATCTATTTTTCATTTCAATATTTAAGCCGATTTTAAGTGCGATTACTTTTGTTTCGTTTTGTTTACATTTTTACCACCAACTCCATCCCACCCTGCTCATCTCACCCCCCAGGTCAGTCCTCCTCCGCTAAGAAGCCACAAATCTTGCCTGACACCCAACATCGCGAAATGTCCAAGAAGAAGAGGGGGGCCCTCAAACTTTAAACCAAGCCAGATGACCTGAAGATGTCCTGAGTGCCAGGACGAAAGATCTCGTCGTTCTTCTCTTTTTAGTTCCTTTTTATTTATGTTTATAGATTTTTCATTTTTATACTATGTTGAGCAGATGAATAAACCCACAATTAAGACATTGAGTCAAAGACATCTGCATAATTATCTCATCATTGTATACTTACATCTAATGTTTCTCGTCCAGAAGCCATAATCACGTTAGAAGTCGTTTCAGATTGACAGCACTGATAATGCTCTGCCTATTTATACACCTTTTACGATGCAAGCGACACTGAAAATTTGCATACGATGCTCTCATGACTTTTGGCATTTGAATGTATAATTTCCCTCTATACATTGTACATTGGGCAATAGATCATAACGTCTCAGTAGAAATGAATTCAAAAGATAAACCCTGAAGCATTGGCGAAAATGTTTTTCCAAAAGGCACGATTCCAGAAATTTTCTTAATAGTGAGTGATCACGCGAAAAGGAACGTGGTATGCAGCTCTGGCAGTGTTACTAAAAATCCAAGAAAAGCTACAAACGGTGGACGATGTTGAAAGTCTAAAGATTCTAAATGACAAAAAAAACCGTTTCCAATCACTTCAGGTCCCTTATCGCGTGACTACTCACAATTGATTAATTTTTAAAATACTTTTGAAACTCTGTTATTTATAATGTACAGTTATATATTTTTAATATTTTATGATCTTTAATCATCAATTATTTATTAGAAGGATTCAGCAGATGAAAAGAAAAGAAACAAAGGCACCGTTGATTATAGTTTTAATATTGTAAATACTATATTGTACATGAGATTATTTTAAAATGTAAATGTTCAATGAACAAATATTGTTAAAAGAAATAAATGCACAAAAACCTTATGTAATATATAATATTTATTGCAATGATCTTTATTAAATAAAAATGATTTAAAAATTTTTAGTTTAAAATATTCCTTTGTTTCTTCTTAATAAATGAAATAAATAAAAAAGAGGGACTCTATTAATTTTCTAAGAAGCTGAAAGAGAAGGGGAGAGAGAGCATTCGAAATTAGTAACCAGCCAAAGATTTGCAATAAGTGGCGGATGTTCCATTCTTCATTCAAGATACACCCTCATCCCCCAAGAGATCCTCTTAGAAGGAGTGAATAATTTAATATACCAGGATTATAAACCCAAGACACCCTTTTGGTTACAGAAGAATTTCTTACTAGCGTTGAAGAAAATCTTTACGTTCATGAAATAAAGATGCCGTTGGAATTTTATGAGCATACGGTATTTTCAAAGTGGATAGTCTCATGCAGTTGAAACACGTACGGGATACGATAGAGGTTTAAAGCTTTTTTGCTTACTTAAAGAAATCACCGGATTGATTGATATGACCAGTATTGTAATATATGGGTCGAACTCGGTTGTAACGTAATTGATGGAACCGACAAGAAGCTACTTTATAACCGAGTTTATGGTATATCTTAGTTTTTGCATCATTAGAATCGTTACATAAAGTGCAGTACGTCAGTTATTTGAAAAAGCTTCAAGACTACTCTGTTATCAAATTTGTACGTTATAAATGAGTTCGGTTGTTCAACAATTAAATAATTAATTATTGATTTAAAGAATTTAAATGATTAATTTAAATTTAAATGAGTTCAGTCTCCTTTTAATGGGGAAAAATTGTAAAATTAATAAAAACAAAAAAATTAATAATAAATAAAGTCACCAATCTTGAAAAACGATGAAGGAACTTGTGAGATGGAAGAAAACTCAAAGGATGTAGTCTATTGCAGATGTTGTTGATAGTAGAAATGAACCCAGTCTATGAGGATGTAGATAAGTCTTGTGAAGATAATGTTGAAAGGGGAAAACGATAATCTTGAAGGAAGTGTTGGTTTTGAAATCTTTATATATAAAAATTCAGGCTCAGAGTACGTCTGTAAATGTTCTAAAAACTTTTGAACCACTTATCCGATTGAGCTCATATTCACAACATATATTCTTTAGGTCCAGAGTAAGGTTTACATGTCCCCAAAGTAGGGGGAAGGGGTAAAAATCATATATCTTAGTTTATGTTTATTTTTTTCTCAAGAGATGGCGCCAGAATTTGCTTATCTTTTCCTTGAAATCGAAACTGGAATAACTGCGCAGAAGCAGGACAGCAAAAATCGTCCGTTTTCTCCCGGATGTGTAGTAGTTTTTGCACATTTCAAGGCAGGAAACGCAGTTACTCCAGTTTCGGTTTCAACGGAAAGGTCTATATAAAAATTCAGGGTGCGTCTGTAAATGTTCTTAAAACTTTTGAACCACTTATCCTTTTGAGCTCATACATGCACCAGATGTTCGTTAGGTTCAGGGTAAGGTTTAAATGTGCCGAGTGTCAGGTTGGCCCAATGGGGAAAGGCTGTCTGACATGAGACGAAGATATGCGCGGACCAACAATGTATGTCATGTCCTACAATGCAGAGCAAAGTTTCTGCAACAATAGGCCATAAAAAATTACTTTGGCTATGGTCATGGATGAAGTAATACAGGATGGGAAACTCCATTGTTTAAAGCGCTCTCTGGCCATTGTACTTTTTTTTCACTGGCGCTCTCTGGCCATTTGCGTGGGCATTACTCTCTGTCTAGAAGACGACTTTACTTTTCCTTATTGGCCTCGATGGCTCAGTGGTTGCGTGATCTCCTCTGATCAATACCTAGACAGAAGGCCTGATAACGGAAGCCCCATACATTGTTACATCATCATTAGTCGACCAAATTTTGGGCTTATTATTGGTAGAAATATGATTAACAATGGTTGACTAATGATGATGTAACAGTGTATGACGTTTCCGTTATCAGGCCTTCTGTCTAGGTGGTGTTGCTCTGATTCCCGTAGATGTGGCTTCGGTCTCTGCCGAGGATTTCTTTGAAAAAGTTCCCAATGGATGGCAAGCAAAATATAAAACAAGAATTCTTTCTAAAAAATTCTAATCTTTCTTCATGTGTTCTTTTTCTGGATATTAACTCATAGAACTTGCAACATTTCATCAAAAAAGAGCCCGAGCAACGCCGGGTAAAACAACTAGTACAGATAAAATTTTGAAGAGGGTGAACCAAATATGTCAAAAAAATGGAACACTAGAAATATAATTTATCAGTTACCATGTAAAAATTGTGAACATATCTATACAGGTCAAACTAAACGACAATTAGAAATAAGATTAAAAGAACATGAAAGAGCACTTCGCCACAAAGACAAAAACAACCATTTAGTAAATCATTGTATCAAAGAAAACCACACAGCACATTGGAATAACACAAAAATCATTGGAAAAGAAGAAAATTATAAATATAGAAACAATAAAT
>JAHWFO010024186.1:0-13146 GCA_023313115.1 Rhysida immarginata
CTTAGCAACAGAAATAGGTAGGCATAATGAGTGACGTTCAACTGTTTTCACTGAAATCTGATTTTGAGCCTTGATCAGGAAAGTTTTTCTTTATTATTAATAAATCAATGTATATTATTATTATTTTAGCAGAAGTGCAGTATAAAAACACGAGGTAGTAAGCGATAAGTTGGCAAAGCAAGCTCAACAATATAATGGCGAAAACACGAATTAAATCATTACAGGTTTTTCATGAAACAATCAGTAGTAGAAAATAAACTTTAAGTTTGTTTCAGATTTAACAAAATAACAGTCTTCTAAATATATAAACTATAAATCTATTATGGTACATGTATTTCACAGGAAGTAGCTACCATTCTTTCGAAATATCTTCTGGGCTTATGCTTAAAAAATAACGTATCGGCAAACACAGTTGTATTCTTTGACATGAAAAACAAAAATTAATCCTCCCGAGGAAGGTATAGGTAAGTAGCGGAAACCCTGAGATCATTTATTTTGACCCTTTTATCTGCACTTTTTGACCCCCCCCCCCAATGTTTTTAGTGGAAAAATAGTGGTTTTGGAACTAGTACAGGGTGTTTCAAAATGAATATCGGGATTTTGAGGCTTCGTAGTATTTATTGCATTTAACTTACAGTTATAAATAATATATCAAATGAAAGAGCAACCCAAACAGTTTTTCCTACAAGTGTTCAATGTGAACACCATTCCTCACATGACAAACATCGAGTCGAAAGGCGAGTTCTTCCTAACTTTGATCAATGTGTCTGGAGTAATTGTTGCAACAGCTGCTTCAATCATGTTTCTTAAGTCGGGTAGGTCACATAATCCTTTATGAACCCCCAAAGGTAAAAATCGCACGGCATCAGATCGGGTGATCGTGGAGGCCATGCGAAACAAGCTCTGTCATTTGGCCTCTTGTGGCCAATGCAGCGCTCGGGTACAACGACATTTAACCAATCGCGTACTGAGTAATGCCACAGGTGTACCAACAAAACTGTTTGAGTTGCTCTTTCATTTGATGTATTATTTATAATTGTAGCTAAATGTAATAAATACTACGAAGCCTCAAAACCCCGATATTCATTTTGAAACACTATGTGTTTAGAGAATGTAAATTTCTATCATCTTTCCTTTCTCATCATTTCCGATCGAATGATATAGGCCTATCACATGCCATATGTTGCCATAGTTCTATAGACCAAGTGATTGCCATCCTCACAACTCCGACCCATTGGGACAATTCGACCCAAACTTCATAGTAATGTAGATCTTCCAGAGAGGATTGTCCATACCGAATTTCACTCCTTTACTTACTTAAATATACGTAGACCTTTTGGTCCTCTCTAACTCCCACCCCTGAAACTCCGATCCCAGTGGGCTAATTAAAACCAAAGAAAATAGTGAAGGTGGACACGCCCATAAGAAGGTACATTCCGAATATCAACCTTCTACCTCTAAAAATGCGAAAATTAAGAAGGAGACGGACGGACAGACAGACATTGTAAAACCAATAAGTAGCTCCATTCTTTCGCTACTTGATAATAGACGTATATTTGTTACATATACAGGGTGATTCTGAAAAAGTATGTATAACTGTAAGCAATGACAGAGGTGACCAGAATGAACAATTTCTTTTAACACAATGTGGGTCCGAATTTGAACGCTAACTGAGATAGGAACAGAAATAACGAATTTTGGTGGAATAATAGGGTACATAAAACTCTGTATACCCTTAAAGTTTGATCGAATTCCAACGAGTAGTTTCCGAGTTACGCACTTAACATCGTAATATGTGCTGGTTAGTACTCGCTTATGCGCACTGTTACGATTTTGAATGCGTAAATCAGAAACTACTCGTTGGAATACGATCAAACTTTAAAGGTATATACAGTTTTATGTACCCATTATTCCTCCAAAATTCATTATTTTAGGCGTTGCTAACCCTGAGTTATTAACTTGTTGATCTTGGTGGCGGCATTTTTATTTCTGTTCATATCTCAGATAGCGTTCGAATTCGGACCCACATTGTATTAAAAAAAAAATGTTCACTCTGGTCATCTCTGTCATTGCTTACAATTATAGGCCTACACACTTTTTCAGAATCACCCTGTATAACAATGCAGTAACTAATATATGAAAAAAGCATATTTATGCAGTATACTATATGGTGTTTGCTATACGGTATAATGTAATGGCTTTCGTTATCTTATAGAATATACCGTTTATACTCGCGTATAAGACAAGAAATTTATTCCCAAAAATAGGCTCAAAAATCGATGTTAATGATGACGTCATCTTAGCAATATCTGTTCATGATGACGAAGAACCTACTGAACCATGCTTGTCTAGGTAATAATTACGTTTTACTGCTCATGTCAATAGTTAGCACTGTCCATAGTAATATTTCTATGAGCCGATGGAAATTTAAAGAATAAAATGACTGCTATAGGGCATAAACAGTGGAGAAAACGTCTAGGCCGATGACGTTTTACGGGAGACATTATGTCGATTATTATTAGAGTGGATCCACATTGGCTGTCCAATTAAGAACCAATAGGACCAATAGACTAAATTTACCAACCTATTTAAAACTTGTATACTATTTTTCAACCTCTTTTGGGAGTGTTACGGAGTCTAATCACCTCCTATTTGAGAATGTGTTATCTCGGTAAAGGAATAAGTTCCTAGGATGAAATGGGATTTCTTATTTTGAAATCAAGAATCAAATTATTATATTTACAATTTCAAGTATCTGTGAAATTTTAAGAAGCATAATTAATGAAAAATAAGAAATTTTAAAGATAATTGGACTCCACATGCACTATTTGGCGACACGCACTTCCTACTTCGTTTCTAGTTTTCACGTGTTTTCAATCACTCACCTTCAGTGATAGCTTCAGTCAAGAGCGGGTGCAAACGGTAGCTATAGCGACTAGTCGGCCTCGTATTCGCGTAACACTTCTAAGGCCCGCCGCAAATTCATTTTTCGCTAGCGCTAAAATGATTTTACGGCGGCCCTAACGCTGGTTGAAAGCACGGTGTAAGATTAATCTTATACCGTGGTTGAAAAATAGTAAAGCATAAGAGCTGGCTTCAGTTTCGATTTGTAAACCATTTAAGGATAAAGTGAGGAAGAAGTGGCAAGAATGGATGTGTTCTGGGCAACAGAAATTCACAAAGGGAGGCAATAAGACGAGACCTGGTCTTGAGTTGGTTATCAGATGGGTGAAGGAAATTTGGGATGATATCCTTTCAGAAATAGTTAGAAAATCATTTTCGAAGTGTAGCATCAGCAATGCTCTAGACTGAACTGAAGACGATGTCCTATTTGAAGAAATCGATCCCCTTTCTGAGGATACAAATACTGACAGTGACAGTGCAGGAATCTGTGAATTGGAAGACGTTTATGAAGGAGAGATGGCAAGCCTGGATGAGTTTCAGCGACTGTTCCGAGAATCTGATGATGATAACTGATCAACTTCGGTTGACTCAACTCCTGCCAAGCAAGTGAAAACGCTTTTGGAATAGACTGTACATAAAGACTAAAATGTTAAAGTAATTGATGTGAAGAGAAGTGGCTGTAATATTAAAGTATCCATATTTTTGGGCCATTAGAAAATTTAGCAAGCCTCAAACCCTGAATAATATAAAATGTTTCATTGAAAAGTAAGAAATCTGTAGATGACAGAAAAAACTTGAGGTCAGATACGGATTCAGCACATTAAAAAGTATAAGAATCGGCTCTTAACGTTAAAAAAGCTTTCACATTTTTTTTTGGTCCGTGTTATTCATTCTGCTAAGAAAAATACTTCGAAAATACATTCGAAGCGACACTAAAAACGAAGAAGCGGCCTAATCTCCTGTCCAAGGATTTTAATGAAGAAGTGGCCCTGAACGTAAATTAAATGAAAATAAATTTTATCCCTTTTTAAGAATTCGAATTTGAAAATTTTTATGCTGCATTGTAATGTCACCGAAAAAGAACTTGTGTGCCAAATTTGGAGTCGTTTGAACAACGGGAAGTAGACGAAAGTTTAATGAAAGTTTGGACCCAAACAACCAACAGTAAAGTCAAATCAAACACTTGTGATAAGCAAACCCAAGGCCTATTTCAGAGTGGATGGAAATCATTGAGCCTATAATGGCTTAAATCAAGTGGATCAATAAATCGTTATCTATATGGCCCCAATTTTAAATGGACAGACCAGTTAAATTCCATTTCGCTTATTGAATTTTAGCGGTGAAAATGATCACCGCCACCTCATCATTGGAGGATTTGTAATTCTTTGGAGATGTGTATTTGTAGTGGGATTCTCTACTTTTATCATAATGCCAGGGAAGAGGTTCTTCTTTTTCCCTGGTAATGCCATTTGTGGTAATTTTTTATTAGTATTGTCTCTCTCAACAGTTCATCGTTATGTATGAGACGTGATCAAAATTAACGAAAATTTTTATTTTTATCAACAACTGTTTATTTATTCATCACTATTTATACATGTATTATCCCCATCTAATATTACATTTTGGGTACGCTCTTTTCGGTATAGCTCTCAGCCAATTAAAGTCGTATTGATCATCGGGGACAGAAAATAATCGGGGAACATATCCGGGATTATATGACGGTGGCTGCGGCATCATAACGGTGTTGTATTTTGTTAAAATTTCACGAATTAGACGTGAAGTTTAAACCGTGGTGAAGAATCAAAATCAAAGTTTCACAATCAATCTATAAATAAAGGAGAACATGTGAGTTTGTCACGGAAACAGTTTTGCATTGTTGTTGCACGTTTAAACATTGTTGGCGCTGGCTTGAACAACACCTAAAAAGAAAGCTTCTGCACGGAAACCGTCATACACTGTTACATCACCATAGTCGTGCAAATTCAGGGCTTATTATTGCTAGAAATACTAATAACAATGCCCTACTTAGATGATGTAACAATGTATGACGTTTCCGTGCAGAGTAAGGCACTATATAGTGCCTTAGTTTCACGACTATTTAATTTATAGCAGAGTAATCTCAGGTAAAGGAAAACCTGTATGTGTCGTGTAAAGAGAAAGGAGGAGGACGGAAACATAAAATGAATTTTTAAGAGGAAAGTTTAATACTTTTCCAATTTGATAGGTAAGTATACAGAAATCTCCAAAAAATCATAAATGAAAGTCCATTGTATAAGCTTCAGTCTCTTGGAGGCTGTAGGACTGTGGCGAAGATGGCTTCTAGGTTCCTCACGACGAAGGCTGCTGAAGGCTCCTGTAGGGGCAGTCGGGCATCTATCCTTAATTGTGTCCAGTGATGAGACCACCATCGACCAGAGATGGGTGCCGTAAAATCAGTACACGGCGACCCTCCTGGGTTCTGATTATTGTGCCGGGCGACTGAATTTAGGAGAAGAAATTATGGAGATTAACACAAGAAACGAGGAAGCAAATTTTCTTTAAAGTCTAAATCGTGGAGAGAAGCTAAGTCTATGCTCAGAAGCAAGATTGGCACTGAAATACTTAGTCAACAATTTAAAAAGAAATGTCTTATCTAGCTTTTTAATGTCTATACGTAAGGAATAAGAATCACTACCACTATTCGAAGCGCAGGCAGCAAAGCTTGGCTCGCGTTGAGAGCTCTCGCCGCGGAGCGCGCTTGCAATGCCTAGGGCATCTCTCTCCGTGTCCTCCGTACTGGGCGGTGGCGAACTCCTTAGCGTGGCTCGTTCACCCTCGCAGGCCGCTGAATCGCTCGCTGTCGATGCGGTGTCGAGTCGGGGGACGTATTCGTCGTTGCTTTCTCGGGTCGGCAGCGGGGCGGGCGTCTCCGTGTCTATACCGGGGCCTTCGTGGCTTAGAACGAGTACGGGTTGGTTAAGTCCTCGGTTATCTTAACCTTTAGCGTATCCTCGGCGTCCCGGGCCTTTAACTGCCTTCGTCTACGCTGATGTCTCTTCGTGGTTACAGCGTGGCCATCAGTCGAAATTTGGATACCAGGGCGCTCTTCCCCTTGCCTGGGAATAGTGGCATTATAAAAAGTTCGATTAAGACCAAATAAATGTCTCGCATTTACCTTTTGCAAAGGACGGTGTTGTCGGTGAGAAGTCGGCCGGTCAGACGAAAAGTTTCCCGGGCTCGTAGCACTCTCATCGGTGACCACACTTGCAAATCCGAAATCGGCGTCGCGATTCGTCCTTCGTTGCTCGCTGTGTTTCCTCCGTCCTATCGGATAAGGGCCTTGAGCGACTAAGTCCTGAGAAGGTGACGAGAAGAAGCGGCCTCGGAAGTGACATCGAGATGGGTCCATTTCTCTTTTCGCTGTCGTCTCCACATGCTTTCTGTCTCCTCCTTCTGCGTTCTCGCTTTTTATTAACCTTTTTAATTTGCATACTATGTTTTTCTTCCAATCGTTGTCTCGACTCGTCTTTCATAGCCTTCTTCGACCGATCTATTCTTATTTGCCGTCGACTTCTTAATTTTTCTTTTCGTCTGCGTCCTTCTCCCCCTCTGCTCTCTTTCAGATTTGGATCGCCGAATTTTTTTCTTCTGCTTACCGTCGGCGCTCGGCGATCTGGCACTTAGGGCCATATCACTAACTTTCTTAACTGAAGGATTCCTTCAGCAATAATTAGCTTATGTTGTTGCAGCCAAGTGTTCCTTGTCTCAACAATATCAGTTTATTATTGCTGAAGGAAGACTTGAGTTGATAAAGTTGTTAGTAATATGGTCATTAGTGCAGAGGCTTTCTCTTTAGGAGGTGTTGGCTTGAAGCACATGCCGGAACTGAAAAGTCACATGACCATTGTTGTCTGAGCAACAATTTCTATCAATCAAACTATAAATAAAGGAGACCATGTGAGTTCGTCACACGAAACAATTTGAATGGAAACAATATGAACTGAAATGGAAACTAATTACCACGCAAACTGCGCGCGGATAAAATCTTGTTAAACAATAAAATGCATCTTACGTTTTGTTGTTCCCGTCAACAACAAACAACGGGACCGATATGCCTGAAAACTGACGTATAGCGCTGCCAAATCGGAAAAAAATGAGTTCGAATGAAAAGAAATAATGCGAGAAATTTAATTTTGTTATTTTTTGATCACACATCGTATTCCAACTCGTAAAAGTTTTTCATAATGTGCATTCCTGTGTAATCATTCCGTCTATTTAGGATATGGCATGCTACACCATGACACCATGTGAAGGTTGTGCTGCATTCAATCAAATATGTGTCTTGAAGCTGTTCCCATTTGTACTAACAAGAAGCACTCACGAAGGCGTAAATCTCCGATCTTTACTATTTTTTTTTACTGAGAGATAACACCAATATAAGACCCTTTAATTTGTAGCGGTCCCTTTCAATATCGCCGGGAGAGAAAGCCTGCTCACGTAAAAATCATACATTGTTAAATCACCTACGGTAGGGCCGAGGCCAACGAGAAATACAGGCTCCGGCACTGAAAAGTCACCTGATCAAAATAGGTCTAGCAACAATCCAACCTTCATTGTTTCCAACAAAGGAAAAAACACTGATTGTTAAAATACAAGATGGAAACGATGAAAGTTACATAGTTAATAGACCTATCTTGATCAGGTGACTTTTCAGTGCCGAAACCTGTCTTTCTCGTTAGCCTCGCGGTAGGGCAAATTTCGGGCTTATTATTGGTATAAATCGTGACCACCGAGAGAGAAGGCCTCTGCGATGAAACCTAATACATTGTTACATCATAGATAGTGCATTGTTATTCGTATTTCAACCACGGTCTATAGATATTCATGGTCATCGAGCTTCGGCCATTTTCCATTGTTTCGAGAAGCTAAGGAAAATAGATCGCGCCAGGTGCCGCATAGATCGCACCAGGGCCGACCGTGACCTGCGATAGAGGTTTTTCATTGAAACTGAAAATGGAAGTAAAGTTTCTGTCTGTCGATAGGGCGGCGCTGCAGGCGTTTTTGGGCCGATTGTACATGCAGCGCCACTTTTCAATAGAGTTCCCGCCCTATTGGGAGCTAGAAACTTTAGCTTCATTTTAACAATGGAGCTCTATGACCATGAATATCTATAGACCGTGATTTCAACCAATAATAAGCCCTGAATTAGCACTACCTATGATGATGTAACAATGTATTAAATTTCAATGCGGAGGCCTTCTCTCTCGGTGGTCACGTATAAATACAATTAACAATACCCTAACCTTGGTGATGTAACAATGTATGACGTTTCCGTGCGCAGGCTTTCTCTCTAGGGGTGCGTTCACTTATTCACTTGGAGCCACTCCGAGTGACTGCCATGACTCTGAGTCATTCGGATTCCGTTTCTTTATTTGCTCCGAGTCATTTAGTCTCCGTTTCTTTATTCGCTCGGAGTTAACTCCAACATCAGGGTACGCTTGGAGCCTTCCGGAGTTTGAAGTGCGACTTGGGTTAACTCCTGTAACTCCTGCTTTCAAGCTGGAGTCATCGAGTCAAAAAATTTAATGAGAAAGACGACGCAACAATGAAGAGTGCCACAAAGTTGCGACTTCAACGATGATTAATTTTTGTTACAATGAGATACCGTTTGCGAGCGCGCTTGTTAGGAGCCATGGCAACCACACAAACAAGAGAAGACTTTATTTCTTCAAGCTGGCGCATACATTGTTTAACTATCAACATGGCCGCCTCTATCTTTCGAAAGTGCACGATCATAGCCTACCATAATTGGTTAGCCTTCCATTGTTGTAGGCTTGGCACGATACAAACGAAAATTAACTTAAATTGATCGAAAATTTGATTCGAGACAATTTCTTCAGGATAATTATTAATTTTTATATGCTCAATCTCAATTCCATCTTTACGCATGAGGCCACCCTAGCCTCTGTGATGATAAATTAAAATTACAATTATGACCAGAACTTTGGTGCAATAATATTTTCTACGTGGTGTAAGTAGAAAGGGTTATACTATTAATTTTTAGGTGATAAACCTAACGCTTATGAAGGCAATAGTTCATAAAAATATTTCATAAAAATAAAATTTGCGAGCATAAAATGGGACCCGTTAAAGAACTGCCTCAATAGCTTAAAATGCCCACTGAGAAAATGCTAGATGATAGGAAGACTCAAACTGAAGTTGCAAACAATTTGGGATGTGATCAATCTACTGTTTCGACTACATGGAAAAAATTTCGAGCAACAGGCCATGTCCAGACCAAACCAAAATCAGGAAGACCGAAGAAATCTAGCAAACGCCAGAAGAGAACTGTAAAAAAAATCTACAAGAAAATGAGAAAAAACACATTGAAAGAGATAAATAACGAGTGGAAGAAGACATCTCATGTTCGCGTTTGTGATAGAGCCGTCCGAAATCGACTACATGAACTTGGTTTCATTCGAGGAAAGCGAAGACAAAGCCGCGTCTAACTTAGGTTTGGTTTGGTTTGGTTTGTTTGGTATTAACGTCCTTTTCAACTGCTATGGTCATTTCAGGACGGCGTTATAGGGGCCGCAAATTTTGCCTCGCAAGGGTTCTTTAACGTGCAGCCAGCAAACGACTACACGGGACCAACGGCTTTACTTCCCTTCCGAAGGAAGTGCGTGATCTCAGGATTTACCCCTGAAAAATCCTCGTCGTCCTCGGCCGGGATCGAACCCGCGTACTCGGGCATCATAGGCGATCACGCAACCTGCTGAGCCACCGAGGCCGATGCGTCTAACTTAGAAACACCGACAGGCACGTTTGAAATGGGCAAGAACTTATAAGAAGTGGACAATTGAAGATTGGAGAAAAGTTATTTTTTCTGACGAAAGCCGGATTTGTTTGTCAAGTGGTGACGACGCTAGAAGTTTGTCTGGAGGCGTTCAAACGAAAATTTTAATGATGACTGCCTAGTCAGCAAAGTAAAGTTTCCACAAGGACTCATGGTCTGGGATTTCCACAAGGACGAAAATTTTTGTATTTTTTTTTAAAGGAAAAGGCAAATTGTGGATAATGAAAACGTTAAAAGCTGAAGAATACATGTTGAAAGAAAAAAAAATTGAATACTTGTAGATGAACAGTGGAAGGTAGATGTGTGAAAAAATTGAAGAGTTATGGTTGCATACGCTGAAGAAATTTTTTTGAAATAAGCATACATTAATATTATTGATGCCCTCCTTCTTCAACAGTTGACATCGTATCTTGCCATCGTTCAAAAAATGTGAAGGCGCATCATGCTACCATTCAAATACCCCAACTTGAAAGGCCAGCCAACAGCCCCGACATGAACCCAATCGACAATTGTTGGCACAAATTGAAGACATTCGTCAAGGAAAAACACCCAACAAACAAACAAGAACTTGATTGGTTGGTCTGAACTTGATTGGTTGGTCTGAACTTGATTGGTTGATGTGGTTTGTTTGGTATTAACGTCCTTTTCAACTGCTATGGGTCTGAACTTGAAGACTGTTACATAAGAGACCTTATTGATTCAATGCCTAAGTGTATCAAACATGAATAAAAGCCAAGGGTGGTGCAGCGCAATACTAAATTCATTTGCAACAAATTATTTCAAACTTTTTTCCAACCGGGGAGGGGGGTTAGCTTTAATTTTTTTCAGTGTTATTATTTGTTTAGAATATCATTTAAATTTTTTTGTGCAATGTAAATCATCCAAACAAACGTATATTAATTTTTGTACCGTTTAACTGTGTATCCTTATTTTTAAAAATTAACTAACATCGCGCGCCAGCGAATCGGCAGTAACTAGCCTATCGCAAACTTTTTGCTAAAACAAAATACCAAGGCATGCTTGCCAAGAAATTTTCAAAGAATGATTACTAAAATCCGATTCAGATATGGGCAGAGAAAAGAGAAAAAAATAATTTTGTTGACATACAATTGAGGCGTTACGGATACGAAGGGCGAACTCAACAAATTGTGATTTCGAGAAACACGCGTTTGAAATTTTTGCTCTACCACTCTTATAAGTTGAATGCTTTACTTTCAGCCTTTATTTTATACGATTAGGAGGGGCAAACTGAACAAAAAACTATACCACCTTATTCTTTAATGTCTGAGAAGCCGAAAAATAAAATAAAAATAAATTTGAACCAATGATGAGTTCGCCCTTTGTATCTGCAACGCCTCAATTGTTCAGTGCATTTTGTTAATGTACTATGCCCGACAATGAAATTTAGCCAGGGGAATGATCGAGCTTCGCTGTAAAGCGCATTTTGCGTTAGCTTTTCCTGTCTCACAATAACTATGAACGAGCACGCATCTAAAGCTTCAATAAGTTGAGTCTATTCATTCAGGAGGAGGAATCCAGTACAAATGCATCCAACAATACCATTGCTGGCTAATTTTTATTGTCGGATAGAGGTAATCGGCAGTGGTTTAGTACAGGCCTAGGCGGACATAGGCTTGAACACTCGCTTACTGAAACTTTCAGGACGAGAAGCAGTAAATAGAATTTAACAAACATGTTGAACGAAATAGTAATCTTCTTACTATTTAAAAAGCATAGCCATTAAAAAACGATGTTGGCTGTCTTGACTTAAACCAAACCTCTGTCAACCATCTTTCCGTATGAAATAATGGTAAAATAGGGGAAAAAAAAAGAAAACAGAAGTTAACAAACCTCTCAGATTAATATTCACTCTTACAATACTATACAATTTATTATCCATAAATATTTATGCACATTTAACTAAAATTATTTTGTTGAATACGTGATTAATTTCATAAATGGAAAACAAAACAAAATGAAAAAAAATAACTATGGTTAAATAACTAAGGTTATTCTATTGTATAATGTTGTTAAAGAATTTTATTTTACATGAAACGACCATTTCTTATTTGCGTCTTTGTTATTAATGATGACAAATTCCACTGAACAGTTTTCTCATGACATTAATCATAAAAAAATTATATAGCCAAATTACGGTACAACTTTGATTACTCCAAAGTTAATTTCTTCAATTATCTCTGCAAGTCGAAGGCAAATTCTTTGTTCCTTTGGGTGGAAACCTCCAAGTTAAATAGAAAATATCCAAAACGAGAGGAATTATATTTTTCCTTCAACTTCAGTTTTAATTTTCTATTTCGTTATTAAAACAAAGTTATACACACTGTAACTTTCTTTTACCCGTTCTTTCGGTAATTCATTTTACGGAAATAACATTAAATTGATTGTGCAGTGGAAGATTGTCTCGTTTAAAATTATTCTAGTCTTATTAACGAAAAGAATAACGTATCTGTCACTAATTTATATTTTATTGGATAACGGCTGAAAATAGGCATGGTCGTAGCATTAAATGCATCGAAAAAACTGTACCCTTCCTCATAAGCTTTAAGGAGAAGCCTAGTGCGAACCCCGTATTGAAGCTGTTTACCTCAACTTAATTGTTAAGTTCGGTCTCCCACCAACGTCGGTCCCGAACATCGAACAATGAACTCAACTGCTCCAACAGATTAGAATGAGCTTCCATCAGCTTCCATCGTGTTGCCCGCTTAACAATGAGCGAGTACTCGATAATCTAGCATACGCTGCCCCTGCTGACTGGCTAAATTTCATTGTCGGATATAGTACGCTTAAGCAACATCCGATTAGAGTTCCTTCTACCGAATTACACGTCTACATTACAACCGATGGACCAAAGCATCATAAACAACGAAAAATACAATTTCCTAATGAACGGCTACGAATTACAGAAATAATAAACATTAAGGATGCAATTGAAATGCTTTCAAGTGCCTGGAATCGTGACCAATCAACACTGATTACGAACTGTATTAGTATTGTATAAATAGATAATAAAAAAGACAAATGTGGATAATTGTAATGCAAAACTTAAAACTAATAAAAAACTCTTTCACCACAACGATTATAGATTGAAAATATACAACCTGATACTGGAAGTACTTTTCGGAAGCAATTGCTTCCATCATTCAGCAGCCCAGGAGCACCTCACGGAAACTGAGAGAACTGCCTGTGTCTAGAAACAGCTGAGTATATATCTTACCGGCCAAATCCGATTTTAGGACAAACTAGTTTTTCCTAGGCCAAACCAGTTCATCCTTAAAGCGATAGGATAAACCGGTACAGACTAGGCTAAACTGGTCCTTCCTATGGCCGATAGGAGAAACTAGTTTAACCTAGGCTGAACTGGTTGAGCCTTAATATGAATAAGTACA
>JAHWFO010024187.1:0-16092 GCA_023313115.1 Rhysida immarginata
CATACATACTTTGACCCAAAGGAGGTAGCTAATATCCTCGGAAGGACATTTGCTGAGGTTTCACAGATAAAACATTACTCAGCCTCCTTTCAAAGACAAAAACGTATCGAAGAATCGCATGCTATAAATTTCAAATCCCGAAACCTCGAAAAATATAATCTCCCGTTTACTTTACGGGAACTGCATTATGCCCTTCGTTGCTCCAGTGATTCTGCGCCAGGCCCAGATGGAATCTTATATTCTTTCTTGAAGCATCTACCAAAGGAAGCTTATGCTCACCGTCTCTCGTAATTTAACTACGTTTGGTCATTAGGAGAGATCCCAACTTTATGGAGAGAAGCAATTGTTATTGCTATTCCAAAACCAAATAAAGACCACTCTTGTCCTTCAAACTATCGACCAATAGCACTAACTAGCTGCATGTGCAAAGTCCTGGAAAGGATGGTCTCTGTCCGACTTATGTGGTATCTGGAAAAAACCACCTGTTGTCCAGATTTCAGTGCTGTTTCCGCAAATCCCGCTCAACTGTTGATCACCTTCTTCGGTTGGAGCATGATATTCATTTTGCACAGAGACATAAACAACATGTTGTAGGGGTGTACTTCGATCTCGAAAAAGCCTATGATACAACTGGGAGGCATGGAATAGCAATACTTTTGATGAAATATGGGCTTATAGGACACCTTCCCTCTTTCCTGTGTAATTTCATGGCGAACAGAACATTCCGAGTTCGCGTTGGGTCAACGATCTCAGACCCTTTTACACAGGATAATGGTGTCCCACAGGGAAGTGTGCTGAGTCCATTTCTTTTCCTCATTGCTATGAATGAGGCTTCTTCACAACTTCCATCCACTGTGAACTATTCCCTGTACGTTGACGATATTACCATTACCTGTCGAGGGTCCTCAATGTTCTTTATTGAGCGTCAACTGCAACTGGCCATCAACAAGCTTATAACCTGGAGCAACGAAGTAGGATTTAAATTTTCACCCCAAAAAACAAGGGCCGTTCACTTTTGTTTTTTGAGAGGTCTCCATCCAGACCCAGACCTTACACTTTATGGATCCCCTATTTCAGTGGTGGACTCACATAAATTCTTGGGTCTGACATTTGATAGAAAATTATCATGGCTCCCACATATTCGTAATTTAAAAGCGAGATGCTTACAAGCCATGAATGTTTTGCGCTCTATTTCCGCTACCAAATGGGGTGCGGATAGGAAGATGCTTCTTTTTTTATACGGCTCTCTAGTTAGATCTAAATTGGACTACGGAAGTATTGTGTATGCATCTGCTTCAAAAAGTACTTTGAAGCTGTTAGACCCCGTCCACAATCTAGGCATAAGAATTGCTATAGGAGCGTTCCGAACAAGTCCGGTAGAGAGCCTTTATGTAGATGCTTCTGAACCCCCGTTATGGTTAAGAAGAGCCAAACTCCTCCTGAAATATGCTCTTCGCATATATGGTGAAAGTCAGCACCCAGCTTTTGCCTGTCTATTTGGTAAACCTAGAATTCCTCCCCATCACTCTTATAGAAGCATCAACAATTGGTTCCAGAGTCTTCTGGAGAGCCTGAACCTCTCATTTCCAGCCATGCATAGCCGAGAGGTCAGAGATGTCCCTCAGTGGATTCTTCCCCAACCAGATATAAACTACAATTTATTCGGTGGGAAAAAATCAAATTTTTTGGAAGCCGAAATTAACGCACTTTTTAAGGTTTTTTTTAGAAACCCTTCCTGATGGCTTCCACATTTATACAGATGGGTCCAAATCAGAGGACGGGGTTGGCTGTGCATTCCTTATAGATAATACTATATTCTCTTATCATTTGCCAAACGAGTTTTCCATCTTCTCAGCGGAATTGGTTGCGTTAGCCAAAGCGTTAGAGTTCTGTTTTCAATATCCAAATTCCAACATCTGGATATTCTCTGATTCTCTGAGCGCTTTGCAATCGTTGGATCTGTCAATTCTGAAAATCCTTTTGTCAAAAGAATCCAGGAATACCTCCATTTTTTGGATTCCCAACGTACCAGAATTCATTTTGTCTGGATCCCTAGTCATATGGGTATCCAGCAAAATGAACGGGTCGATAAGGCGGCAAAACACGCTATTACTCGGGAACCGATTTCGGAATTGCTGTCAATCCCCGAGCATTTACACCCGGTGATTTCCAAGAAACTCAAATCTTCTTGGCAGGAGTCTTGGCCTCTTAACCCAGCCAATAAACTTTTTGAAATCAAGCGTTCCATCACACCGTGGTCATTACCTTGTCTAACAAATAGGCCGGAAGATGTTGTTCTTACTCGGCTTAGGATTGGTCACAGCCGTCTTACTCACATCCATTTACTAAAAAAAGAACCAGCTCCATTGTGTTCTTGTGGAGCATTGCTAACTATTAAGCATATTTTAATCCAGTGCCCTTTACACACTAAGCTACGACGCTCATTAGGGCTGAATCATTCCTTAGAGTTTTTGTTGGGGAACAACCCCATAATTTTTAAAAAAGTGTTTCATTTTTTAAAAATTATTCATGTTTTTAAATTCATATAATCATCCTTTTATTGCTTTTGCATTATATATATTTGATATTTAAGTATAAGTTTCATTTAGTGCCATTCACACACTA
Source organism: Rhysida immarginata (assembly GCA_023313115.1). Classification (NCBI taxonomy): domain Eukaryota; kingdom Metazoa; phylum Arthropoda; class Chilopoda; order Scolopendromorpha; family Scolopendridae; genus Rhysida; species Rhysida immarginata. The sequence goes on from JAHWFO010024187.1 coordinate 2,626, forward strand.
ATCATATTCATCAGTTTTTATTAGGCGACAATTCAAAAGAAAATAAATTTTATTCATCTATTTTATAGTCAGTTAGTGCCCTTTACACACTAATGATTTACACAGAACCTATACAAATATTTCTTATTACGGGAGAACCCTGGAGGAAAATGTCGGTTTTTTAAATTTATTAGGGTTTTAAAATCTCATAGTCATAATTTTTATTGTTTTTCCATCTTTGTCATTCACGTTTTTATGTGGGGTTTTTTTTCATCTGAGTTTTTAAACTTTTCGCCCATAAACTGTGGGTTTTTAAACTTTCTGTCGGGCGCAAAATGGCCATAGTAGCCGACGCCCTAAAATTCCAACCAACCAACCAACCAACCAACCAACCAACCTAATTTTATAAAGGAAATCGGGGGTTATATTTGCCTTACTTCTGAATTTCCAGGCACCTTCCATATCTTCTTCAAAATATATTCTATTTCCTTGATGCACTATTCTTGGAGATTCTTTAGCTTCAACACAAGCTTGCTTCATTTCTTTTACCACTTTTTTATAACTCTTTCCATCAATATTATAGCCATTCATATATATTTTTATTTTATGATCACATATCTGAGTTTTACAATTGGTGTCCATCTTAATCCTATTATTAATCACTCTACCACATTCCAAATATATTACATATTTCTTTCCCTGTGCAACTATTTTTCTTATTTTTTTTATACTTTCTGGCAATTTAATTATTTCCTCACCCCTCATTTTATTAAAAAAAGGGTTTATATTTCCTGTAACAATCGGAAATATTTTTTGAAAGTATACTCTTCTATTGATCCAGATAGTATCGGTCGCAAATTTATACCTAAAATATAGCCTTAATAAATCTAGGTTCCAAAGGCCTAAACCACCTTTATCAATTTCTAAGTAATAAGCCAGATGATGGGCCCATCTTCCTTTCTTGTGGACCCATCGAATTAATAAACCCATTAATTCTCTTATTAATTTTTTATGTGGTTCCAATATCTCTAGTATAAAACAAATCTTGGGAATCACGACCGCATTCACCATATTAACTCTTTCATATATACTCAAATAAGTACTCAAGGGATCAAAGGACATTAACTTCTTGACCACATCCTCTTTTACTTTCCAGAAATTACTTTCAACATAATTCCCTTTTCCCAAACTTCATCCCTAATATCTTTATTTCCTCTTGTGTCCTAACTTTAAACGTTTGTGTAATAATCTCATCTTGATTCCCTAGAACCAACGCAATAATTTCCCTAACCTCTTTAGAAACACCATACTTTTGTAGTACCAAACTTAAATAATTGTGGTTCACTCGATCAAACGCTTTTGAGTTGTCCAACGAAAAAATAAAACCTCCCTTAACTTTTTGTATATCGATCATATCTCTAACTGTAAATAAATTGTCTCCCATTGACCGTCTTCTTACAGAACATGATTGGTACTCGTTCACTAAATCATCTAACCACGCCTGCATTCTGTTTGCGATTATTTTTGTTAAAATTTTATAATCCGTATTTATAATCGAAATTGGTCTATAATGTAAAATATTCTTGGGATTTTCAACTTTCGGAATTAAAATCATATCAGATAGAGACATCTCTACGGGGATAAATCTTTCTTTTACCATATAATTCAATACTCTTACTAAAAAAACATTTATTTCTTTAATATTGTACAACTCATATGAGATACCATCATTACCGGGAGCAGATTTCTTATTCAATGCTTTAACTGCTTTTTGAACTTCCTCTATCGTTATATCGTTCCATATCCAAGATGAATATATTTCTAAATTCTTTTTCCCTTTTATACAATTATCATTAAACTTATAATCAAGTTCTTCTTGATGAAAAAATTTTTCATAATGCTCCTCAAATTTTTTTATTATATCCTCATATCCCTTATATATCTTATCACTTTCTTCTAAATAGATTATTTCTTTATTGTTGCCGTTTGGACACTTTTTACATCCATTTTACCTATATAATAAGAATCGATTAACCATTGTCTTTTTTCCTCTTTCTGTATCTTAAATTTATTTATTTGTTCTCTAATATATTTTTTAAAAAATAGCCACAATTGCACCGGGTTATCATTCAAATTTAAAGCTTGCATAACACTATTAGTCGTTTCTATTATCATTTTGAAACATTCTTCATCTTTAATCTTCCAAATTTGTAGATTTTTTCCCTCCTAACCTACCCCACACTAAATTATTGAACTTCATTTCAATCCCAATCGACTTATGATCCCCTTTCATAATTTGCGCATCAATATAAACATTTTTCACAAACCGTAATAATTCATGGTTTGTGTATATTCTATCCAACCTAACTTTAGATGCATTTCTTTCCCAAGTATAATCTTTCTTTTCTCCATTCATCAATCTCCATACATCTATCAAATTATATTTTTCTTTTAAATCCAATAACTTTTTTTTCAAGGCAATCCGATACTCTCTGTTCGGTACCCTATCTCTTTGTTCATCTAGGGTAACATTCCAGTCCCCTAGTATTATAATATTTTCAACGTAGTTTTTTCCTAGTTCATTTTTTAAAACATCCACTAAGTCGAATGCATTTTTATCATTCTGTGGCATCAGAAGGTTATATATCCAAAAATATTTCTTATTTACTAAGACCTTCAAACCCAACAAATAGTTTTTCACTAACTCCACCTTATCTATTACTCTCATTCCATCCCTTGGGATTAAACAGAGTACTCTGTTAAATTTATGTGAAGCTTTACTCATAATAATCTCAAAGTCGTATTTAAACTCCTGTAACCAGTTCGGGAAAACATCAGACATTAAACCTATTTCTTGAAAACAGTATATGACAGATTTATTTTTTCTTACAAAATGTGTTAAAAAATTCTTATTAAAATAGCTATTCAAACCTCTTGTGTTCCAAGATACACATTTAAACTCCATAATTGGTTTATAAAGGGGATTACCACCACTACCCACATTCTGTATTGTTTCACTCCCTACTTTCTTTTTATTTCTCACTACTTTCTTAATGGCATTTTTTACTCTTTTTATCGTGGAATCGGATAATTGTCTATTACTTATCAACATATATCTTGCTCCCATAATAAAATGTTCCTTCTTATAATTATACCTTTCTATCATCGAAATTAAACTAACTTTCCTAGTTGTTGCTTCTTTCATAATCAATAATATTTCTCCTAATAACTTATTCCTAAATTCTTGATCTAATTTCAAAAATTCTTCATTATCCCTTTTATCAATGATATCCTTTATATTTTTATCTTTCTCGAGTTTTCTATCTATTACTTTTTTATCATATCTATGTAATTTTCCTGATATAACCATTCTTTATCTTCATCCCTATCTTCTTTACTTTCAATTTCATCTTCCTCTTCATCATTATACATTTCCTCTCCTTTGGTATCCATATTACTATCTACAATTAATTTTTCCCAATCTGTTTCAGCCATTAATATACTACTATCTTTTCTTTGTCTTTTTTGACTACTATCTCTTCTCATTCTTTTTCTCCTTTGTATACCTTCCTCATTCAGACCCTCTATCTCTTCTAGGCTTTCATTACCCTTACTGTCTTCTTCATTTCTTCTAACTTCATCAGAACCCTCTTATTCTATCACTATCCATTACTCCATTTTCCTCATACAATCCCTCTTCATTTATTCTTTCATCCATACCATTCTTACTATACACTTCCTCATTTCTCCCAAAATTTTCATTTTCCCCACAATCTTTTATCAGGTGTCCAACAGAACCACACCTGTCTTTATGCCTTACTAACTTTGATATTACATCTGATGTCATTAACATTTATTTGTATGTAATCTCGGTATTTTTATATTGGGTTTTAAAAATGCATACACAAACTTTTGAAATGATAAAATATTTTTGAAGCCCTTCACATACACGTGAAAAATTCTAGATTTTAAAATCAAGTACTTTTTTAACTCATATATTAGCTCTAAGGGAGGAACTGAGGGTAATACCCCCTGAAGGATATACTTCTCTGTGTTACTAGTGAATTTCTCGACCGTAACATGTTGATCTTTTACTTCAATCCCCTCATGAATCAATCTATCCAAGTGTTGTCTTGTGGACATATATACATGGGTAAAATACCCATCTATTCTTCAATTGCCTTAATAGCCCCTTCTCCACAAACCTTATTAATACCCTCCACATATTCCGGAATTCTTGAATCGTTTAATGTTTTCAACACAATTCTTAAGTCCTCTATTGAGGTACTTATATCACCATTTGCAGCCTGCAAATTGTTTACCACTTGGCTGAACATTTTTGATTTCGTCTCTCTCTATTCATCATTTTAAGAAGGTCATACCACATATAACAAAATAATTTTGGGATATTTTTTTACCTTCGTAATAACTTTTCCTTCTCACCTTATGATTATAATTTCCCTTTAATTCTATCCTATACCCCTTTTATTTCTCCTAACCCCTTCCAAACAGAAATTTACACCTTTGTTATAAGCACTTCCTGTTAAACAGGAAGTGATCGCGAAAAAAAAAATCCAAAAACCTTTTCTTATCAAAAAACAATTCCAATTAATATTACATTAATAAACCTTATACCATACATTATGACCACTATAATAAATCTTATTACATCAACAATTTTACAAAATAACCTGTATAAAAATAAGAATACATTAAATTTATCTAACGCACTTATTACAATAACATAGGGTTAGCAAGGGAGGCTAAAAGGGTTATAAAAACCCCTACGACCCCTAAATTAGTAAAAATCTTATTCACATATTATTTAAATACCTTTATAAACTATATTTACACGTTAAAAGTTATTAAAATACAGGAAAAACTCTAAAAAATGAAGTCTCACCAGGAGCCAATTTCTTGGCCTCCTTGCTAGCCCCTTCCGTAGGTGACCTCAGAAATATCTCTCATTTATCGAGAGAATTTTACTTGTAATTCATTTTTTTCCAATTACTTATTTTCATTTCATCATCGTATCACCAAAGGACAAGAGAAAAACATCAACAAAAATGGACGAACACAAGAGCTTCTTTCAATAGGGAAAGAAGTTCACACATAAGATTAAAAGGTGGACGAACCAATACTGTAAATATATAGAATCTATTATAACAACAACAATTGTATACATAAACTATTCAAAATTTATAACAATAGTATATACTAAAACCGGCAGAGCCAAAAGGAAATAGAACAAAAAAAATAAAATCTTCATGATCCTTTCAAATAATCGATAGTAAATAACCATATATATGACCACCTTTTCTTGTATATTTCATATTTTCTTGCCATAAAATAAGAACCCCTTTCATTCTGCCTAAAATCGTTCAATTCTTTAATAAACAAATACCACGCTTTAAAACTTGGATTGTGGTACCAAGCGATGATACTTTTTTGTATCACAGATAAGGCTACGTTTATGATGTCATTCAGTAATACCTTATATTTAATTTTTTTTCCCGCTGCACACCGTTTTTAAGTAGTTCCATCCATTCATCATGTACACCTCCACAGTGTGCAACTAATTCTTTTATATAACACCTAATTTCAATAGTCGCGCTGCAGGATATCAAATAGTGCAGTTCGTTAGCCCTCTCATCATCGAAGGGACATCTACAATCATTTTTTCTACCTATTTTATATAGGAAATCTGGGGTCACTCCACCCGCATTTCTGAACCGAAATGCCCTTTGTGCTACCTGCACCAGATGGGGATTGTTCCAAGAGTTCAATATCGTGTTACCCGTAAATAATTTTTCCCTTAATGTATCTGCAATTATGTATTCAATTTTCCTACAATTTTTTATATTAACAAACACATCATGTATTCCAATTTTCATATTATGCAGACATCTCCTTCTACATTTTTCTTTATCCGTAACACACTTATCACCCATCCTTTTACAGGGACACTCTATTTTTAAAATTTTTCCCTGAAAAAAATTTTTTCTCGTAACTTTGTAGAACGGCAATAGGTTTCTCCTTTCCACTGCCGTTATCTTACTAAAAAAGGGATTAAATTCATCATTGAACCCCTGGAATACTTTGTCAAAATAAAAACTATTATTTCCCCATATAGTGCTTATCACAAAATTGGCTCTATATGCCTTTTTAAATATGTTAAGATTCTGTACCCTCAGACCTCCATTTTCAACCGATTGGTAATAGATAGCTCTCTGCATCCAGGGTCGACCCGAGTTCACCCACCTAATTATTTTCCCCATCATTCTGTCAATCCATTTGGTGGGTGGTTCTATGATTCTCATTTTGTAACCGATCTTCGGTATAACCTTAGAATTTATTAACAGAGTTCTTTCCTTTACAGTAATACTTTTTTGATATATCGACCAATCCGATTCAAAATCATTCCACCATTTGTTAATTTTGTTATAATTGCTAACTATTGCGTTTTCACCTATGTCTATCCCCAATACTGTAATCGTTTTCTCTACTTTGATGTTATAATTTTCTTTTAACTTACTATCGTTTATATTTGTAATTTAACAACACTGATTTTTCTCTATTTATTTTTGAGTTGGAGGCATTCATATATAGTTCAATTTCACGTAGCACTTCCTTTAGTTCATTTTCATTCTGCAAGAAGAGTACTACGTCATCTGCATAGGCCGTATATATCGGCAAATGCTTCTCTTTTGATTTTCTTTGCAGTAAAATTTTTTGATTTATCTTTCTTAGGAAGGCCTCCAACGTTAAAATGTACAGTATCGGAGATAGAGCATCTCCTTGCCTAATACCAGTTAACATATTTATAATTTGAGATCTTCCTCCATTGACACATATCTGGCATTTTTGATTACATAAGATTATTTTAATCCACCGACGGAGCGTCTTGGGGCATCCAGTTTTCTCCAATATTGTAAGTAGAAACTCATGATTCACTCTATCGAACGCTTTAGTTTGATCTAGCCCCAAGATCAGACCACCATTGGCTGCCATGTGATCGCACATATCCCTAATCGTGTGTAAATTATCTGTAATTCTCCTTTCAGGGATATACGCTGACTGGAGATCGGAAACTGTTTCATTGAAATAGTCTATGTATTTATTAACAAGGAGTTTGGTAAGAATCTTCATGTCATTATTTATTAAGGAGATTGGTCGAAAATCGGTTACATATACAGGATTTTCTTTTTTTTTCAATAAAACAATATCGGCCAATAATAATGAGTAGGTTTCAGCCGTATTAAACATGTATTCATAAACCACCCCCAAGATGGGATAAATATTGTCCAACCTATATATCTCTGCAGTGATACCGTCATTGCCAGGCGAAGCATTTTTGTTCAATGCACTGGCAGCTTTTTTAATTTCTTCCTGAGAAAAGAAATAATATCTTTCATCTGTTTCCTTTGCAGATGACCATTCTTCAACATACTCCGTAAGGATCAATAGGATCAATATTGTGGAAGGATCAATAGGTGATACTCCGTAAAATAACCTCCTAAGAGGTAGATAAATTCCCATTTTTTCTCTTTATATCAAATGATATTTTCAATAAGTTCATCATTGTATCACTATTAACATTGAAACAACACAAGCAAAAAAATAAAAAACCCAAAATTAATATAAAAAAACGCATTATAAAACAACCACTAAAACTTAAAATAGAAAACAGAACAATCAGAGCCTAATTATATGTAAAAATATTGTTGGAAAATTCACATAAAGGTATGGGAAATTGGAACCACGGATGCGCAAGTTGTCTGGAAAGAAGAGTTGATTCGTTAATTTTAGTAATGATTTGGCCTTCTTAAAATACCCGGCGATGGCAGCGACCACTATCGTACCAGAGTGGAAGGTCATCTGAGCTTGATGGAAATGATCTGACGCCTCCGGAAACAGGGCATTCGCAGCCGGCGACAATAATGAAGTCCAAAACCTATATCATACATTCAGAATTTGCGAACTCGTCCTAGACCATCGGACTTTTAAAGCATAATACAAGAAAACTGTAGACTGTAGAAAAGAATGTCTTGACATACAAGAAGCTACAATAAATATATTAAATTACTTTAATTAAATCAAGAGGCAATGGTCCAACTCCAAACGTTAAAGAAAGTAAGCTAAGTCGCACCTAAAAGCGCGGGTTAAAACTGCGAAATCTAGATGCGACTTACATGATTAATAATGATACAAAAGTCATTGTAGAAGGTAAAGCAGGAAAAGTTTAAAAAAACATGTTTTTGTTCAAAAGAAAAAAGACTATTGCAGGTGCATACAAATGCTTCAATTACTAGCTGCACAAAGCACTTAAAAGAAACTCCTGAAAATAATTATCGCGAAAACCTAATAGAAATAAAAATATTCAACAAAATTGAATTTTGCTTGTCTCAAAAGTTTAAAGAATGACTGAAAAAACGTTGCATGAATTATACAGTGGCTTAAATTGAATGACCATTTGCCTTGATTGTTTCAAATACTCTATTCGGCATTGTGTTTATGAGGTTGAACAATATTTCTGGTCTTACATTGTACCATGCATCTTCAATTGCTCTTTTAAATTCATCAGTCGAAGAAAATTGACGACCGCCGGCATGAAATGCACAAGACTTGATTCCTCATAGATTCGCTATGGGGTTCAAGTCTGGGCTTCTTGGGGGCCAAAATTCTGGGCCACACAAAAGATCACAGACGGGCAACAGGTACTGTGTAAGGGTTTCTTGGTATGTCAGTGAATTTTTTCTTCCACTTATGAAAGCCAAATTGGTGGTACCATTGAATGCAAAGCTGCCTAAACCATGACAGAACCACCTTTCTGTTGTCTTGAGTAAAATCTAACTGTTCCTGTCGTACCTCGTGCCAGTATGATACCCACCTATCAGGACCATCCAAGTTCCACTTCTTTTCATCACTGAACAACATCGACATCTATTCGTCTTTCCAGGCCATGTGTTCTTGTGCTCAACGTAGCCTGTCTCTCATGTGCTTGGCAGTCAGAGGCGGTTTCTTCATAATTTTTGTTGACAACATGCCCACTCGCAATTATTCGTCGGTGTGCAGTGTCTTTCGATATGTTTAACTAAGTCACGTATTGTATCTGCTGCATAGAAAGATTTTGTGTGGCTGCCAGTCGTACAATGCATCTGTCATCGCGAATTGAAGTACCTTTGGGGCGAACAGATCGTGGTTTTTGGTGGAATGATGAACTCCTCTTCAAGACATCATAAACCTCTGCTGTGGATCTACCAGTAATTGTGACAATATCAACAAGAGATAGTCCGTTGGCTTTCAATCGCCACATTTTAGCCACTTCATCGATTGTGAATTGAGACTGTGCGAGGCATTGCAGTAGGCAATTGTGAGTGGAAGAAGAACTTCTGTTGAAAAAAATGACTAACAGTGCAACAGAATAATACCCTGCCACTCCCAAATTCACATAATGGACGTCTCCATTCAGCATCTGAGGGTAGTTCTTTAAACTTTTGAGACACGCAAAATTCCATTTTGTTGAATATTTATATATCTATTAAGTTTTCGTGAATAACACTCGTATTTTCAGGAGTTTCTTTTAAGTGCTTTGTACAGCTAGTAATGTGTTTGTGCGCAAATTTTGTAATCAATGTTTTGCCCACTTCCTGGCTATCTACAGCTCTGTAACTTTCCCCAACTACGTCTTATCGATGACAATGCAAGATTCAATCGTTAAAACATTTATGTGTACCTACAATAGTCTTTTTTTTCTTTTGAACAAAAACATGTTTCTTTAAACTTTTGAGACGCACCTTATAAGTTATCTTGTAGCTCGTTTGATAGTGTTTACTACGGACAGTCTAAAAGGGGCATTAAGAAAAGAATAAATGTTACAAAAATGGAAGTCGAAGCGCCGTAGAAGCCCGAAACCGAAAGTGCCCGATAGGCTTCGCGGCGGAGCTTCGGCGCGAGACTTGAAGAAGAGAGACAGAAGGGAAAGTGGCAAGACAACGATCGAGACGTTCGGAAGGGAGCGGAGCGCTCGGAAAAGCAGTAGCCAGCGTCCATGGCATCGTTCCCGTGGGATTGAAAGGAATTCGACGGTTACGAACGTCGGGAGCGACGGCGTTGGAACGAACGCACGGCGGGAGCCGAGAGACGAAGGCTCAGCGGAACGGTTATCGCTCAAGCAGCTGACTGCGAGCGAGCCAGCGAGCGGCGTCGAACCGGCAAAAGTTTCCCGAGCGCACACGGCCGAATGCATTTTGAATGCATCGCATAGGTTTCCGCCCACGATACGAATCAGCCACTGTCGCAGTTTGACGAGGAATGAAATAGATACATGGACAGAGCGGAGCCACGTCGAAGAAGGTCTACACGTTTTGGAACTGTCAAAATACAAAGTTGCAGGTATTTTTCCTTCAAGCGTCTATGCTTACTTACGGGACGGAGTTGGGAAAGCAATTGAAAGAGGCGGCAGCTATTTCAAGCTCCGTTGAATTATCGAGGAATACGAATTATTCAATTGTATTTGTCAGTGTGAATTCTCCCGGGGTTTGCGTCCTTAAGCATATTTTCTAGCCTGGCAACTCTGACTCTGTTGGTGTTAGTTCTCCCATTAAAATTTTTGTGAACATGTTACGAAGTAACGTTTGACATTTTAACTCGTATGCTTCGTTTTCTTTACTTTCTAGTATTAGATAAGGTCTTTACCCGGCTATGGTGATTTGAAGCTATAAGCTAATCTCCATTCATCGAATTATTAATGACAAATTATAATTCAGACTTTGTGACTCTCGTACTGTCAATGCTACGTGGTGAATCACATAGTAATGTGCATTGTTACTGCCAGAGTTTTTGAAACCCAGGTGCTCTAATGCAAAGGGTATTAGAACACGAACTTTTTGAACACATAGACTGTGTCGTTTATTTACATAAATGAATGTGCTAATTATTCTAGGCTTATGGTCTGTTTGTTAAGCCGGCATCCATTTTTGTAACAGGTTTTGGATTTCACCTTTAATTCTCTGCAGCCTGTTTTTCTTTCAAGCCAGGTTTAATTTGTTGGATATATTTTTCTAAACATTTATACTTTATTGTGCGTATGTTGCTTTTTTGTATTGTAATTCTTACAGAAATTTTTATCGCACGTTGCCCATGAGTGGCCATTGTTACCCTTTCAAGAAAAGGACGAAATGTCAATAATATAAGTAGTTAATAGATATTATTGAAATATTTATCATTGGGTTAAGTTTCGTTTCCCGTAAAATGTTTACCGAACGGTTTTACCGTTCAGCTACTCAGCAGTTGAGTTTATTAATTTTACGCTTTGAAACGTGCCTACAAATTGTAGCGTCATTGTATTTAATTATCAATTTTTGTCGCACGTTGAAATCCAGTTTTTTTCTGATTTCTATTGTTACCCTTTAAAATAAAGGATGATGTTGTAATTATTTATGGTTAATTACTTTCATAGTTTCCAAAGTAGTCTATTTCTTGGTTCTCTTTCTTCAAGTAATAGTTTTATTTGTTTACAATTAGTGTGCAAATAAAACTAATTTATATTTTTACACGTACGCTACTACAATGAGTGTCTTATTTAAAAATTCCACTGCGCCAGATTTCTGACCGTGACACTTACATTGTAGGGTCGTACGCTCATGGTAGCAGAGTCGTGTACAGTAAATGAGTACGCTTTTTGTAGCAGAGTTGTGCAAAACGATTGATTACGTTTATGATAGTTGTATCATTTAAGGTGAACGATAACGTTCTTTGTATTTGAATTGTTCAAGTGCACATTGGACTCATTTACTCTTCGACAGTCGGCCTCAAATGGGAAGGCTCAAACTAATGTGTTAAAAAAAAAAAAAAAAAAAAGAGAGAGAACGTATTTCATGTTGATATTTGTCATTATTTTACCCGTTGCTTTTGATTATGTAAAAGTTAAGGACTCTAATATCTTTGGACTTTTTACTTATTTTAAGTAGTCAGTAAGGGTGTTGTTTGGTGGACCAGTGTTTTGTCACGTGCTACAAGTTATGCTTCGAACCTTAAAAGTGTTTGATTTCCGTATCTTGTATCTCCAAGTGGAAGTGTGTTGTTGTGTTTACCTATGTCTTTTTTGCGTATGGCCTTACATTGTAGGGTCGTACGCTCATAACAGTGATTCAGTGCTTGTTTACTTTATTGTGGTGGTATTCGAAGTGTGTGTTCAAATAAGCATCGTAGTGAACATGGCGAATCGAAAGGCGTCGGAACAGCAAAAAAAGGAGCGGCAAATCGCCAAGAGTTTGAAGGCAACGAAATTTAAAAGTAACGTCAAATACTTTAACCAGTGTTTCGTGTTGTTGGCAAACCAATTGGAGTCAATGTCCGAAGCAGAGAAAATCCGGACATATCTTCAGACGTTTGATCCGGGAACACAACAGCGATTGTGTCAGCTGGAAGCGGACAGTCTAGCTGAGTTTGCAGACAAAACAGCTAAACTATTGGAGGAAAATGTGCAAGAAAATGGAATTAAGCTCGATGAAGCGCTTTCCAGTGGCAGTAAGCAAGAGCCGGAGGAAAGTCAATCCGTGCGTAATACGTCTGCACAGCAAGACCAAATGGAAGTAGCCAACAAAATCGATGATGCACCAGTATGGCCAAAGGTATCGGATGCTAAACCTGTCGGCGCAAAACAGTGTTGTGCTCAGGTGCAAACGGACGAGATTCGTTATATGAACCTGGAAGAAGAACCAGTTTTAAGCCCGATTGTTAGCAGTTGGAATATTGCCCCGCCTCTCAAGTGAGAAATTGAGGAGGCCTATCAACGTAATAAATTTACACGGGAAAAGTTACAGGACGTTAAAGGTCCGTTCGTTGTAGAAGATGGACTTTTGCTAAAGCGGGTCAAGGACAAGTTAAAAGTAGTTATTCCCGACAATAACAAAAGGCTTATTGAGAAAATCATTAAGTCTTGTCACGACGAGCCGACGTCGGGACACCTTGGTATAAGAAAAACAGTACAGAAGATCAAGGAAAGCTATTTGTGGGCCAATCTTCTAAGGGATGTGAAACGCTACGTCAATTATTGTGACAAGTGCCAACGGAATAAAGTGCCAAGGCAACATGGATATGGTTTGCTACAGTCGCTGGACATTCCTCCTTATCCGTGGCATACGATAGTATTAGACTACGTGCTTCCGTTACCTTTGACACCAAGGAAGCATAATGCTCTACTGACCGTCACGGATAAGCTCTCTAAAAGAGTGAGACTATTCGCCTGCAGCTCTGAAATTACAGCAGAGGAGACAGCGGAATTGCTGCTGAATGAAGTTTTCAACCTGCATGGATTTCCAAGGGTCATCATCTCCGACAGAGACGTAAGATTCACTTCTAAGGTCTGGGCCAGTATATTTAAAAATCTAGGTGCCACGTTAAAGATGTCCAGTGCGTTTCATCCCCAAACAGATGGTCAGTCGGAGAGAACCAACCAAACGGTGGTTCAAATTCTCCGAAACT
>JAHWFO010024188.1:3560-42160 GCA_023313115.1 Rhysida immarginata
AATAATAATAATAATAATAATAATAATAATAATAATAATAATAATAACGTGTGGTCCTACGTCCGCGTCGTGCGAGGGGGGCAACATCTTAGGTTGTTATGGTTAGCATGTATGATGTAATCCTATCCTTAGACTAATCTTGAGGGTTCAGATGATCCAGTAGAGCTGATGAGCCGATTACATGCTGATGATGATGATGATGATGATGGAGGTTGCTAACAGGACAACCCATTTGTTGGTGATCACTATGATTAGTGTTAGTGCGTTATCTGATACCGGCTCGGACGTCACCCGGCTTACCAAGGTCCGCGTTCGTGGGTTAGGCAGAGGCTCACGTTCGAAAAATATGCAACCATCTCCCAGGGCCACTGATGGCGAAAGCAGCACCAACCCCTGTTCGGCTATTGCAATGCCACAACTTGTCCCTAATATTTCAAGATCTTCTTTGCCTTCGACCACTAAAGCAGACAAGCCATGCCAACGCATGAAATGGACCAATGACATAAACCATTTTATCCAGCGAGCCTACTACACAGCAACGCTTGTATAACACTTTCAAAGAGACATATCCTCACATCACAGTCACTGAACAACGCATTGCAGATCAGCGTCGCACAATTGTTATGAACAATTTAATACCTTTACCCATGCTACAGAAAATAAAACAAGAAGTTGCACAACAGCTACAAGAACACGAGTCATCTACACAAACGGACACTCAACACACCGATTCAAACACTAATGCTGACATCACTATTGAACATGAAGTGCTCAACAATGAACTTCACCATATTATTCCACAACACAACATTGTTACTAAACTTAATGAAACATTAAATGACACCCTAGAAAAATACCTTACAGTTTACACGGGAACAAATCCCACACAAAGACCAGGTATACCTAAAATTAACATAAACAGCAAAACAGGGGAAATTCTATTTTACATGAACACATACAGGATGAGGCATTATCTTGAGACAACTGAATATTTCGGAAACTAAGCATTGTACGAAAAAATGTCTAAAATCAAAAGTGAATTATTTCGCGGGGAAATTCAATAGTTAAAAAATATCCCCCCCCCCCATCTTATGAGAGAGGCTGGGGGGGAGGGGGTAACTTTGAATTCTTAAATAGGAACCGCTATTTTTAATGGTATATTCAGATTTTACGCAATATTCGAGAAATGTTTTATTCTTGGTGTTATTTCAATTTATCCAATCGTTTAGGGGAACTTTTGAAGTTTTGAACCCAAGAAAGTTTTGAACTTTATCCAAGAAAGTGTGGAACTTTTGAAGTTTTGAACCCAATTTTATCGATGAAGGCACAGAGATAGAGAGTGGATCTTAATGACATTCCTATTCTACTTTTCAATAGTCTTTAAGAATCCGAAGTCAGAATTTCAAAAATTCAAAATTTTTTAGTGCACAAGTAAATTTTGGTGGCAGCATTCCTATGGAGTGCATGTGTATTGAAAAATATTGGATTTTTGAAATTCTGAGTTCGGATTCTTAAAGGCCATTAAAAAGTAGAACAGGAATGTCTGTAAGACCCATTATAAAAAATTAGAATGAAAAAGATTCAACAGCAATTATTACAAAAAGGAGAAGGGGAACCGAATGGGGAAATGTATTCGTGTCAGAAATTAAGGACGAGCATCGTCCGAAATTTAATGAGAGTAAAAGCGAAAAAGAAAAGAAGAAAGAAAAGAGAAAAAGAACAGAGCGAAAGTGCTATAGTGAGAGAGCACCCCCGCCAAGAATAGGTGAAAACAGGAGAAACCAAGATGAGAGGAAGAGAGTGAAAAGGGGAGGAAGGAAGAAAGAAGGAAAATTCAGAGAGAACGAATTTGGACCCAATCAAGTGCGGCTCGGAAAAAGGTGCTAAGGAGTAAGAAGAATGATGATGGATTAAGTGAAGAGGAGGGAAACTTCACGAATGAGTTCGAAAGAAAGGTGCTATCGAGTTATCGAGAAAGAAGGACTAAAGAGTTTATGAATTAGTGTGGGAGAAGGAAGCTAACAAGAGAATACGATAATGACGAATTCAGGAGAGCAAGGGCGATAGAGACGACTCCATTGCATATGACTGAAGTGTCCACTGAGTGCCCAACACAGGAACCCCGAACCGAGGAGATCTCTACGAGAGAAATTTCTACTGGGAAAATTTCGACGGAGCCTAATTGCGAGCGAGCGGCATTGCGCGACACTGCGCCAGTTTCTGGGTTTTTCCTTGCTTGCGCCGAGTCCCGAACACGTCGACGTTCATGTGAGTGCGAACCCATTTTATGTATTTATAAAACAGTTTGGTGATATCTTTTTGTGTTTTTAATGTTAAGAAACTTAACTGCATATGTGTTTCGAGCAAAGACATCGTTCTGGCGTTAAGAAGCACACGTCTTAATTTGTTCTTTTTCTTCTAATATGTATCTCATTTATTCCATGCTTATATCAGCCGTTCCTTGTTCCCGAGCCTCTCTCTGGCGTATCAACGACAGCGAATTATTCTCGTCGGATTGCGGACTTGTCCCTCAAGCCACGCCACATTTCCAGTAGGACGTATTTAATACCCCATAGAAAAGTAAGTGATTAGTTTTATTAGAAAATTAATCTGGTAACTAAAGGCACCGCTACCATTCTTCAATTACCACGTTTCATCGTGGTTCTAATTCTGCTCCTTTATGTCTTCCCAAAAGGAAGTAACCCCCACCCTCCTCATGATGGGCATATGACCTTTCTTGGTTTCATGAGAAACCCATACGAGGTCAACGCAAGTGTTTCAGTGGCTTGTGACGTAGCGTCTACAGATTTTCTGAACGCTTTGTACTTTGTCATTAGTCATGATAAAGAATATGATCTAATAATTAAGCCAATATTATTATTCAGCCTTACCATTTATTCTGTGTAACATACTCTTTGTTATAGCATTAAAAGATTTGTTGAATTTTACAAGCGCCTCCCTCTTTACTCTGCTGTCACATACACAGAGGATTGCAGGAAAGCCATGACGTCACTTGGTTGCTTATAGCCGTAATGAAATCATACACGGACTTAAAAAAAATATTATCAAATTTCATTTCACTGCGTACAAGGCTGTTATAAATAATTATTTAGAAACATGCAGAAACTTTGAAGGACAGTGTTAGTAGAAACATATAATTAGTAGAAACTTTGTGTTAGTATCAGTGACAACAGGGAAATTTTTTTGTACCCTCTCTACACTGTTAAAAATAATAGGAGTGAGGACGTCACTGTTGCCATTATAAAGCAGAAGGCCATAGAGAGCATACAGTTTCCCTCCTTTCAGGGGAAAGACGAAGAAAATGTAGACCTATTTCTAAGACAATTTAAGGCCATAGTAGATTGCAAGGATATTCCGTACGATAAATGTGGAAATATTTCCCTGGTTCGTTAAAAGGAGAAGTGTTGGATTGGTATGTCGACTTCATGGGAAACTTTCCTAATGCAACGTGGCGAGAGTTCGAATCGAAATTTTCTAAACCATTCTCTAAAGGCCACACCTAAGTTACGTTATGACGAGACATACTAAAATTGAGACTCAAGGATAATAATGTACGTGAATATCAAACCCGGTATAAGAGACTATTAAACGGAATCCAACAAGCATTAGAATTTGACACAATTCTGTGGCTGGTTGAAGGTCTTCCGAGTGTTCTGAAAACAGCAATTAGGATGAAGAAATTTACCTCCGTAATAGAAGCCGTAGAGTACTTAGAAACCTGGTTTCAGGTGCAAGAAGGGCCTCTATCCACGCGTGATAGAGAGGAGCCTATGCAGATCCCCAAAGGAAACAATAAGAAAAAAATGGTGACCTATCTCTGCTGCGGTCGCAAAGGTCACTACGCCCGACAGTGTTCCCAAAAGGAAGAGATGTCGATAAATTTCGTCCAAAGAAAACAGATGGACCTGTGTGTAGTCGTAGGCTACGTCAAAGACAAAAGGCTCAAATCTTATTAGACACAGGAGCTAAGGAAAACTTCATGGATGCTAAATTAGCCGAAAAAATTAAATTGAAACAGCAGCAACTTGGGAAAGGAAAAAAAGCAACGTTATTGACGGCCAGTTTGCACATATTGCTGCTAAAGTAAAGCAATTTTCAATCGTCGGGACGGTATAAGGGCCAGATAAATTTCAATCTTCTGCCCATAAACAACTACGTTCTACGGACCAACCAATCACCCACAATCACATGGTGAACACAAGATCATGTTGACCATTTCCGGAACAGTGTAGCTTGCCATCCTGGAATTGTTCTGTCTTGTGTGTGCTGAAACATGCCATCAGTATTCCTATCCCGTGAGTGATAGTAGGATATAAACCTAGTTTTTAAGTACTGAATTTTACAGATATATGTTAATTACTTGAGTTTTAAACATTACTTGAGCTCATCACTAAAAGGTCCCGACAAGTGCTAGTCGAGTGATTGAATCTGTCCTTGGTTGTTTTCTAACATTAATTTATTTTGCATTGTTTCAGACTCTTCAGTTGTGCTCCCAAACCCGATAGGGTCGACGCGTTCTGTGTTAGCAGCGTCGGAATTTCGTTACCACAGCTTCCCAGCCATGCCCGTGCAGGAATCGTTGGACACTACCCGGCCCAGTTCATAGATCTTCGAGGAACGGATTAACGTCCGAGGTAAAGACCGAAGATAATAATTGTAATTGGAAGCCCACGAGTTTAAAGCCTTAATCAATATTTGAGTTTGCTATTTCATGTATATAACTTCCAAATGTTGTGGATGAATTAAAATATTCGTTAACTATATCATTCTCGCCTTTTCCTTCTCTATCTACGACTTATGCTAGCCTCTGGGGGGATATGAACTATTCTCACATTAAATTCCTATTTCAGCATAATTAAAATCATGACACAGAAGGGGGGGGGGGTGCTTGGAGTAGAAGCCACATAACATTCCATGGACAATTTGAGGGCAGCCAGCAAGCTTCCATTGCCAAGAAAGAATAATAATGCTGTTCGTATTTTTACTTTCTTCAAATTAGGAACTCATCAGTGAAAACTTGGAAACGGACTTCGGAGAGAGTGTGGAAGTCATCACTAGAAGTTAAGAAGGGTTCACGAGTTCAGGCAGAAGAAAGAAGAAAACAGTATGGTAAGAGACAATATTAGAATAAAAAGCAACGGGCGTAAATCATGAGGAAAAAAAACTAATTAAGCAGGAAGTTAACAGAAGGCGGGAAAATAAGAAGCTTAGTTAGTAAACTGCAAGATAACGCCCGGAAGATGCTTTGAAGAAAAGGAATTGAAACTATAGACTTTAAAATGGAGATGGTGGAGAGAGAATCGACGAGACCGCATACGTTGAGAATGCGACCGCATAATGCGAGGGAAGTGGGTTTCCATGTGCAGAATATGCCCTATGAAAAAGGGTCAATGGAAGGTCATATAAATAAATTTCAAACTTTAATGGACAAGTTCGAAATAAGACATTCCAAATTACCTTTTAACTATTTCTTAGCAACGCTTCCATTTCACATTAGGTTACGATTAGCTAAAATGGTAGATAAATATAAATAATTATTAAATAAAAGTGAAAAATAAATAAAAATTAACAAAATAATTAATAAATAATAAATAAAATTAAAATAAAACTAGAAATATAAAATCAAATAAAAAGCTGACGTTTCGGATAGAGACTATCCTTTATCAAAGCAAAAAGGATAATTCTCTAAAAGCAATTAGAATATTAGAGAATTAACCTGAATTTATGAAATAAATATCGACAATCGACAATAGAACAGTGAAGTGTACATTTGTTAGGATGGGACGAAAGCAGCGCTTTCACAAAGCTCATCCAACCAGAATAAACTCCAAATGAAACACACTGAGGTAGTCAAGAACCCTAACCAACCCAAGCGGTCTTCCATATTATACAAGAAGAAAATAAGATTTATGATTGTCAGAAACAAAATACAAACGAAATAACAAACACAAGGAGAAATAAGATTATCACATCTTCCAGTAGAACGAGAAAGAGACGTTGCTAATATCTTCAAAATTGACGTCAAGAACGTGCCTCGGTTTACGAAACTTCGTATGCCAGTTCATTTTTTTTAAATTAATTAATTGGATCCAATACGTCCATCCAGGGCCTGTATGGCCAGAGCCCGACGAGTTGGGTCCCTGGATGGACCTGGATTCACGATTGCTGTATGATGGTCGCAGCAGCCGGGGGAGGGGGGGTGAAGATTGGCTATCACGGATAGTCGTCCATTCAGTGACGAGCCGTGCCTGATGGAGCTTAACTTCGTAGAAGTTATTCAGCGATAGCCCACCAGGCCACGGCCTCTCCAGTATTCAATGAGTTCTTCAATGAGTTTTTCAGTATTCAATTCACAAGTTTATTGTCGTGAGTCTTCATCATCTGTATCATAATCAAAAGGAGATCCCATATAAACTTTCCGATATGGACCATGTTTACGTATTGGTTTTTCATCGTCCTTCTGTCCAGCTGAGCAATGGTCCTCAGGGTAACATTCTGGAATGACTGTAGTTCACTCCATCTGCTTTTACAGATAATCGCCCACGCAGGCATGCCATAGAGGAGCATGGTCCGGATAATCGATTTGTACAGAAGTAGCTTGTTAATGCTGAGGGCACTGTTGCGACCCACGAGAGCTATGATACTGTACTTATTCCACTTCGCTTCGTACAGAGCATAGGACATATGCCGGTTCCATGAGAGTCTTGAATCAATGATAACTCCCAGATACTTGTAGTTGTCCACCCAGTCCAGTTTCTTATTGAACAGAACAAGAGAATCTGGGGGATGTTTGAGATTCCTATTGAGGTACAAAGCCTTGCACTTTCCGATGTTAAGGTTCAACTTCCACAGTTAAACCAGTCTTCGAACTGCTTCAAGGCGCACTGCAGCTGAGTAATGACGTAAGCCGGCTCGGTGTGCCCATGTCATAATGGCAGTATCATCCGCATAGAAATAGAGATTACAATAATCCGGTTTCGGGAAATCATGTACAAAGTAATTAAATAGCACAGGCCCAAGGACAGAACCCTGAGGGACACCGGCCTTTACAACACGGGGCGTGGAAAGATTTTCTCCAACTTTGGCTTGATAGGATCTGCCGTCAAGTAAGGATTCCACCAACAAAATCAAATCAGCAGGGAACCCGTCTCTGATTATTTTGTAGACAAGGCCCTCATGCCACACCTGTCAAAAGCTTTACTGACATCGAGAAATATAACCCCACAGTACCTGGAGAGGTTCAGGGGGGTGCTCACGTCTTCAACGAGCCTCCATATCTGCATCGGACAAAAGTGGGTAGCACGAAAGCCAAACTGTTCTTCCCGAAAAAGGTCATTTGCTAGACAGTGGTCTTGGAATCTGACGAGAATCGTTTTCTCCAACACTTTAGACATCATGGGTGGCAGGCTAATAGGTCGGTAACTCGCCGGAATCGCAAGATTTTGCCCCTGCTTGGGGATACTCAACACAATAGATTGCTTCCAAGCCACAGGGAAGTAAAAAAATTTCCAGCAGACGTTAATGATACTAATGAGATAGTCAATAAAGTACTTCGGGAGATTTATAAGGGCATTATTACTCACCTTGTCTCTTCCTGGAGCCTTCTTTTTCAGTTTACTTATGATGGTGGTGACCTCTCCAGCCTCGATGCTGTTCTTCGTTAAATGCTGTGGGACTTCATCAAAGTTGAATACCTTCTTCCACATGCTGAGACATGATTTGGCTCTCGGGCTTATCGTAGGTAGGAGTAACAAACTGCTTTTCCAGTGAATCTGCAATGACTTGGGCCTTGTCCTGATCAGTTTGCACATAGTCATCTTGTGGTGTACGGAGTGGAGGAAGCGTAACATTGTTCTTCTTCTGTAAAGCTTTGACCATACTTCAAATGGAATTGTCTCGAGCCGACAAGCTTTTGAGTTTTTCATTCCATCTAGCGTCGCGAAGCTCTTTTATCTCCTCTTGGACCCTTCGCACTAACCTGTTGTAGTTGGTTTTGTGCCAATGTTCACGATGGCGTTGCCATAGTCTACGGGTCCTGTTTCTTACAGCAATTAGGCATTGGATTCCAGGAGTGAGTTGGATTCGACGAGAAGGTTTATTCTCTGATGGATACTTACTAACTTCTATGGCACTATTAATACATCTGGTGATGTCATCAACAAGTTGATCGATGTCCTCTGTACAGTAAGCAACGTCGGGATGGTAGCCATAATCCTTAAGAATATCTTTGTAGAGCTTCCAGTCTTGATGATGTACGAGCTCCTCTCGGAAAATTATGCCAACATTGTTAAATTTCAACGCCATAGGCTTGTGGTCAGAAAAAAGGTCATCAATCGTGAAGATATTGTACGGTTTGAAGAAACCCTTCAAAAGCGAGATGTCCATAACGTCACTACTAGGGGAGTGGTCGCAGTAGTAGGTGTCCTCCACAGGTCCAGCAGCGATGATATCATCTCTACCTTGTATGTACCTAATGAGAATCATGCCGTTGTAATTCTGCGTTCTGGAGTCCCGCTTGGAAGTTTGGCATTTAGGTCACCAGCCTGGACGACTGGAGTGTCACCACTGATGAGTTCGATAAGCTCGCAAATGTCAAGATAATGTTTAGGTGAATTGTAGAGACGTCATTGATAATGATAGAGGCCGATTCCATACCTGAATAAGACTTGCATACAAATTCTTGCTGTTGAATTCCCTTCTTAATGATGATCGCAGCGCCCCCAGACGCACATCTTGCAAGATTTGAAGCCATTCGATCCTTACGGTACACACAATAGCCAGGTAGTTTGAAGTCTTGGCTTGGTTTGAGGTGAACTTCACAGAGGAAAGCAACGTCGATTTGTTGCTTTATCAGAAAATTGTGAAACTCTAAGCTTTTCGGGAATGCCCCTAGCATTCCATATCACGCACCTAAGTTCACCTTTTTTGATTACAGTATAACGTTGTGCAGCCATACTAAAATTAGTTGTTCGTAAGGAGCCCACTCAACTGTGGGTAACTTTTGTCTAGACTAGAAAACAGATGAAAGATACGTCCTAATTGTGTATACATACCTGGTAGGTCGTTGATGTTGAGGCTTTTATCTTCCGGCGTAGATACAATGGCAGCATAGGATTTGCCTGCTGTCACTTTAAAACTAGACATCCTTTAAACCTGAGGGTATTTTGGACATTTCGTGTAGCTTGATGTGTGCTGTCCACCACATATGATGCACTTTGGGGGGTCTTGTCCTTTGATCTTGGGGCAATCTCTTGACTGGTGCCCCTCAGCACTTTTATTACAACGAGGATCTTCAGTGCAGCCCATGGATACGTGTCCGAAGTTGTAACACTGTAGTGGCTTCTTGTTTCCTCGAAAAGCCTCCACTGAAACTGCCAGCGGCCCAATACTTGTGTTCGAGAGTAGAACCAAAACCATCGGCATATCAATGGATCCTTTGGCTTTCCTCAATCGAATAACTTTTTCCGGGATGTAGTTGTCTCTTTTTAGGTCTTCTTGGTAGTCATCGAGGTCATACGTAACATCCACATTACGAATTACGTATTTCAAGACCTTCTCCGACTTCAGTTGATGATGCTGAATTTTTAAAATATTATCAGACTTCATTCCAGAGACTAACCTGTTGTGTGTTTCTTCATCTTCATATGCAGAGAAGCCCGAGAAAAGAACGAAAGTTGTGTCGTTGTGAAACACGCTCAGCAAAGTTTAATTAAATATAACAAGAAAGCTTTGTTTTGCGAAACTTGTGGCTACCCGTCATTAAAGGCCCATAGAGTTGTATGGGACCGGCCGTAGCGGAAATTTCGGGAAGAACCATTTGTTTGCGACAAGCGTCTACCCCCCAAGGAATAAGGATCGCTTCGTGAACGTCATG
Organism: Rhysida immarginata; assembly: GCA_023313115.1. Classification (NCBI taxonomy): domain Eukaryota; kingdom Metazoa; phylum Arthropoda; class Chilopoda; order Scolopendromorpha; family Scolopendridae; genus Rhysida; species Rhysida immarginata. The sequence goes on from JAHWFO010024188.1 coordinate 13,456, forward strand.
TTTCAGAATGGAATGTCGGTCGCCATCCAAGATAAGAAACTTAGTCAAGATCATCTTGTGACCAATGAGATTGTTTTTTATTTGTTTTGTCACCGATGAAGACAGTCTGGTGCAGTTCAAGAAGGTTTGGTGCCATTTAGCGAAATTTATTTTTAATTGAAACTACCCCGCCACGGCGGAACTTCGTTCGTCGTAGAGAGGAATTTATGTGTATCACTGCGCCATTACGTGACGCTAAGAATTTGTAATATGATTGTTAAATGTTGGATTATTCATTAATTCCATTATTGTCTTGTTTTAATATGCTTAAAGGGAGAGTTTAGAGTAAATATTTGCATGTTTTTTTATTTGCTAAAAGAAAACTTGATCGGGGTCCCAATTTCTTTTATGAATTGTAACAATTTTATGTTTATTAAACATTACTAATTAGAATGATTTGTTTTCATTATCCACCACACCTACCTTTCAGCTAAGTGTCACCTCCCCTCCGCAAGTCATTCTCTACAACCCGTCCCTATCGCGCATGGGTAACTTTTACGAGTCGGGGAACTTGTTGCCCCCCCCTCCCACGCGTTTGGGGGCACATTTTGGTGCCCGAACACGGACTTGCTAGTCCGGCATATTCCGGATTAGGGGTGGCTGAAGGTGAGGTGTGTGTGTGTGTGTGTGTGTGTGGCGTGCTGGTAGTGTGAATGAATTGTTGTATTAAAGAGTTTAGTGTTAAGTAAGTGTGTCTATTGTGGTTTAAGTATGCCTGTAGATGGGGCAGAAGGTGGTGATGCTGCACCAGTGCCAAAGATGGCCGGCTATGCGGGGGCTGTGCTTCAGGAGCGTTCTTTGGGTGTGAATACTTAAGAATATGAGAAATGGGGAGGAGGAGGTGGACATGGTTGTGACGGAGGGAACTGAGGTGTGTGTTCCGATTAGGGAGCTGCATATTGGACCGTTGGTGCCTGAGGCTGATAGTGCTGTTAGGTGCGCTATTTACGAATTCGTTGAGTGCTTTGGAAATGAGGTTGCATGCGTACATGGAGTCAAAGATTTTGTGGCGGACTATATGATTGACAAGTCGAGGCCAATATTTATCAGGCAGTACAGAATACCATATATATATCGTGATGCATACAAGTCAAAAGTACTCGAATTAGAGCACTCAGGCATCATTGAATCCAGTGTTTCGCCATGGAACTGCCCGGTACATGTGGTGCCCAAGAAGAATGGGGAGGTACGCATAACATTGGACTTGAGGCAGGTCAACGAGCAAACTAGCCCTGTGGATTTCCCTGCCCCAATTATCCAGGACATCCTGGAGGAGTTGAGGGGGCATAGCATTTTCTCAGTGCCCGATCTCAACAATGGATATTTCCAGATTCCATTAGCCGAGTCACTGAGGGAGTGCTATGCATTCCAGACTCCATGGGGCAAATTCCAGTTAACCAGGTTGCCCCAGGGGGGAAGGAGTTCCTCACACATATTTCAAAAGTATGTGGTGTCAATCTTAGGGGAAAAAATCGGGGGGAGATCGACACCTTCCTCGATGATATACTTATATCAACAAGCACCTTTGTGGAACACATACAGATACTAAGGTGGGTATTTGAGAGGTTCCGGAGGTGCAGACTGATCATTAAGCCTAATAAATGTCAGTTCTGCCTGCCGGAGGTGAGATACCTGGGTCATGTCATCTCTGCCGAGAGTTCGAGGCCTGATCCGGACAACGTGGCCGCTATTGAGAAGTTGCGAGCCCCACGGAATGTGAGAGAAGTGCGTGGGCTGGTGGGCTCCTTGAATTTCTATAGGCCATTCATGAGTGACCTGTCTGGCACCCTCTCCCCAATCACCGATCTTACGAAGAAGGGGGTTAAATTTGTATTGAGTGCTGAATGTCAAAGGGCATTAGAGCTCGTGAAACAGAGATTAACCACAGCTCCGATACTGCGGACACCGGATTTCACGCAGGAATTTATCTTGGCAACGGATGCTTCTGGGTATGCTATAGGCGCGGTGTTACAACAAGAAATTGGTGGGGTGTTACACCCGCTGGCCTTTTAAAGCCAGAAGTTAAAGGGGGAGCAGTTGAACTACGTAACGATTGAAAAGAAAGCATTGGCGATTTACGTGCCGTGACTCATTTCCGGCACATCATCCTGGGTTACCCAACTGTGGTGGTCACCGATCATAAGCCGCTGGTGTTCATCAATAGGATGAGAGATGCAAACCAGCAGGTGTTGCAGTGGGTGCTGCAGTTGGATGAGTTTCAATTATCTTTTCGACATGTGGGTGGGAAATTGAATGTTGGGCCAGATATGTTGTCGCGGCACTGCGATCACGCAATGGCTACCTGTAGTAATGACGGAAGGAAGGCATATATAGGAGGCAGGAGGGATTGATTGTATGGTGTCCTGTAAAACACCCCACTGTCACAGGTAAAATTTGTGTCCCTGAGAATATGAGGGCAGAAGTCATGGAATGGTCACACAGTAGCAAATTGGGCGGACATAGGGGGGTGAGTGCGACGATACGTGACATTAAGAAGTGTATTTTTGGCGAGGGCTGTCAATAGATGTAGCCAGAAGGATTAAGCAATGCTTAGTATGTCAACAGGCACGAAAAGATTTTGCTCGTGCATCGTGGCCAAAGGGGATATAAGCGCAATATTCCCGTTCCAGAGGGTGGTGATTGATATTGTAGGGCCGGTGGAGAAATCATGGCAAGGCAGTAGGTATATATTAGTGGCCACTGATGTTTTAACCCGTTTTGTGGAAGCTGCACCTCTGGTTGATCAAACCGCCCCAACAGTCGCAGAGAAGTTCGTAAAACTAATTGTCTGTAGATATGGAATACCCCAGCAGATAATCAGCGACCGTGGGGCCAATTTCACTTCAGAAGTATTTAGGTTAGCGTGTGAAGATCTCGGGGTGCAGCACAAGATCACCACAGCTTACCGGCCCACGTCGAACGGTCTGGCTGAGTGCTGTAACAAGTCGCTCTGCGAGGCCGTTCGGACGATTTGCGAGAACCACCCGAAAAAAATGGGAGAATGCACTGGATTGCGCATTATTCCCATTACGATCGCGCTATCACAAAACGTTGGGGGAGGTGCCAGCATTTCTGCTCTTTGGCTTCGACGCAATGCTACCGCAGGGGTGGTTGGAAGAATGCCCAGAAGACATGACAGAAGCTGAGGAGAGGTAGGAAACTTATAAATATAGGGCGGCCTTGGTGGCTCGAATGACTGAGATCAGGCAAGAAGTGATGGAACGTGATAGGGAGCATAGGGCGGAAAAACTGCGCAGGTTAAACAAAAATAATCGAGTAAGGAAAATTGAGGTGGGAAGTAGGGTATGGCTGCTTAGGATGGGAGGTAAGAAAAAAAGTTCGCATATAAGTTTCTAGGGCCATTTCGGGTGATCGAACAATTGTCGGACGTCACCTTCCGTATTAAAGGTGGACGTCACCATGACATTGTCACAACCCATATAGACAGATTAAAGGCTTGTATTGGTCAGATAGGTGCAGTTAAAGAGGGGCCACGTAAGCGAACCATAGTCAGGGCACCCGTGGTAGAGTCGGATGAGGAACAGATGGAGGATGAAGAGTGGGTGGAGGACAGGAAATCTCCGGCGGTAGGTATACCGCGTGAAGAGGAGCAGCCTGAAATAGTTTTAGAAGATGAAGAGGAGATGTCCCAGGGGGGGACGAGGCATTAATTGGGAATGGTACGATGGCAGATCAAGGTACGATGGCAGATTAAGGTATGCGTGAAGGTGAGGAACCCACTAGAGAGCATCGATATAATTTACGACCCCGGAGGCGAGTTGACTACCAGGCACCGAGTCGGGGTGGAGTATAAACATTAGTGGAGGTCTGGCGTGCTGGCGGAATAAAAGATAGCCTTTGTGAAGTGTTGTATGCGTAAAGGGTAAATGGTGCTTGACAAGTTAAAGAACTCGGTTCTTTTGTTTTGTTGGTGGGGCTTGTGTGACTAGGTCAGTGTGTGTTGTTCTGTGGTTTGGTTGTTGTAAGTGTGGCTGTTTTTTTATTTATTTTGTTTGGAGCTCTCGTTATAAGATGTTGTATGGTGGGATGTTGTTATTGTTGCGTTGTGTGTTGGTTAATTAGGTGTGCAGGTGTTTGATGTAAAAAAAAAAGTGTGTTGGTTAATGATTGTCTGGATTTATTAAGAATAGGTTATTTTAGTTTGTATGAAATTAATTTAAATAATTAAGAATTGTTTTCTGTACCCTTGGAGAAGTTGTGACAATGATTTGAGAAGCAGAGCACAGTTGTTGTCGCAGTTTTTCCAGAAATTTTTGGTGGCAACAATGGGATAAAAGTTGTTTGCTTCGTTTGTTGTGGAGCACGTTTTATTTTTTTGCGTGCGTGTTGTAATGCAGAGACGCCCGAGAAAAGAACGAACGTTGTGTCGTTGTGAAAGACGCTCACCAAAGTTTAATTAAATATAACAAGAAAGCTTTGTTTTGCGGAACTTGTGGCTACCCGTCGTTAAAGGCCCATAGAGTCGTATGGGACCGGCCGTAGCGGAAATTTCGGGAAGAACCATTTGTTTGCGACAAGCGTCTACCACTCAAGGAATGTTGGCTTCGTGAACGTCATGTTTCAGAAAGGAATGTTGGCCGCCATCCAAGATAAGAAACTTAGTCAAGATCATTTTGTGACCGGTGAGATTGTTCTTTGTTTTGTCCCTGATGAAGACAGTCTGGTGCACAGTTCAAGAAGGTTTGGTGCTGTTTAGCGAAATTTATTTTTAATTGAAACTACTCTGCCACGGCGGAACTTAGAGTTAGTCGTAGAGAGGAACCTATGTGTATCACTGCGCCATTACATGACGCTAAGAATTTGTAATATGATTGTTAAATGTTGGATTATTCATTAATTCCATTTTTGTCTTGTTTTAATATGCTTAAAAGGAGAGTTTAGAGTAAATATTTGCATGTTTTTTTATTTGCTAAAAGAAAACTTGACCGGGGCCCCAATTTCTTTTATGAATTGTAACAATTTTATGTTTATTAAACATTACTAATTAGAATGATTTGTTTTCATTACCCATCACACCTACCTTTCAGCTAAGGGTCACCTCTCCTCCGCGAGTAATTCTCTACAACCCGTCCCTATCGCGCGTGGGTAACTTTTACGAGTCGGGGGACTTGTTGCCCCCCCCCCCCCTCTCACGCGTTTGGGGCACACAAGTGTCAATGGATCCGTGAAAATACGGTATTCGGAACTCTCCTAGAAAAAAAATATTCATCAGGTCTTGGCAAATAGAGGAAAACGCGTCAGATAGGATGGAGTGTGTAGAGGGAGGCATCAGAAAAATTTATCTGGAATATGAGGTACAAGTCGGAAGGACGTTAAAAAAGAGCAAGATAGTAAGCAAGAAGAAAAAAAGTCGCCAATCAGCAAAAATAATAAAACAGTCAGCGAGGGGTCCGAGGATAGGTTCAGGCAAAGCTCAAAAGAACGGAATGGTAACAGGGAAAAGGAATACTGGTCAGGCAGCTACATTTATCAGAAAGTAGAAGACAAGTCTCGCAGCTGGTATCAAAAGTTAAAAGACGTAGAACAGCAAGTGAAGGAACAGAATATTGGGATACAGAAAATAATGGATTTCATTGGCACATAACAAAAGACAATAGAGGAGGCCTTAAAATTAATAAAACAGCTTCAAGCCAAAATAGTGAGCTTGGAAGTAGAAAATAGAAAGCCCAAGAGGAAAGAAGGCCACCATACCATTGGAAATACGGTTGGAAAAATGAAGTAGAAGAATAATTCGTATAGAAAAGAAGAAAGTGGAAATAGGGGCCATAAGTATAAAACAAGGATATTTTTCGCAGAGAAGTATTTGCGGAAAAATTGTGGGATCGAAAAGGAAACTTGGTTACAAAAAACGGAATCAAACAGCAAAGAAGACATGAGGATGCCAAGAAAAAGGCCAGGAATCAGAAATTTCGTAAAAAAGAATCCGCAAACAAAACATAATAAATTAATTTGTTGCGGGATAAGGGGGGCAGATGATGTCAGATCATTTCTATAAGGCAAGAGAGAATCAAGCCAAGAGAGATGATCAGACAAAGTCCGCTCAGCGAGTTAAGCAACGGGGAGGGCAGCCAGTAAAAAGATGGGAGGGAAAACAGAATTATACCTTCCCTCCTACTAGGCAATTTTTTAGGAGCGCCCGAACATTCGAGACCCAAGGTACTCGTCAACCATTGGCTGGAGACGAGATTATTCAAAGTAATCTGCCAGGAAATCAAAATAAAAAGGCCAAGCAGAGCAACGTTCAGGGCAGATCACCAGTTCTCCACCATGATGCCAAAAGATGTAAAGGATGGTTCCCCGGCCCTCGACAGCCTAGAAGAATTCCCGATGGACAGCCGAAGCGGAAGCAAACACGAAATGTCAGCCAGACGGGACTTAGTCGTCTCCGGAACTGTAAGCAATATTTTGTTCCATTAACTGATAATATACCTAATATTCCTTGGAGCGTTTGTCATAGCCGATGCCAGCAGAATCAGGACCCGAAGGAGAAAGCAGCACGAACGGCCCGAACTGTTAGGCACGCTGACTAAGGAGAGGATAGTGCGAGCTGATAAGGATCCGTTTGAAAGCTGCGACCATGCTGAGATCTCACGCCGCGGGTCGCGCTTGGCTTCATCGGTATTCCTATCCCGTGAGTGATAGTAGAACATAAGCCTAGTTTTTAAGTACTGGATTTTGCGGATAGATGTTAATAACTTGAGTTTTAAACATTGCTTGATCTCATCACTAAAAGGTCCTGACAAGTGTTAGTCGAGTGACTGAATCTGTGCTTAGTTGTTTTCTAACATTAATTTATTTTGCATTATTTCAGACTCTTCAGTTGTGCTCCCAAACCCGATAGGGTCGACGCGTTCTGTGTAAGCAGCGTCGAAATTTCGTAACCAGGCTTTCCACCGTGGACCGCATCTTCCCAGCCACGCCCGTGTGCAGAAGAAGTTGTACACTACCCAGCCCAGTTCATCGATCTTCGAGGAACGGAATTAACGTCCAAGCTAAAGAACGACGACAATAATTGTAATTGGAAGCCCAGGAGTGTAAAGCCTTAATCAATATTTGAGTTTGCTATTTCATGTATATACCTTCCAATTGTTGTGGATGAATTAAAATATTCGTTGACTATATCATTCTCGCCTTTTCCTTCTCTGTCTACGACTTATGCTAGCCTCTGGGGGGAGAGGAACTACTCTGCCATTAAATTCCTATCTCAGCATAATTAAAATCGTGACATATTTCTCATTATTATGCCCTGTCATAACCATGAATATCTATTTTTTTATCGATAATTATTATTTTTCCGAAATCTGAGGTAGACAGTGAACTTCCTCATGCTTTGAAGGTTAAGTATGCAAAATTTCATTAAGATAGGAATAAAACCATAGATTTGCATAAGAAACAAACAAACAAATAAAAAACACACAAACAAACAACCTTCTTTATATACACTGAGTTAGCAAAACTCATGGGATAGTTACTTAATATCTGGACGGGCTACCTCTGGCTCTGTGGAGTGCAGCAATACGGCATGGTAGTGAGTCTGCAAGTCCCTGGTACACTTCTGGAGGCAGTTGACACCAGATAGTCTGCAGAGCCGAAGATAGTTGCTGCCCGTTTGTGGGCGGATGATCCAGTGCCCGTAGCCTGACTTCAACAGCATCCCAGATATGCTCGATGGGATTCATATCAGGGCTCCGGGCTGGCCAGCTCAGTCGTTGGACCTCTCCTGCATGCTCCTCGAACCATTCGCGGATGACATTGGAGCGATGTGGTGGAGCATTGTCATCTTGAAAGACTGCTACGTCGTCAGGGTGTTGAAATGTCAAAAACGGGTGCAGATGGTCACCGATGAGTTGACGATACCGTGGACCATTCAACGTTTGGTCCAGGATAACCAGAGGGCCCATTCCAAACCAGGAAAATGCACCCCAGACCATCACTGACGCCCCACCACCCTGCACCATCACCTGTTGGCATGCGGGATCCATCGTTTCGTGAGGTCTGCGCCACACACAGTGCCTCCCATCAGCGTGGTACAGTTGATATCGTGACTCATATGACCATATGACGTTACGCCACTGTTGCAGAGTCCAGCCAAGATGGTTGGTGGCAATTGCACGCCGGAGTGTCCGATGACGCTGGGTAAGCATTGGCACCCGTGTAGGGCGACGGCTGCCAAACCCGAGGGCATACAGATTCCGACGCATTGTCCACCGAGAGACGTTTCTAGTGCGGCCAGTATTGAACTGGTCTGTGATTTGCTGCACTGTTGCGCTCCTGTCTCTCTGAATCATTCGTCCCACGGTCACGATCATTCAGGGCAGCTGGACGCCCGGTATGGTGCCTGTTGTGGACTGTGATGCCTTCATCCAGCCATTCCCGATACACCCTGGAGACAGTTGAGCAGGGAAAGCCAAATTCCTGCACCACTGGCGAAATGGAACATCCCATGCGTCGGGCACCTACTATCATACCCCATTCCAAAGACGTCAACTCGCGACGACGTGCCATTTTTGATTAATCACTTATCCAAGCTCTTCCCACAACGTCTAATGGTCCATTCCCAGAATTCGTTACCCCTGTGAATTCGTGAGCCATGCCCATCAATCAATGTGCTTGCTATCCCATGAGTTTTGCTAACTCAGTGTATATAGAATAACTAGAAGAGATACCCGGCATTGTTCAGGATAATTACACGTGCGGGTAAACAGAACAATCTCAAAAAAATTAAATTATAACACCTCATTGGTTAAATAATCACTCAGTCAATAAAACACAGAGCAAAGGGATTATCCATTCTACAAAAGATACGAAAAACAGGAATTCTAGGTGATTTGCCAAGACCAGATAATGTAGACTCGAATTTTTCTTGCTCTTTTCGAAACTCCCTTTGCTCAGATGTTTCAAATGCCCGTATAGCTTTTTCTGGTTTAGTTGCAGAGTTTCTCTGACCAATACTCCTTCTTTCTCTTTCCTGTCCAGGCACATAAATTTTTGCCAGTCGTCTGGATGATTGATAGGGATCTCTAGGGAGACACGCATGGCTCCTTTGCCTCATCAATAGATGCTGCCTTATTGATGTTCTGTCACTGCATCATCATTTTATGCTCGTTATTAATGATTCTTGGAAACAAAGGTTCAATCATCGCATTATCAACATCTCAGTTTCCAAAATATACACATTCCCACAGAATATAGTCAAAATGTATTTTTATGAAATGTTTGCATCTGATGTGCTACCAAATAAGCTAGTTGATAAAAACAGTCCGAGGCACGCGCAGGGTTATGTTTAAATTTTGCAATATCTTAAAAATAAACACGAGAAAACGCTTAGAATTAATACAGTGAAAATTCATAATGAAAATTCGGAAAAATTTTTTAAATGCTCACAATGGATGGACCTCTCCATGTATTCCGCTGTTAGCCTCAATAATTTCTTAGTCATGTTATTTTACTTTAGATGTTCCCCTTGATGTCGTTGCAATTCCCACTCGATGTCTTGAAGTGGTGGCTGTTCATCTCGTTGTGCAGTCTAGTGGTCGCCGATTCTTCTATTTACCTGCTTATCATTTGCTCGTACAACACGGAGCTAAAGGATTGCTTCCTCTGTCTTCTCTCCTCTCTTTCTCAATTGTCTGATAACTCTCGATTATCTCCAGTTACTGATCATTTTTAAAAATTTTCAAGAAATCGTTAAGTACTAAGAAATCTCTTTTCTAAGAAAACCCTGAATAACAGGAAATCTATGCATTGTTCCAAATTCAACCTTTTCTATATTGAACAAACTTTGCGTTACATTGTTTGTCATGGGATATATATTGTTGATCCCTGCATAGTGTTGGTGCATTGCCTGTTGATACCATTGTTGATACCTATTGTTGCACAAAGTTTGCCTTGTATTGTTGGTCATGAAATATATATTGTGTGTACAGAGTTTTTATGAATTGCGTTTTGATATTATTGTTGATACCTATTGTTGCCCAAACTTTGCCTTGAGTTGTTAGTCATGAGATATTTCTCATTAATATGCCTTGCTATAACCATGAATATCGATTGTTTATCAATAATTGTTTTTTTTCGAAATCTGAGGTAGACAGTGACCTTCCTCATGGTTTGAATGTCAAGTACGAAAAATTTCATCAAGATCGGAATAAAACTGTCGATTTGTATAAGAAACAAACAAACAAACCCACAAACAGATAAAAAGAATGATGTTTGTGGGTTTAAGCGTTTGTTTGTGTGTTTGTTTTTTGATTTTGTTTTTTATACAAATCTACAGTGCCATTCCGATCTTGATGAAACTTTGCATACTTGACCTTCAAACCATGAGGAAGGCCACTGTCTACTTCAGATATCGGAAAAATAATAATTATCGATAAAAAAATCGATATTCAATGGATATGGAAGGGCATATTAATGAGAAATATCTCATGACCAACAATGCAAGGCAAAGTTTGTACAATAATAAGTATCAACAATGGTATCAACACGCAATTCACACACTCTACACGGATCAAGAGTATATATCTCATGACCATCAATGCAAGGAAAAGTTTGTGCAACAATAGAGGTATCAACAATGGTGTCAACATGTAATGCACCAACACTAGGCAGGGATCAACAATATATATCTCATGACCAACAATGAAAGGCAAAATTTGTGCAATATACATAAATTTCAATTTGTAACAAGGCATTAAATTCCTGTTATTCAGACTTTTATTAGAAATGAGAGTTCTTGAAACTTAACAATTTCTTGAAAATCTTTAAAAATGATCAGTAACTGGATATAATGGAATGTTAAAAGAATATTGAGAAAGAGTGGAAAAACGACAGACGAAGCACTCCAAAAAGTAAGAAATCTAAAGACAACCTGAGGACACTTCTAAAGTAAGATTACGTGAGTAAGAAATTATTTAGACTAGCAGTGGCAACCTTGGAGAGGTCCATCCATTGTGAGCCTTAAAAATTTTTTTTACTGTATTAATTCTTAGTGTTTTCATGTGTTTATTTTTAAGATGTTTCAAAATTTTTTCCAAAAAAAAGTCCGAGTCACGCCGGGTTTATCACCTAGCTTGGTTGGTAGCACAGCAGTTCCAAACATTTTCAAAAAAATACTTTTTGATTATTTTGCTCAGAATGCGATGACTGAACGTCCGTTTCCAAGAATTACTGATAATGAGCAAATAGTAAAGATGCATTTACAAAACATTAATAAGGCAGAGTCTATTGATTAGGCACAGTAGTCACGTGTGTCTCTCTTAAGCTCCCAATCAAACGTCCAGACGACAGGCAAAAATTTATGAGTCTGGAAAGTGAGGATAAATAACGAGTATTGGTCCGACAAACTCTGCAACTAAAACAGAAAACGCTATACAGGCGTTTGAAACATCTGAACAAGGGGAGTTTAGAATAGAGCAACAGGGTATAAGAGCTTCTACCTCAATGGCAAGAAAAACTTGAGTCTAAAGCATTTGGTGATGCTCCGCAGTGGTGAAGCAAGTCAAGAAGAGTTTAGATAAGGTCCCGGTAATCACCTAGATTTCCTATTTTTTGTATTTTTAGTAGAATAGATAATCCCTTTGCTCTGTATTGATTGAGTTATTATTTAACCCACTGGGTTTTATAATTTAATTTTTTAGATTGTTCTCTTTACCTACAAGTGTAATTATCCCAGGCAACACCAGATAACTCTGCTGGTTATACCACCCTTTTATTTTTTCAACCAAAGCAGATATGTCAATTTTGATCAATCCAATGAATAGGAAGTTGTGGATGGCCTATCCCTTTGTGCACTTTTCATCACCCCAGATATGCAAATTAGGACACATTCAAAATTTATCTCAAAAACCGTAAGGGATAGAGTAAAAAACTTCTTCAGCATAAAAAAAAACAAACAAAACAAAAAAATCATCCAAATCGTACCAACCAATCACCCACAATCACGTGGTGAACTGTTTGTAGCTTACAAACAGTCACACAGCACAAGGAAAAACTGAATGTTGATATTTCCACCATGTAAAGCATACAAATCAAAAAATTAACATAAATTACCATACTCACATTCACTTTCATGCGGAAAAGCAAGCAAAAGGCATGTTTCAGCACACATAAGACAGAGCAATTCCAGGATAGCAAGCTACACTGTTCCGGAAATGGTCAACATGATCTTCTCCTCAAACGATGCGTCACGTTCTTCAAAGATTAGAGGCTACAGGGAATTTTAATGCAGAACGAGGACGACCAAGGGCATAAGGCGACGAGGATACAACAACACTAGTTCTGGCTGCAGTTGCTGCACATCCCCACACAAGCAGCAGCGCAATTGCTGCAGATTTTGGGTGCCATTAGAGAACTGTTCTCAACATTCTATACGTACATCATTTTCACCCATACCATATCCATTGTCACCAGGAGTTACTGCCATTGGATTATGTTGCTAGGGCTGCCTTCTGCAACTGGTTACTTACCTGCCTGGATGACAGTCCAAACTTCATTCATGAGGTGTTGTGGACAGATGAAGCCGAGATCACCAGGGATGGAGTTATCAACAGGCACAACCATCATCATTGGGCAGACGAAAACCCACAATGTCTGCGAGAAGCAACTCATCAAGTGAACTGGAGAATCAATGTTTGGTGTGGATTGTACAATGACACTGTGGTTGGACCGTATTTTTACGATGGAACACTGACTGCAGAACGCTACCGGGCTGAAATTCTCATCGTGGTAGTCACAGATTTCATTGACAATTTGCTATTGGCCTCGTATCAGCGCACGTGGTTTCAGCATGATGGAGCTCCTCCACATTACAGGTTGGCGAGCGTCTAAGTGAGATGTTTAGACAACAATAGACTGGCCAAGGAGGACCAGTTCGTTGGCCATGCCGCTCCTCTGATTTTACAACACTTGACTTTTTCTTGTGGGGATATCTGAAGGACAAGGTTGATGCTACGCAGCCCACCTCACTGGAAGATCTGGTTCAACGAATCCAGGCAGATACGATGTCTTGCCGATGTCTTGGCGTCATGTAGGTTCCGTGGCCAATTGTGTTATGGTGCCCACGGTCGTCACATCGAGCATTTTGTTGATTAACTTTTTTTAAACTGTTTGAAGTAACTTGTTTGTGCAGTGTGACTGTAAGCTACAAACAGTTCACCACGTGATTGTGGGTGATTGGTTGGTCCGATTTGGATGTTTTTTTTTTCTGTTTTGTTTTTTTATGCTGAACAAGTTTGCAATTGGGTTTTTTTTCTCTATCCTTTACAGTTTTTGAGATAAATTTTGAATTAGTCCTAATTTGCATATTTGGGATGATGAAAAGTGCACATTGGGATAGGCCACCCACAACTTCCTATTCATTGGATTCATCAAAATTGACACATCTGCTTCGGTTCAAAAAATAAAAGGGGGGTTCAGACTCTTGTATTCACCCTGTATACAGGGTGATTTACATCGAATGTAAAATACTTAAAGGGGGTATCATAGAGGTTAAGATAAACACAAAACGTCCTATGAACATGGGTTCAAATATGAACGATAACTGAGATATGAACAGAAATAAAAATGCCGCCACCAAGATCAACAAGTTAATAACTCAGATTCTGTACAGCCTAGATTAATGAAATTTGGAGGAATAACAGAGTACATAAGACTGTGTATACTTTTAAAATTTGATCTAATTCTAACAAGAAGTTTCCAAGTTACTCATTCAACATCATAATACGTGTTCACTTGTGAGTACTAACTAGCACTTGTCACAATTTTGACTGTGTAACTTGGAAACTTCTCGTTGGAATTCAATCAAATTTTAACGGTATACACAGTCTTATGTACCTTGTTATTCCCCCAAATTGCATTAATCTAGGCTTTACAGAACCTGAGTTATTAACTTGTTGATCTTGGTGGCGGCATTTTTATTTTTGTTCATATCTCAGTTATCGTTCATATTTGAACCCATGTTCATAGGACGTTTTGTGTTTATCTTAACCTCTATAATACCCCCTTTAAGTATTTTACATTCGATGTAAATCACCCTGTATATAGAAGAAGAACAAACACTACCCCCATAAAATATTAAATAATATGGAAGAAATTGACAGTAATTTATTATTTAACCAATTATTGAAAGAAACAAGTATTCAAAACCTGCTATATAAAAATAGAAACATAAAAAAGATTTGTGAATGACAAAAAATAAACATTAATTCCTAACAATGACAATTACGTCACAAAGAAGTAACATTTTTTTCTCTCTTAACAATTGTATAAGAACTTTAAATCCGTGCTAAAATATATAATTACAACTGATGTTGCCATAAGAAAGGCGAAAGTCGACTATCGTACAGTTATTGTGAAATAAAATTATTTTTACCACTAACAACAAATGTGAGTGCTGGAACTTGACTGAAGTCATCTCAATTTATTCTACAATTGATATTACTTATTTTTGTAGTCTTCTTGTTATTGCCTGGGCGAACGTCCATGGCGTCTTTGTTTGAACGAGGTTTCTCAATCTTCTAGGTTGTAATGCATCGGCGTTCTCGATATTAATTTCAATTGTGTGCTCATGGCACTATTTCGATAATTCTCCACTCCTTGGTTAACTCGTTCGTCGTCGTTTATAAAGTTTCACAAGCCCTCCTGGTTTATTCGAGCATTCCAAAATCGACACCGTTTTTCTTCTTTACTGCCCCGTCGCTAGGCAACTGCAACAGTCAAGTTCTTTTTCCGTCCGTTAAAAATAGCAACATTGTTATGTTAGTTTCACATTATTTGGTAAACTTCTAGGATGATTTCATCGAATAATTATGAGTCAAAATCGTTGATTATAAAATCTGAGGAAAAGCAGTATAATAAAAGCGTAAACCAAAAACTTTTTTCAAAAAGAACGAAAAAATTGGGTCGGGGGGTGAGTCGCTACAATATATAGAAGGCTAGTTGTATTTCGTGTGAGGAGGAAATGTATTATCCAAAGGAGAAGGAAATTTCGACTCGAATCAAGGAACCCTTCAATTACATCAGTTATCACAAACCCGAGAAGTCTACATTTGTGGAACATGTTATAACCACATGACGTGTGGGAAAAATCGATAATTCCGGATCTTACACTACAATGACGACCCCAGAAAACTTGACTTTTTAGAATCTCTGGAGATTTCTAAAATACCACCAGATAAAATATTAAACCATGAAAGAGGCCCATTGGACCTATCACAGTGGTATCCAGTGACTTCAAAACTTTAATGTGGGGCAAATTTATTTCCGGAAATAAGAACTATGTTTATAAGACCATTTTATTTTTCTGTAGATAAATTTATTGTAGATAATTTACTTTAGATAATTTGGTTTTGTGTAAAACTCTTTTGTTCAACTCTTGTAAAGCTTTTGGACACGCCTCCAATCCTGTTAATTATCCCCTGTCACAGAATTTTGCGCCTCCGATCTCAAATTCTGAAACAATAAAGCCCTTCTCTGTTGTGAGCTCCGACAGAAGCCCACAAGCAAAGGAAGGAAAGTGACAGCGCCATCTATCATCAATAAAGGCGATGAGAATAAAGAGAAGAAAAAGCGAGATGACGGAAAGGAAATGCGTAGGGAAAGGAAGTTGCACAGAGTGCTAGAAAATGGTAAAAGCACGAAATGCGCGAATTTTAAACTGGACGGTTGAAGACAGACGTTTGTAAAAGGAAACCTGGCAATAGCTCAAAAATGTGTAATAGACTATTACTTTATCCGTGCTTTCGGATTAGAAGTTGTGCTATTATTGACTCAGAGGGCGCTGCGTTAGTTTCGGCTTGAATGTTTGGTTTCGCTTTTTCAAGTCACGTGTGTTGCAACCATCGAATCGACCGCGTCGATGAAATCAGACTTAACCATATTTCTGAACAGCCGGCTCGGTGGCCAAGAGCGTTGAGGCGCAGGTCTTGCCGCTCTCATAAGCAGCGAGTTGCGGGTTTGAATCCCGCCAAGGGCATGGATGTTTGTGTTTGTGTTTCACCATCATCTTTTCATCCTAATCAGCTAGTCTCCTGGAAGGGGGAGATGAGAGCTGGAAATCCATCCATCCATCCATCTATATTTCTGAACTCTCTCTGGATTCAAGTGTACTTTGCTTTACCGTGCAGATCTCCCCGACGATTTCGGCTAATTCATCATCACGGTATCGAACGCGGGACGACATTCAATGCACGAAAAGAAATGCTAGTAAATGGATATGACAGATACAAGCATCGAGGTAAACTTTGCACTTTCATATCGCCGATAGTCGTTTCTGTCAATTCCATTTTCGAGCAGAGCAATTCCTTTCGTGTATTGAATGTCATCCCGCGTTCGATATGTGACGCTAAATTATGCCGAAATTGCCAGGGAGAAAAAAAAATATGTCGTTTTTTAATATTATTGTGTATCAGGGATAAGAAAGAAAAGAAGTGAACGGGGGACGTTTGGGTTTAGTAGTATGACATCATATAATAACAATCCGTTAATGCACGTTGACATCACGTACGAATTGTCTTTGCAGATGTGCTAACATTGAACCAGATGGGGTGGCAATCGAAATTTGAATGGGAAACCGAAGGTTTTAATTGTAAACTGAATTCTACACGAATTTCTCATTACATACGTTTGAATGGGAAACTGAAGAAATGCCAGGTCTCATTACTTTAACGGTCTCTGGTTAGAGAGTAGGTAGCAAGCATGAAAGGTGGAAAGAGAGAAAGCAGGAGCTTGTACGTGATTCCCCGAAAAGAGAAAGCTCATTAACTAGTGCTTTGCTTTCCACTACGAGCCAAGAGATTAAACTGAGACCAAAGGAACTTTCTCCGAGCGTGGCATAGGAGCCAGGACTTTGTAACTGCGCTACTAATGCGAGAGAATCAATTGTGTCTAACGATTTGATTTTCATAGAGTCTTCATGTATCAAAGATAAGTGCTTCGACGGTAAAAACGCCGATGCAACTACTGGGGAAGGAAACAATGCCAGCGAGCCCAGCGAGTTGTCGCAGAGGGAAAACTAAGTTCAACGTCAAGCCACGATGGGCGAGCAACGAGATCGTCCTTTCCGGAGTTCCGTCATTTGCAGCCGTCGCAGGTGATTTCGGAGTTCCTCGTCTACGTGGGACCACTTCACGAGACCTACAGACAAATCTTTTCGAGCTGCATCCACGGCGGACAAGCTAAAATTTACGAACGGAGTTTCATAGTCGCACCGTGGTCAATAAGAAGCTTCTTCCGAGAAGGATTGGGCACCATACTCCCCTACTGAAGTAGGCGTTTTATCTCTCTCAATTGTTAATTCCCCCTTAATACTTGCTATTAGTTACCTTATTCTCCATGGTGCATAACTGTCTATAAATTGCTATCTGAATTGTTTCTCGGGTTGGCTTTCTATGTCAGCCATTTTTGAGTTCTCGCACTAATTGTGGCTTATTTGTTTATTTGCATGTTTCCCTAATTCGGGTTATTCAATCATCAAGAAATAGTTTCCAGTGGGATGTATTCAAACGCATGCAGCGTCGCCGCTCACCATTTTGGGTTTAACCAGAGAGCTTAAAACTACGAGAGGGGACAGTAGCGTCGGAAGCTTTGATCTCAATGTAACACGCTGACGTTATGGGAGATGGTGGCGCCCTCGTGTAGCATGTAAGGGCCCGGAATCTTTCCCTATAGTTTTTTTATGGAAAAATCTTAAATTTTCATATTTTCTCCCACACACTGGTTAATTTTAAAAAAAATAAAAATCGTTTTTTACTCAAATATGGTATAGTCTACAAATATGTAAAAAGTTTTGAGTGAGACGATAAATAAATTTTAAAAAAATATTTAAACATTTCCTCTTCTGCTTGTTGGACTGCAAAAGAAGAAAATGAACATGAAACAGTTTCTGAATAACAAACATTTGTATACTGTATTAAAAATTCATTTTCCGAATTTTATAAAATTAAATTAGTAAAAAACGCTTTTAAAAATATTAAAAAAAAAATTTTTCGAAAACAAGTCCATTCTATCAAGTTTTATTTCCTATATTCTAAAATTTAATTGAAGATGAAATTCAAAGAACAAACTAACATAAATAAAAATGTGTGGAATGGTTTAATCGAAGGATTAAGTATTTCTGTAATAATTTTGTTTCCTGCATCTTTACAAATATTTTTTCTAATAAATTTGTACTATTCTGAATTACATTAATGGAAATGTATTTGTCCATATGGATTTAGAATTTTGTCCATATGAATTATTAAGTAAAAATTTTTAAAAAGATTTTTTCGAAATTGGAAATTACGGTAATAGAAAATTCAGAGGGCACTGGAAGTTTCTGTTATTTTATAATTTGTTTGGGCGGATTAAGTATATTAAAGAGTGTCGTACACAAGTTTATTTTAGTCAACTTATTTTCATTAAAAAATGTATAATTTTTAGTTTAGAAAATAAAAGTAATTTCAAATTAGAGAATTATGAAAAAGTAACCGTTTACAAGTAACCGTGGAAATAGCCATATCGTGATTGCTCATTCATGAACTGATTAAGTACGAAATGCTCTGCACACATACAATTATTTCGATTTAAATGTTCAACACTTGTGTTTTCTAAATTAGCTCTTCTGGTATCTAATACCCATTGCTTAAATCTATAGAGCCAACGTTTAATGTAAAATATCTTTACAAGTATATAGCGTTAATAGATTACAGTTATCATACGTTTGCGAAAGTATTCATTGAATTTCTGTTATAATAAATTAAAATCTGTTTAATTTATATTTCTGGATCATTTGGGAAGCGGAAGAAACTCAAATTAGAATTCTTCTGAAAAAAAAATTATACAATCATTTGCGGAACACCATCTATCAGTAGTTTTCCTTGAAGCCATTGAAAAATTTGATCCAGAAACACTTGTTGGAGTTAAATAATAATAAAAATACCAAGAAACATTCACAAAAATTTTGAGAAAATCAAATAAATGCTTGAAAAAGATGTTTTTTTTTTCTTTTCTTGTTTTTTTTTTTTTTTTTTTTTTTTTGTTCCTTTTTTGGTAACTGTTTATCCAACAAAAGCTGAGCAAACACTGTTTCAGAAGTCGCAACCATCGGAGATTGATATAGGATATGAACGAAAATGACACAGTTGGACTTCGAAACAAGAGACTTATTGGGGGGGGGGGGGAAAGATCCGCTCTTGTGAATTGTCCATTGTTTCGAGGTATCGTCTTTCGCAGTATAAAATCATAGTAAATGTATATATGTAAATAGATCTTAAAATAACTTTAATAAACATGTAAGTAAATGTTAAAGAAACTGTTATGAAAATGAAAGTGTAAAAAAAAAAGAAAGAAAAAAAAAAAGCGCGTTTTCGAAACTAGCTGACACGACTTACTACGCCGAAATTCCATCTCGACCTTCTGAAAATTTGTTCATTGTTTCCATTGTTCATCCGGGCCCATTACTTCCGAAATCCGTTGTTTCGGGGTCCGTTGATTCGAAGTTCAGCTGTGTACAAAATAATTTCTGATGATTTTTTAAATATACAATTTTAATTGAACGAATAAATAAGGAAATAAATTAAATTCTCGTAAGTTTTAATTTAAATAAACGCAAGTATTTTAGAAAAACAGGGGCAACAGTAGTAACCAGTAGTTAATTTAAACAAATGACTTTAAAAAAGTGTTTATTTCTTTTTCTAATTTTTTTTTTTATTTTTTAAATTTTAAAGTGCACCCATTGAACTACTTTGCACATTTTATTCCATAAATTAAGATAAAGATATAAAATTTAAACCAAATTTTTTATAAGTTTCATAACATTTTTCGAAGATTGATGTAAGAGTTCAAGAAATTTCTAAAACGATGTTGTTTAATTGAAGGATTAAATTAATTTTTTTTTCTATCTTTAATTATGTGGAATTTGATCAGTATAATTTAATTATAATGTAGATTTTCATTAGGTTAAATTTCTTTCCTTGTTTTTTTTAATATAATTTTAATATTTTCAGCCAATGGATTATTAAAATGGAGAAAGAAAACCATGCTTCAGAAAAAATTTTTTTTTCCAAAATATTTGGGACTTAATTTTAATGATATTTTTAAAACCAGAGTTTATTTCATTTCCACACAAACAATAAATTTTGTTTTAATTTCCGGTGTAAATAATCTCTATGAAAATTTGTTAAAAACGTAAAAATTCCCTTTGAAATATATAGAATTGGTATCCTGGCCCTTACTTGCTACGAGAGGGCGCCACTGATTTGATGACGTTTCATGATGACGTAGGCGTTACACTTTTTTTGCTTACTGTCCCCTCTCGTAGTTTTAAACTCTCTGGTTTAACGTGGTAATGTACATTGGACTTAAATTAACGTTAAAAATGATGAGTAGTGTAAACGGTTAGCCTTGCTACAAAGTAATTCCTATTTTGCTCATTTCTTTAATTTGTATAACTAGAGCTGAGAAAATTGTTTATGCTGTCATTTGTTAAATTTAAAGAATGGAGAATTAGAATGATTAACTACTTGGCATGTTAATCATTGTTCTATTATTGCAGGTTTTAATGTAATGGTAATTGTTAGAATATATATCTTTCAACCTGAGTCTCAATTATTGTTTAGCCACTTTTCTTTGTCCTACTTTTATTTACCTCATTAATAAATGTTTAATTGTTATTAAATTTCCACTTTGTATATGATTCTCGTGTTCACCGTTTGACCAGCAAATTTCACTGCGCACATTTCTCTTAAATTTATCCGTGATATCCCCCTTTTGTGTAAACCAAATCAAGTAGCACTGCTCCTGTTTTGTACCCCCATGTTATTAATACTGACTCTGAACTAGTCAACCTGAATCATACTGAAGAAGGTCGCTTAGTGACCAAAATGTTTATATTTAAGGTGTATTAAATTATGTTTGTGGACAAGTGGAGTTTCCTTCCTTCATCTCTTATGAAAGAAATACACGTCTCTCCCTTCAGCTCCCTAACAACAGTTTGGACAATTAGAGAAAATTTCTTGTTTCTTATACAAATCTACAGTTTTATTCCTGTCTTGAAGAAATTTGGCACACTTGATCTTCAAACCAAGGGTAAGGTCACTGTCCACATCAGATTTCGAAAAATTAGTAATTATCGATAATAATCTATGCTCATTATGATGGCGGGGCATACTAATAAGAGGTATCTCATACCAACAATGAAAGGCAGAGCTTGTGCTTTAAAAATTAGGTTCAATTTGTAATAATGCATAGAATCCCTGTTGTTCGGGAGTTTTTAAGAATTTATAATTCTTACAACTTAACATTTTCTTGAAAATCTGTAAAAATAACCACTAACTGCTGATAATGGAGACTTAGCAGACATTTGAGGAAAAACTGGAAAGGCGACAGAGGAAGCAGTTCCTTCGCTCAGTGTTTTATTGGTTTCGCCAGCACACAGCTGCAACTGAGCAAACGGTGAGCCTGTTAACAGATGAAGCTGCGACTGCTAGACCAAACAAAGTGATAAATGGCCAAGTTTTGCTTCAAAACATCGAGAGCAGAGTGCAATTGCGATAGCAGTTTACCAAGTATTGAATAACTGAAATGAATGAGCATTGGTCAGAGAAGATAAAAAGTTCCCTAGGCTTCGAAACATCTGAACAACGGGAGCTTTGTCCACAGCAGGAAGTTGCAGAATTACTGAAAACCAATTTGTGTTATTATTTAACTTCTTGAGGTTGCCCTGTTTAATTACAACTGTAAATATATCGGGCTACACCGGATGCCTCTTGTAGTCAATCTATATATACCATATAAATAAGAATTGTAACGGTCCCCCCAGCCCTAGATCATTGATTTTTGAAAAAAAATTCCTACTGCTTCCTCTTAACTTTTTGTGTATTTTTTTCATTTTGTAAATCGCCAGATCTTTATTTATCGTATTGTTGATTTTATTTTGATTAGTATCACTTGTGTTCGAAATTCGACCAATTGTGTCAACGATGAATTGTAGCTACGAAGATTATTTAAATACATCTCTCACTGCAAGTGAATCGATGAATCTCACGAGAATTGAACTGAATTCTCACTGATGGACATACGACGCCATCTCTCGGCATCTATTAGCATCCTATCGGTATAGGTTTTTAATTAATATCTCGGCTAATTGTGGTCTCAGATACTTGTTTTTTCTTTTCTGTGCTTCTATGGCACAGTACCTTTCGAATGAAATAAATTTCATTCCCCTTTAGTTTATATCCCAAAAATGTTCCCCAATTTCGACGTTCACGTATTAATATATACATTCTGTGCGCGTCTATTGTTATTTTCTGACAATTTGATGTTGACAATCGACTAGGCTATTGTTTACACCATCAACCAACACCACCTCTACTCAAAGCCTGAGCGCGAAAATTTCATACATTGTTACATCACCATACCTAGTCATAATTTAGAGCTTATTATTGGTAGAAATGCGACTAAAGATGACTCCGGGGCCAACGATATAACGGGACCCAAAGCGGAAAAGTCACCTGAGCAACTTAGTCCAGCCAACAATCCAATCTTCATTGTTTTCATCTTCGATTTTAACAATCAGTATTTTTTCGTTTATGGGAAATAATGAAGATTGGATTGTTGGCCGGACTAAGTTGGTCAGGTGACTTTTCCGGCTGGGGCCCGTTATATCGTTGGCCCCGAGATGACTAGCAGCCGACGAGAAAGACAGGCCGCGGCACTGAAAAGTCACCTGACCATAGCGGTCTGAGCAACAATCCAACTTTCATTGTCTCCATCTTGGATTTTAATAATCAGTGTGTTTTCGTTTGTTAGAAACAATGAAGGTTGGATTGTTACTCGGACTACTATGGTCGGGTGACTTTTCAGTGCCGGGGCCTGTCTTTTTCGTCGGCTACGAGATGACTACTTATGACGTTTTAACAATGTATGACGTTTCCGCGCTCAGACTTTCTCTTTAGGTGGTGTTTCATGAACTCTCGCAACAATACCATCCGTGATAATAGAGTGTCTGGATTGCTGAAGAAGAAAATAAGGAGTTGTTCGTGCGTTCCAGTGTGTCCGAAAATGGACAGACGTGAACTTCGGGTGTTCCTCTGATCTGCTAGGATCGAACACGCCCTCCCACCGATGAAGAATGTGCCATTTGAAAAGAATGTGAAACGACAAAGCTTTCGATGATCTCTCATGCAATCTAAAATAGAATCAGGTTTCAACCCTCCATACGTTAGTCAGATGAATGAAAGAGAGGGTATTTGAAGTAATTTTAAAGATAGGTGGCAATACAAAGTATTAATTTTCCATGTCTGCCTATTTTTGTCATATGTCCTTTTTTCCACCAAAAATATTGCTTCTTTTTGTATAATTTAATGTCTAATTGTAAATGATTATTTAATTTCTTCAGTCGACGATAAAATTTTAATAAAGGCCTAGGGAGTGTGAGTAACATAATTGATGATACTGAAAATTATATGACCAAGAAAACCTTGTATGACGACCATGCTCAGTTATGCTTAAAGAAACAAATATCTACTGTGATGTAAGCTAAGAGAATTTTACTTTTCCTAAAATTGATTATTTTTACGTCATTCGATGGACATTTAAATAATAAATACAATTATTTTACATTGAAATAATAAATACAAAAAAATAATAAAGAGACATTATAATTATCTTACTTACCTGGATAAAATTATGATGATAATTTGGAAAAATTGATATCCGAAAACCATAACCAGTTTTCTCAGTCATCTATTCATTCGAAAACACTTCTCCTCGTGACTGTCCAGCCATCGTTAGTGAATGCTGAGTGAAACGATGACTCCATTCCATAACCGTCAAGTTTGGAGATTATTGAAGTCTCAGGAAGCCAACGCCGTTGCAGTTGTTTCAAGTAATTTTTTCTCTATGTTAGCTTTTGGGGGCCCTTTTACCATGTTGGTCACTAAGAATTCATGTAAAGACCCCGATCCAGCCTCGAACTCGAAAATATTGGAAAAAAACAAACTCACTCTACGAAACGAGATTAAAAATGGAAGAGCTCGTAGAAACTCTGTAATTAACCTTTGTGGAAAATCGATTAAGTTCAATATGAATAAGAATTAGTAAAAAAGAGCCGTGAACCTGAAAAGACAAAAAGAAATAATAAAAAAGGAGAAGGATTGGTTTAATGCGTATAATATGAAACTTACCTTCTGGGAGTTAACTTGTCAGGTTTGTTCTGCTGGTGGGCTCTTACTAAACTATCCCTTGCCCTTAGCTTGGTATGAATGTTGAGTTCTCTGACCACCCCAACTGCGCATTACCGTTTGATTAGTAACTTATTAGAAGGAATTCTGCGCCCCGCTCCGTTAGATGAAGTATTTCCACCTGTTTGGTCCACTTACTAGAACATGCGTACAACTTTCGAGAAGATTTGTGTTCAGAGGAGGAAGCAAAATATATAGAATTTAATGGGTGGTACTTTAAAAGATAGAACCCCAAAACTTAAGAGTAAACGTGGCTCGTTAAAAGACTTTTATTTTTGGTTTACAAATTGCGATATTTATTTATGAATTACAAAAATTCTGTACAAAAGAATGTTCTGTACAATATGATTTAATTGAGGAATAGGTATTGCGATCTCAATTACAAAAGAAAATATTTCCAGAATAAAATAAAGAAATACGTAAATGTACGTTAAATACAGCAAAACACTGTAACGAGAAATATTAATCGCTACATTGAGCGAATTGAAATTAAATATAAAAAAAATTTAGACAGACTAATTCCTTATAAAGAATAAGGAAAAGACATTACAAAATTCCCATTTAGCGTCTAAAGAAAGGCTGCGAAATAATAAATAATTATTAATGGGGAATAAGATTAAAAATGTGCAGCATGGCGTCCCTTATGCGCGTTATTGTTGAAATAGCATTAAAAGAAATTTCATTATTACCTTATAGGTAAACCCGCAAAACAATGCTGCTTGGTAAAGAATCATGGCTGCCGCGAGAAAGAGAGAAATTCAATAAGAAACTAAACATCGAACGGCAGGGTAGGAGTAATTTGCAGAGCATTGGAATGAAAATAATAAATGGAAGTTGAACGTCATGCTGCAGGCTAGTAAGGACGTGGAGGACCAGAAGGAGGGATGACTGGTCAAGCTGGAAGTGGTCTGTCTGAAATGAAAAAAAACCAGTAACCACGGAAAGAACATCAACAATAGTGGGACACACATCCCCGTGATCACGAAAATTATTCGCGAGGGACAACTAACTGCAGACAGTAATAGTCACGTGAAGATTTTTTAATTAACATTTATTAAAACAATATATACTCAACAATCACTGTTTGCAAAACAGTAAAAAAAACTTAAAGAATAGAGAAAATAGAATAATTATTTACAAATAAATAAATATAATTTTCCCGAACAAGTTGTCTATTCTTCCTTTGATTAAACTAAAGTAAGGGAGTCTCAGCGACGTTTAGAACTTAAGAACTCAGTGTTGTGTTTTTTCTGTGTGTTTTGGGTCAGGCTCGCCTCGCTCACACTTGCACCTATTGCGCATCTGCTAATTGGCGACTGACCAATTTTACCTAAAAAGACGAACTCGTACACGTTATTAGACGATAGTATATCCAAAATAGTGATAGAAAGTAACTTAGGAAATAACAATTTTTTTTAATTCATTGTAATCCAATACGTCTATCCAGAGCCAGTATGGCCCGAGGCCGACGAGTTGGGTCTCTGGATGGACCTGGATTAACGACTGCTGTACGATGGTCACAGCAGCGGGGGGAGGGGGGTGAAGATCCTGAGTCACTGATGAGTCGTCCATCCAGTGACTAGGCGTGCCTGATGTTGCTTAACTCCACTGAAGTTATGTTTCAGTGAAAGCCCACCAGGCCACTGCCTCCCCCCCAAAAGCCTCGCCAATTCAAAGAGCATTGATAGATTGATTATTCAATACACAGATATTTGATTGATAGATTGATTATTGACTGAACTTTTACGGGTAGGACTTCCCCGGAAAGTCTAAACTGAAGATTTTCTTGTGGCTTTAGTGAGACTACTTGTGTTTTGACGATTAATTTTGGAAACTGTCTAGTCCAGTGAAACGACAAAAAGGGAAATAAAAAGAAGCGGTGTTTATCGCGCAATCGAAGACTAAAGAGAGAAGAAAAAAAATAAGAAAAGAACTTACCTTTGAATTTATTTACGATACGAATTCATTTTCTTAGAATGAAAGTAGCATTTCTTTACTCACCAAAATAGATAAAGTACCAGTGGAGGTACAAGATTTGAGCCTATCCGAAGGCCCATTAGAGAATAGTCCGATCACAGCTTAGTTTGAATACTGATTTCCGTTGAATGTGTAACGAATGGTCTGCGCCGGACCCGTTACAATATATAAAGAAGAATGTTCGTGGGTTTGTGGGTGGGTGTGTTTATTTCTTATACAAAGTTACAGTTTTAAGCTACATACCCAAAGCTTGCTAGAGGTTTAAAGCGAAGCTTCCATTTTAAAGCAAATTCTACTCTCGAGAAAATGCAGCTGTAGCTTGCAAGCTGTATAGCAAAAACTAGCGTTGAAGATATCCCATAGCTAAAGTTTCTCGCGAGAAATCGTAGGCGGGAATTCAAAAAAAAACATGGCGCCTCTCAATACACGAAAACGTTTGTTGTTACAGAGAAGGAGTTTAATTTTAAAAAGCTATTGATAATTAATCGTAAAAGTATTTTG
The DNA here is from genome assembly GCA_023313115.1 of Rhysida immarginata. Taxonomy (NCBI): domain Eukaryota; kingdom Metazoa; phylum Arthropoda; class Chilopoda; order Scolopendromorpha; family Scolopendridae; genus Rhysida; species Rhysida immarginata. The sequence goes on from JAHWFO010024188.1 coordinate 40,209, forward strand.
TATAGAAGAAAACATATTTCCACTTTAGCAATACGCGAGTTTTATTTTTATTTTCGCTGAGGCTACAATAAATGGAGTAAATAAATGAAATAAAACCAATTAAATTTAAAAAAAAACAGAACTAATAATTAATTAAATAAACTTAACTAATAAATAAAGTAAAATAATACACAAATTAATAAAATAAAATGAGCAAAATAACAATTTAATATATATAATAAATTCAATAAATACTACAAATTAATTAATGAATATAATGTATAATAAATGGAGGAGGCCGTGGCCTGGTGGGCTTCTACTGAACACACAACTTCAGGGAAGTTAAGCATCATCAGGGAAGTTAAGCAACCATCAGTGAAATACGTTCTTCACCCCCGCGGCTTCTGCGACCATCTTACAGCAGTCGTTAATCCAGGTCCATCCAGGGACCCAACTCGTCGGCCTCTAGCCATAGAGGCCCTGGATGGACGTATTGAATTAAAATCAATAAAAAAACAAAATAAAAAATTATAAAATAACAAATTAAAAAATATATAAAATTAGCTCAATCAAATGTAATAAAATAAATTAATAAAATAATAAATAAATAAGTAAAATAAAAGAAACAAATAATTAATAAAAAATTTTTAAAGCATAGTATAATACTCAAAGAAGTAATAGAAATAATACTCAATTCACGGAATTCTTCCTTCACTTTTCACCTTTGCATTCACACTATCATCATGACTCCATGCACGCACCGATTGCTTTCATGAGAGAAAGGCGTGTACTGCCAACACCACCTAGACAGAAGGCCTGCGCACAGAAACGTCATACATTGTTACATCACACAAAAGCGGCTATTGTTAATCGTATTTCTACCAATAATAAGCCCTGAACTTGGCCGTTTGATGATGATGTAACAATGTATGACATTTCTGTGCAGAGGCCTTCTGTCTAGGTGGTGTTGGTACTGCGCATGTGCCTCGATCATTTCCAAGCTGCTAGTAGCTTTAAAATCAAAGTGACCTACATATTCGCTTGAAGCGAAAAGCAGCTTGAAATTCCTCGCGCTATACGCAACTCGCGCATATCAGCTTGGTGTTTAGGATAGCATGAGCTTGAAAATCACACGCAAACGCTCAAAGCATCAAGCTTCACGCTCCAAGCGAGCTATGGGAATGCACCTTTATTCTGAACTTGCAGAAATTTTGCACACTTGATCTTCAAAGCATGAGGAAGGTCGTTGTCTACCCCAGATTTCTAAAAAATAATAATTTTCGATAATAAATCGATATTCATTAATAAAAAGTATCTCATGACCAACAATGCAAGGCAAAGTTTGTACAACAATGATATCAAAACACAATTCACAAACACTAAGCAAGGATCAAAAATATATATCTCATGACTAACAATCCAAGGCAAAGTTTGTAATTTATAAATAAGGTTCAATTTGTAACAATGAATAGAATTCTTGTTGTTTGGGCCTTTCTTATGATTGATTGTTGCAGAACTTAACATTTTCATGACTATCTTTAAAATTGAACACTAACTGGAGATGAAAGAGAGTTACCAGACTATTAGGAAACTGACCAAGTGATGAGTGCTCAAGTAGGCATCGAAGTTCCCAGGCGGCCCTCGACATGCAAGTGTATCAGCAGAAGAAACGGCGACTGCTTGACAAAGTGATGAATGACCAAGTTATGCTTCAAGACATCGAGAACAGAGTGCCCTCCAAAATTTTTTTTTGAATTTTCCATTATGAATTTTTACTGTATTATATCTAAGCCTTTTTATATACATTTTTACTGTATATTCAATGCAGATATTGAAAAATTTAATCAAACAATAATGTGAGCAACGCCGGAGATATTACCCGCCAGATCTGAAAGCACAGCAGATTCAAACATTTCCTTAAAAATTCAAATTAAAGAAACACTGAAAACACTAATCCACATGAGAATTTTTAT
>JAHWFO010024188.1:87160-112251 GCA_023313115.1 Rhysida immarginata
TACCTACCAACATTTGGTGGAAAGTCTTCCCCGAAGGGTGGAAGCTGAGATTCGGGCAAAGGGATGTGCATGAAATCGTGGCTAGAGCGCAAACGTGCATGTGTCCGGATATTTGTGATCATATAGTGTATATATATATATATATATATATACTAGCAAAGGTACCTGGCGTTGCCCGGGATAATGTCACTTGTAGGTAAATACACACACACACACACACCCGCAAAGAAACACACACACTTCTCCCAATTGCCTGAACGCTTGTTAGGGAGCTGAAGGAGGACAAGTGTACCTCCTTTGCCTCATCGAGAGAGAATGCCCTATCTATATCATCTACTATCTATTATATCCATTTGCTGTTCATTGTTAATAATTCTTGGAAACTGATGTTCTGTCATTGCCTCATCATTTTATGTTCATTGCTATAATTCTTTGAAAAGAACTTTCTATCATCGCATCATCATTTTATGTTCTTTATTATAATTCTTGGAAACGAATGTTCTGTCATTGCATCATCATTTTATGTTCACTGTTATAATTCTTTGAATAATTTTGTGCTCATTGTTATTGGTGAATTGCGCATTGAGACTATTGTTAATATGAAGACCACGGGCCTATTGTTGCACAAACTTTGCCTTGCATTGTTGGTCATGAGATATCTGTTGGTGGTCCGAGCGTAGCGTGAACTGCGTGTTGACACGATTGTTGATACCTATTGTTGCACAAATTTTTCCTTTCATTGCTGGTCATGAGATATTTCTCATTAAGATGCCCTGCCATAACCATGAATATCGTTTTTTTATAAATAATTATTATTATTTAGAAACCTGAGGTAGACAGTGACCTTCCTCATGCTTTATAGGTCATGTATGCGAAATTTTATCAGGATCGGAATAAAACTGTAGATTTGTATAAAAAACAAACAAACAAACCCACAAACAAACAAACATCCATCTTTATATATATAGATTAATTCTAATTTTTCTATTCTTTAAGTTTTTTTTACGGTTTCGCAGACAGTGATTGTTGAGTACATATTGTTTTAATAAATGTTAATTAAAAAATCTCCACGTGATTATCACTGTCTGCAGCTAGATGTCCCTTGCGAATAATTTTCGTGATCACGAGAATGTGTGTCCTGCTATTGTTGATGTTCTTTCCGTGGTTACTGTTTTTTTTTTTATTTCAGACAGACTACTTCCAGCTTCTGGCTTGACCAATCGTACCTCCTTCTGGTCCTCCACGTCCTTACTAGCCTGCAGCGTTTATCATTTTCATTCCAATGCTATGCAAAGTACTCCTACCCTGCCGTTCGATGTTTAGATTCTTATTGAATATCTCACTTTCTCGCGGCAGCCATGATTCTTTACCGAGCAGCATTGTTTTGCGGGTTTACCCATAAGGCAATAATGAAATTTCTTTTAATGCTATTTCAACAATAACGCGCATAAGGGAAGCCATGCTGCACATTTTCAATCTTAATCCCCGTTAATAATTAAATATTATTTCGCAGTCTTTCTTTAGACGTTAAATGGGAATTTTGTAATTTCTTTTCTTTATTCTTTTTAAGGAAGTGGTCTGTCAATTTTTTTTATATTTAATCTCAATTCGCTCAATGTAGCGATTAATATTTCTCGTTACAGTGTTTTTCTGTATTTAACGTACATTTAAGTATTTCTTTATTTTATTCCGAGAAATATTTTCTTTTGTAATTGTGATCGCAATGCCTATTCCTCAATTAAATCATATTGTATAGAACATTCTTTTTTACAGAATTTTTGTATTTTATAAATAAATATCGCAATTTTTAAACCAAAATAAAAGTCTTTTAATGAGCCACGTTTACTCTTAAGTTTTGGGGTTCTTTCTTTTAACATACCACCCATTAAATTCTATTTATTTTGTTTCCCCCCTCTGAACATATGGTAGCAGAGGTTCGTTGTTTCTTTCTTTTGTTTTAATACAATTTGGAGGAATCATATTTTGAAGAGGGTCGTTCCCTCCCTAGGCCAACGAGTGCCAATAATATTCAATGGACGTATCGAGTTTTACCCTTTCTCGAAAACAAAGGGCTAGTCAAATATGTCCAAGAAAAGATCTCTACAGAAGCATCAGCCAGCTCATCCATGCGCCTTGATTGGGCAAGAGTACGGCATTATCTCCTGAGTATGGTGAGTGATGATATTGTCATCATGCTTCAAGATGACAATCCCTATACATTGTGGGAAGCAATTAAGCGTCGATATGAAACGATATGGAAGGCCGGATTAAGTGACACAGGCTGAAATAATGCAGCGTCTCTCAGCCTTGCGTTTCTTAGACGCTGATGATCCGAATGCCTATGTAGCAAGAGCGCTACAAAGCCGTGCTCAGGCTGGAGTAGTGTCCCTGGTTCTGGATGATAAAATTTTGATTGACCATATGGTCGCAGGTCCACCTTCAACTTGTACTCCATTGAGACTCGCGATCCAATCGAACCCATCAATGTCAATTGAAACCTTCTTAAGTCAACTAAATGTGGTTTTTAAGGACCACACCACACTAAATTCCTCAATAGGTGTAGCCTCGTGTGCCACCTCTGTTTCTTCCCCGCGTCCACAAACAAATGCCCGTCGAACAAATGACGTAACATGCCATAATTGTGGAGGCCGAGGACACGTAAAAACGGTTTGTTCATCCAAAATCTATCCCACTACTGCAGGTCCAGCTACTTCACACACCGGGATACCCTCTCGTTCGCAGGATCCTGCATCAACAAAGCACATGCCTCGTGCATCATCTTCACGTCCTAAGCGTAAGCCTCGCAAATCGGATGCAAAAGTACAAAGCAAGAAACCTGCAGCCAATTGTGTTGGTGTTCCAAACAAAGATTGGATTGTTGACACGGGCAGCTCATTTCACGTAATAAAAGAAAAACAGTTCTTTGATTCTTTTCAAAACTGTCATAAGCGGATACATACTGTAGACCCTAAGAAAACGATTGCTGCCATCGGTATTGGAGCGGCAAGCGTGTTATTAGATTCAGGAGCAGTTTTAAAACTCCATGACGCGCTTTATGCCCCAAACGCGCGCCTTAGTCTTGTCTCCATGAGTCAATTATCAAAGCAGGGTTACAGTCTTCACTTCGGCCCAACTGTTTATTCCACTACTTCACCCAAGGGCACGACCATCGCTGCGCAGGAGGGCGTGGAGGACCTCCCCTCCCTTCCCGTGGTCTCAAATATCCATTCAGTTTCCCGAAAGGACCCCCCATTACTTTCAATGGCTGTCACTTATAGTGACATTCACAATGCATTGGGCCACCCGTCATCAAAAAAACTCACCGCAGCCGTGAAACACCATAGCATGCGCGGTCTTGAAGTTTTGCCACCATTAATTGATGACCAACCATGTGTTGCATGCCTTCAGGCACGATTATGCAAAGCCCCTCACAACATTGCACAAGGTCAACGATCAACACCTTTATAGCTACTTTAGGTGTATAAAATGGGACCAATGCCTACCACTTCCATCCATAGAAACAAATTCCTGTTAGTAGGCGTCGATGATTTCTCACGAAAAACTTTCGTTTGTGCTACTCTGACAAAAAGTGAAGTGCGAAAAGCGTTAATCTTCTATATATATAAAGAAGAATGTTTGTTTGTTTGTGGGTTTGTTTGTGAATTTGTTTGTTTGTTTTTTATAACAATCTACAGTGTTATTCCGATCTTAATAAAATTTCGCATACATGACCTTGAAAGCATGAGGAAGGTCACTGTCTACCTCAGATTTCGAAAAAAAAATAATTATTGATAAAAAAAATCGATATTCATGGTTATAGCAGGGCATATTAATGAGAAATATCTCATGACCAAGTTTTTGCAACAATGGTATCAACACGCAATTCACAAACACACTGTACGGACAAACAATACATATCTCATGACCAACAATGAAAAGAAAAATTTGTGCAATAACACGTATCAACAATCGTGTCAACACGTAATTCACACTACGCTCGGACGAGCAACATATCTCATAACCAACAATGCAAGGCAAAGTTTGTGCAACAATAGGCCCGTCGTGTTCGCATCAACAATGGTCTTAATGCGCAATTCACCAATAACAATGAGCACAAAATTATTTAAAGAATTATAACAATGAACATAAAATGATGATGCAGTGACAGAAAATTCGTTTCCAAGAATTATTAACAATGAACAGGAAATGGATATAATAGATAATAGACGATATAGATAAGGCAGTCTCTCTCGATGAGGCAAGGGAGGTACACGTGTCTTCCTTCAGCTCCCTAAAAAGCGTTCAGACGCTTGGGAAAACTGTGTGTGTTTCTTTGTTGCAGGAAAGCATTAAATACTGCCTGCAGAGCAGGCGTTACTAGTCTTCCTTTGAAAGAAGAGAGTGTTCAAGTTTTATAAGTATAAGAATGACATAATAAGAAAATAGGAAAATGGTCAAAAATTGCTAGATCTATGGAACCGCTAAGCGAGCAATCGGAAATGGCAAGAAAACATTGATCAATTAAAGAATAGGAATTGTGAAAGCTGGAAAAATGCGTATAAGAAGAAATAGCCATTAAGTCCTTTATTGAAATGATATTACAAGAAGATTTCGAAAAATCTAAATTAAAATCCCCTAAAATAATAACTTTTTGGAGGATAAACTTAAATCAGCGAAGTTTTTCTTGCCCTGGACGTAGAAGCTCTTTTACCTCCGTGCTCTCTTTAAATATTGAAATATCTAAAAAATAAACTGATGAAAACGCTTAGAATTAGTACAGTAAAAATTCTTAATGAAAATTCGAAATTTTTATTTTCAAAGGCTCAAAATGGATGGACCTCTCCAAGGATGCCCCTGCTAGTTTAAATAATTTCTTACTCACATAATCTTACTTTAGGTGTACACTTGATGTTCGTGGATTTCCCTTTCTTCTCTTGATGTCTTGAATCAAAACTTGGTTATTCATCTCTTTGTGTATTCTAACGAATGCCGATTCTTCTATTGACATGCTTACCATTTGCTCAATACAGCACGCAGCTAAAGGAGTGCTTCCTCCATCGTCTTTCACTCTTTCTCAATAGTCTGCTAACTCATTATCCCCAGTTACTGATCATTTTTTTTAAGATTTTCAAGAAATTGCTATTTACAAAGAATTCTCTTTTCTAAGAAAAGCCTGAATAACAGGAATTCTATGCATTGAATATTATATTGCACAAACTTTGCCTTGCATTGTTGGTCATGAGATATATTTTGTTGATCCCTGCATAGTGTTTGTGAATTGCGTGTTGATACCACTGTTCAAAAACTTGGTATTGCATTATTGGTAATGAGATATTTCTCATTAATATGCCCTGCCATAACCATGAATATGGATTTTTTATTAATAATTATTATTTTTTCAAAGCATGAGGAAGGTCACTGTCTACCTCAGATTTCGAAAAAATAATAATTTATAAAAAAATCGATATTCATGGTTATGGCAAGTCATATTAATGAGAGATATGTCATGACCAACAATGCAAGGCAAAGTTTGTGCAACAATAGGTATCAACAATCGTGTCAACACGCAATTCACACAATGCTCGGACCAGCAACATATCTCATGACCAACAAGGCAAGGAAAAGATTGTGCAACAATAGACCCGTCGTGTTCGCATCAACAATGGCCTCAAAGCGCAATTTACCAATATCAATGAGCACAAAATTATTATAACAATGAACATAAAATGATGATGCAATGACAGAACATTTGTTTCCAAGAATTATTAACAATGAACAGGAAATGGTTATAATAGACGATATAGATAGGGCAGTCTCTCTCTCGATGAGGCAAAGGAGGTACACGTGTCTTCCTTCAGCTCCCTAACAAACGTTTAGACGATTGGGAAAATTGTGTGTGTTTCTTTGTGTGTGTGTTTACCTACAAGCGTAATTATCCCGGGCAACGCCGGGTTTTCTGTTAGTCTTTCTATATATATATAAAGAAGGATGTTTGTTTGTTTGTTTGTTTGTTTGTTTTTGGGTTTGTTTGTTTCTTATGCAAATCTACAGTTTTATTCCGATCTTGATGAAATTTCGCATACTTAACCTTCAAAGCATGAGGAAGGTCACTGTCTATCTCAAATTTCGCAAAATTAATAATTATCGTTAAAAAATCGATATTCATGGTTATGACAGGGCAATGATTCAGGCTCCGTGGTGTATTGAATAACTGGTAAGCAAGTCAATAGAAGAATCGGCGATCGCTAGTCTACACAAAGAAAATGAATGGCCAAGTTTTGATTCAAGACAACGAGAGAAGAAAGGGAATTGCAACAACATCAAGTGTACATCTCAAGTAAGATTACGTGAGTAAGAAACTATTTAGACTATCAGTAGCATCCTTGGAGAGGTCCATCCATTGTGAGCCTTTCAAATTTTTTTTTAAATTTCCATTAGGAATTTTTACTGTATTAATTATAAGCGTTTTCATGTGTTTATTTTTAAGATATTTCAAAATATATTTCAAAAAAAAGTCTGTTTGTTTGTTTGGTTTTTATACAAATCTACAGTTTTATTCCGATATTGATAAAATTTCGCATACTTGACCTTGAAAGCATGAGGAAGGTTAGGTTAGGTTGATAAAAAAATCGATATTCATGGTTATGGCAGGGCATATTGAGAAATATCTCATGACCAACAAAGCAAGACAAAGTTTTTGCAACAATGGTATCAACACGCAATTCACAAACTTTCTGTACGGACCAACAATAGGTCTGTGCAAAAATAGGTATCAACAATGATATAAACACGCAATCCACAAAGACTAGGCTGGGATCAACAATATATATCTCATGACCAACAATGAAAGGCAAAGTTTGTGCAACAATAGGTATCAACAATGGTATCAACATGCAATTCATCAATAACAATGAGCACAAAATGATGATGTAAAGAAAGAAAGTTCATTTCAAAGAATTATAACAATGAACATAAAATGATGATGGAATGATAGAAAGTTCATTTTAAAGAATTATAACAATGAACATAAAATGATGATGCAATGACAGAACATTTGTTGCCAAGAATTATCACAATGAACATAAAATAATGATGCAATGATAGAACATTCGTTTCCAAGAATTAGTATTAATGAACAGGAAATGGATATAATAGGCGATATAAACAGGGCAGTCTTTCTCGATGAGGCAAAGGAGATACACGAGTCTTCCTTAAGCTCCCTAACAAAAGTTCAGACGATTTGGAGTCGCCGATTCTTCTGTTTACTTGCTTACCATTTGCTCAATACAGCATGGTGCTTAAGGAGTGCTTCCTCTATCATCCTTCACTCTTTGTCAATAGTCTGCTAACTCATTATGTCCAGTTACTGATCATTTATAAAGATTTTCAAAAAACTGTTAGGTCCTAAGAATTCTTTTTTATAAGAAAAGCCTGAATAACAGGAATTCTATGTATTGAATTCTATATTGCACAAACTTTGCCTTGCATTGTTGGTCATGAAACATATATTATTGATCCTTTCATAGTGTTGGTGCTTTGCATGTTGACACCATTGTTGATACCTATTGTTGCACAAACTTTTATTTGCATTGTTGGTCATGAGATATTTCTCATTAATATGCCTTGCAATTACCATGAATATTGATTTTTTATTAATAATTATTATTTTTTCGAAATCTGAAGTAGACAGTGACCTTCCTTATGCTTTGAAGTTCATGTATGCGAAATTTTATCAATATCGGAATAAAACTGTAGATTTGTATAAAAAACAAACAAACAAACAAACATCCTTTTTTTATATATATAGAAGACTAGAAGAGGCATCCGGCGTTGCCCGGGATAATTACACTTGCACAATCTTTTCCTTTCATTGTTAGTCATGAGATATTGATTGTTTGTTCATGCAGAGCGTTTGTGAATTGCGTGTTGATACCATTGTTGATACCTATTGTTGTACAAACTTTGCCTTGCATTGTTGGTCATGAGATATTTCTCATTAAAATGCCTTGCCATAACCATGAATATCGATTTTTTATCGATATTTATTATTTTTCCGAAATCTGAGGTAGACAGTGACCTTCCTCATGCTTTGAAGGTCATGTATGCGAAATTTTATCAAGATCGGAATAAAACTGTAGATTTGTATAAAAAACAGACTCACAGACAGACCCACAGACAGACCCACAGACAGACCCACAGACAGACCCACAGACAGACCCACAAACATCCTTCTTTATATATATAGATAGATTAGCAGAGGTACCCGGCGTTGCCTGAAATAATTACACTTGTAGGTGATTAGAACAATCTCAAAAAATTAAATTATAACTCCCAATTGGTTAAAATGAAACTCAATCAATACAACACAGAGCAAAGGGATTATCAATTTTATTAAAAATACCAGGAAGTCTAGTTGATATACCGGGAATTTATCGAAACTCTTCTTGACTTACCTCACCATTGTGGAGCATCACCAGATATTTTAGATTCAAGTTTTTCTTGCCCTTGACGTAGAAGCTCTTATACTCTCTTGCTCTTTTCGAAACTCCAATTGTTCAGATATTTCAAACGCACGTAGAATTTTTTCTGTTTTAGTTGCTGTGTTTCTCCGACCAATACTCGTTCTTTCTCTTTCCTCTCCAGACACAATTTTTTTGACAATCGTCTGGACTCCTATGCCAAATCAATAGACGCTTCCTTAATAAAGTTCTGTCACTGTATTCGCATCTACACTTTATGTTCTGTCGCATCTTCACTTTATATTCATTATCAATAATTCTTGGAAACTAACGTTCAGTCATCGCCTTATCAGCATCTCAGTTTCCAAAATATACACGTTCCGCAGAATATAATCAAAATAATTTTTTGGAAATGGTTGCATCTGCTGTGCTACCAAATAAGCTAAGTGATAACCGTGGCGTGGCTCGGACTTTTTTTTGAAATATATTTTGAAATATCTTAAAAATAAACACATGAAAACGCATATAATTAATACAGTAAAAATTCCTAATGGAAATTTAGAAAAAAAATTTGAAAGGCTCACAATGGATGGACCTCTCCAAGGATGCCCCTGCTAGTCTAAATAGTTTCTTACTCACGTAATCTTACTTGAGATGTACACTTGATGTTGTTGCAATTCCCTTTCTTCTCTCGTTGTCTTGAATCAAAACTTGGCCATTCATTTTCTTTGTGTAGACTAGCGATCGCCGATTCTTCTATTGACTTGCTTACCAGTTATTCAATACACCACGGAGCCTGAATCATTGCCCTGTCATAACCATGAATATCGATTTTTTAACGATAATTATTAATTTTGCGAAATTTGAGATAGACAGTGACCTTCCTCATGCTTTGAAGGTTAAGTATGCAAAATTTTATCAAGATCGGAATAAAAATGTAGGTTTGCATAAGAAACAAACAAAATAACAAACAAACCCACATACAAACATCCTTCTTTAAATATGTGGATAGACTAGCAGATGTACCCGGCATTGCCCGGGAAAATTACACTTGTAGGTAAGCAGAACAATCTCAAAAAATTAGCCTATAATTCCCAATGGGTTAATAATAACTCAATCAATACTAGGAAAAATACGAAAAAAAGGAAATCTAGATTAAATACCGGGCCTTTATCTAGACTTTTCTTGACTTGCGTCACCAGTTTTTCTTGCCCTTATGGCTCTTATCGCTCTTATACCCTGTTACTCTATTCGAAATATCCCTTGTGCACATGTTTCAAATGCCCATATAGCTTTTTCTGTTTCTCTGACCAATACTCGTCCTTTCTCTTTCCATTCCAGACACATTAACTTTTGCCAGTCGTCTGGACGTTTGATACGGAACTCAAGGGAGACACGCGTGATTTATTTGCCTTAACAATAGAAGCTGCCTTATTAATGTTTTGACAGTGCATAATTTTATGATCATTATTAATAATTTTTGGAAACAAACGTTCAATCATCGCATTATTGGCCTGCCAGTTTCCAAAATATACACATTCCCACAGAAATGCATATTTGTGTAATGTTTGCATCTCATGTGCTACCAAATATGCTAGGTGATAACTCCTGTGTGGTTTTGACATTTTTTTTTAATAAATTTTAAAATATCTAAAAATAACCACATGAAAACGCTTAGAGTTAATACAGTAAAAAATTCTTAATGAAATTCGAAATCAGTTTTTTTAAAGGCTCACAATGGATGGACCTCTCCAAGGATGTCACTGCTAGGCTTAAATAATTCCTTACTCACGTAATCTTACTTTGGATGTACAGTTTCTGTTGATGCAATTCCCACTCTTCTCTCGATGTTTTGAAACAAAACTTGGCTATTTGTGTTGTCCAGCGTTCGCCGATTCTTCTATTTACTTGCTTACCATTTGCTCAATACAGCGCGGAGCTAAAAGAGTGCTTCCCCCGTTGTCTTTCCACTCTTTCTCAAAAGTTTGCTAACTATTCATTATCTCCAGTTAATGATCATTTATAAATATATTCAAGAAAAGCCTGAAAAACAGGAATTCTCTGCATTGTTACAAATTGAAATTTATCTAAATTGCACTAACTTTGCCAACCATTGGTGGTTATGAGATATCTAATTTCTATATTCATTTTATAGCTATCTATCTATATATTTAAAGAAGGATTATGTTTGTGGGTTTGTTTTTTATACAAATCTACAGTATTATTCCGATCTGGATGAAATTTTGCATACTTGACCTTAGAAAGCATGAGGAAGGTCACTGTCTACCTCCGATTTCGGAAAAGTAACAATTATTGATTAAAAATCGATATTCATTGTTATGGCAGGGCATATTAATGAGAAATATCTCATGACCAACAATGCAAGGCAAAGTTTGTGCAACAATAGGCATCAACAATGGTTCAACACGCAATTCACAAACACACTGCACGACCCAACAATATATATCTCATGACCAACAATGCAAGGAAAAGTTTGTGCAACAATAGATAAATTTCAATTTGGAATAATGCATAGAGTTCATGTTATTCAGGCTTTTCTTAGAAAAGAGAATTCTTAGTATTTAACAGTTTCTTGAAAATCTTTAAAAATGATCAGTAACTGGAGATAATGGAGAGTTAGCAGACTATTGAGAAAGAGTTGAAAGACGACAGAGGAAGCAGTCTTTTAGCTCCGTGCTGTATGGAACAAATGGTAAACATGTCAATAGAAGAATCGGCATTCGTTAGACTACACAAAGAGATGAATAACCAAGTTTTGATTCAAGACATCAAGAGAAGAAAGGGAAATCCACGAACATCAAGTGTACACCTAAAGTAAGATTATGTGAGTAAGAAATTATTTAGACTAGCAGGGGCATCCTTGGAGAGGTCCATCCATTTTGAGCCTTTGAAAAAAAAAATTTCGAATTTTCATTAAGAATTTTTACTGTACTAATTCTAAGCATTTTCATCAGTTTATTTTTTAGATATTTCAATATTTAAAGAGAGCAAGGAGGTAAAAGAGCTTCTACGTCCAGGGCAAGAAAAACTTCGCTGATTTAAGTTTATCCTCCAAAAAGTTATTATTTTAGGGGATTTTAATTTAGATTTTTCGAAATCTTCTTGTAATATCATTTCAATAAAGGACTTAATGGCTATTTCTTCTTATACGCATTTTTCCAGCTTTCACAATTCCTATTCTTTAATTGATCAATGTTTTCTTGCCATTTCCGATTGCTCGCTTAGCGGTTCCATAGATCTAGCAATTTTTGACCACTTTCCTATTTTCTTATTATGTCATTCTTATACCTATAAAACTTCAACACTCTCTTCTTTCAAAGGAAGACTAGTAACGCCTGCTCGGCAGGCAGTATTTAATGCTTTCCTGCAACTTACCGACTGGAACACTATAATTGACTCGAATGAGAACATCAATACATTATTTAATAATTTTCTTTCACATATTAGCACAGGCCTTAATCGCTATATTCCTTATATTCTATTCTCTTCAAAAAAATCTGATTCTACTTTTCTCATACCATGGATGAATTCTAACATTTTATCATTAGTTGCCCTTAAAAACGCCCTCTATCGGAAATTTCGCCGGAATCCTAATTCTGTGAACAAAAATAAATTTCGTTCCTTTTCCAACCGTCTTAAGAATACAATCAAAACAGCTAAGTCAAATTATTACTCTCATTTATTTAATAAAATAAATGGAAATAAAGCTAAGTGGAGATCGATTAACAGTTTAATACACGGCGCTCGGGTTGCTCCAACTCTTTTCTCAGATTCCACACCTACTTCGAACGCAGTCTCGGATTTCTTAGAGACATTATTACCCTCCACTTCTGTGAATTCATCTTATCAACTACGCTATCCATATTCAGCTCCCCTTACTTTCTTCTTTACCCCTGCTTCTTTAGATGAAACAGCTTCTGTTATTAATCAACTGAAGCCTTCCTCTTATCCGGACACATTGGGCATTCGTTCTGATATAATAAAAGATACTATGGTAGGTTTTACGTATCCTTTAACATATCTTTTTAATATTTCAATATCACAAAGTATATTTACCTCATGTCTATGCTAGGCTAGAATTATTCCTATTTTTAAGAAGGGCGAATCTAAAAAAATTTCTAACTATCGTCCAATATCGATTCTTTCTTTTGCCAAAATCTTCGAAAAGTTATTTTATGTCCGGCTTTCGCACTATGTTTTCTCGAACAACTTGCTTTCTCCTATACAACATGGGTTCACTCCTAACCGCAGTACTTTAACGGCTTGTTATGATCTTACCGAATTCATAACTTCTAACATGGGTAAAAATAAGTTAGTTGTCTCCATTTTTTTAGATTATTCAAAAGCGTTCGACTCCATCCCACATGGTGTCTTAATACATAAACTCGAAACATTCTTTAATATTCGAGGTCCTCCTCTCACCTGGCTCATCGGATTCCTATCTGGTCGACGTTACACTCTTTCGATCAACAGCATTTCCTCTACCATCACGCGGAATATGGGCATACCCCAGGGGTCAATTTTGTCCCCTCTATTGTTTAATTTATTCATCAATGACTTTCTTTTATTATGTCTACCCTATCGTCAATTTTTTATGCAGATGATGCAACTATTTCTTTTGCAGCTTCTTCTAATTTAGTCATCCAGTCCGAAATGAATCTTAGTAACCAACTAACTTTAAATTTAGATAAAACTACTTATATCATTTTTTTCAGCGCAATAAACGTTTAATTCTCGACAAATTTTCGCTATCTTATAACTCTCATTTAATTACCCCATCTACCTCTTTTAAATATCTTGGAATTTATCTATCCTCTGATCTCTCTTGGGAGCTTCATATTAACAAGTTAACTACTTCACTTAATCAAAGCTTGGGTTTATTTTCTCGACTACATTATCTTCCCTCTCCTATTTTACTTCTTTTATATTTCTCCTTAATACATTCCCGACTATGTTATGGAATTTTATTTTGGGGTGCATCTTCAAATTCTAATTTATTACGTCTTTTTAGGATACAAAAGAGATTTCTTAGGACATATCAAACTTCGTAAACCAGCCCCGGTTTCTCACTTATTCAATTCTCATGGATTCCTAACTATTTACAAACTCTATTTAAGCAATCTCGCTATGTTTACTTATAAGTTAATTCTCGTCAAGTTTCTCTCTCATTTCCTTTTCCCATTCAATATCAGAACGAGCTTCATTCTTATGCCACTCGCTCTGCTCACTTAATGAGGATTCCCATGGTAAGAAGAAACTATCAGTTACGTTCTGTTTCCATCGACGCTATTAACTTTAGGTCCACCTTACCTTTGAAAGTACGTACTTCCCCGAACATCGCCATCTTTAAACTTAAATTAAAAAATTTTCTAACCAAATCTTAACACATTAACTCTTTAAGTTTACTTTGTTGTTTTGTATATTTTTGTACTAACCTAATTGTTTGTTTTATTGTAAATTTAATTTGATTATTTTTTTTTTCTAATCAGGGAACTACCTTGTCGGCTATTGGGCCATACTGGCCCTGGTTAGATTTATCCTGTAAAATAATAAATAAATAAAAATAAATAAAATAAAATAAAAATAAAGTGTCTGGTGATGCTCCGTTGCGGTGATGCTAATAAAGATGAGTTTAGATAAAATCCCGGTTTATTACCTAGACTTTCTGTTTTTCGTATTTTTCATAGAATGGATCGTCCCTTTGCTCTGTTTTGTGTTGATTGAGGTATTTAATTAATTGGGAGTTATAATTTATTTTTTTGAGATTGTTCTCTTTACTTACAAGTGTAATTATCCCGGGCAAAGCCGGGTACCTCTGCTAGTCTTCTTCCATTTATCTATCTATATATACGAGAAGGATGAAGAAGGATGTTTGTGGGTCTGTGCGTCTGTGGGTCTGTGGGTGGGTCTGTGGGTCTGTGTGTACGTTTTTTATACAAATCTATAGTTTTATTCCGATCTTGATGAAATTTCGCATACATCACCTTCAAAGCATGAGGAAGGTCACTGTCTACTTCAGATTTCGAAAAAATAATAATTATTGATAAAAAATTGATATTCATGGTTATGGCAGGGCATATTAATGAGAAATATCGCATGACCAACAATGCAAGACAAAGTTTTTGCAACAATGGTATCAACACGCAATTCACAAACACTCTGCACGGACCAACAATATATATCTCATGACCAACAATGCAAATAAAAGTTTGTGCAACAATAGGTATCAACAATGGTTTCAACACGCAATTCACCAATAACAATGAGCTCAAAATGATGATGCAATGATAAAGCAATCCTTTCCAAGAATTATAACAATGAACATAAAATGATGATGCAATATGGATAAGTTTCAATTTGTAACAATGCATAGAATTCCTGTCATTCAGGTTTTTCTTAGAAAAGAGAGTTCTTAGTACTTAACAATTTCTTGAAAATCTTTAAAAATGATCAGTAAATGGAGATAATGGAGAGTTAGCAGACTATTGAGAAAGAGTGGAGAGACGACAGAGAAAGCAAACCTTTAGCTCCGTGCTGTATTGAGCAAATGGGAAGCAAGTAAATAGAAGAATTGGCGACCGCTAGACTACCCAAAGTGATGAAAGGCCAAATTTTGCTTCAACACAGCGAGAGAAGAGTGGAAATTGCAACAACATCAAGTGTAGATCTGAAGTAAGATTATCTGAGTAAGAAATTATTGGAGCAGTCTATCCATTGTGAGCCTTTAAAAAGATTTTTTTTGAATTTTCATTAAGAATTTTTACTGTATTAATACTAAGCATTTTCATGTGTTTATTTTTAAGATATTGCAAAATTTATTTTAATTTTTGAGATTGTTCTGTTTACATCCCAAGTGTAATAATCCCGGGCAACGCCGGGTACCTCTTCTAGTCTTTCTATATATATAAAGAAGGATGTTTGTTTGTGGGTTTGTTTGTTTGTTTGTTTTGTTTTTTATACAAATCTACAGTTTTATTCCGATCTTGATGAAATTTTGCATACTTCACCTACAAACCATGCAGAAGGTCACTGTCTACCTCAGATTTCGGAAAAATAATAATTATCCATTAAAAATCGATATTCATGATCATCGCAGGGCATATTAATGATAAATATCTCATGACCAACAATGCAAGGCAAAGTTTGTGTAACAATAGGTATCGACAATGGTATCAACACGCAATTCACAAACACTCTGCACGGACCAATAATATATATCTCATGACCAACAATGCTAGGCAAAGTTTGTGCAATATAGAATTCAATGCATAGAATTCCTGTTATTCAGTCTTTTCTTAGATAAAAGAATTCTTAGTACTTAACAATTTCTTGAAAATCTTTAAAAATGATCAGTAACTGGAGAAAACGACTTAGCAGACTACTGAGAAAGAGTGAAAGACGATAGAGGAAGCACTCCTTTAGCTCCTTGCTGTATTGAGCAAATGGTAAGCAAGTAAATCGAAGAATTGGCGATCACTAGTCTACACAAAAAAAATGAATGGCCTAGTTTTGATTCAAGACATCGAAAGAAGAAAGGAAATTGCAACAGCATCAAGTGTACACATATATTAAGTTTTCGTGAGTAAAAAATTATTTAAACTAAAAGGCATCCTTGGAGAAGTCCATTCATTGTCAGCATTTAAAAAAAAGTTTTTCGGTAAATCAAGTGCCGGTATATCACCTAGAATGGATTTTTTTCAGTGATTAGATAATCTCCTGTCTTTCGGATTTTTCTTAGAATGGATAGTCCCTTCGCTTTATATTGTAAGGGATTGAGTTGTTATTTAACAAACTTGGAGATTTAATTTAGCTTTTTGTGGTTGTTCTGTTTACCTACAAGCGTAATTATCCCAGGCAATGCCGGGTGCTCTGCTAGTCTTTCTATATATATAAAGAAAGATGTTTGTGGGTTTGTTTGTTTGTTTCTTATGCAAATCTACAGTTTTATTCCGATCTTGATGAAATTTTGCATACTTGAACTTCAAACCATGAGGAGGATCACTGTCTACCTCAGATTTCGGAAAAATAATAATTATCGTTAAAAAAATCCATATTCATGGTTATGGAAGGGCATATTAATTAGAAATATCTCATGACCAACAATGAAAGGCAAAGTTTGTGCAACCATAGGTATCAACAATCGTGTCAACACGCAATTCACGCTACTCTCGGACCAGCAACAGATATCTCATGATCAACAAAGCAAGGCAAAAGTTGTGCAACAATAGGCCCGTCAAGTTCGCATCAACAATGGTCTCAATGCGCAATTCACCAATAAATATGAGCACAAAATTATTCAAAGAATTAAAACTACGAACATAAAATGATGATGCAATGACAGAACATTAGTTTCCAAGAATTATAACAATAAACATAAAATGATGATGCAATGATAGAATTTTCTTTTCAAAGAATTATAACAATGAACATGAAATGATGATGCAATGGCAGAACATCAGTTTCCAAGAATTATTAACAATGAACAGGAAATGGATATAATAGACGATATAGATAACGCAGTCTCTCTCGATGAGGCAAAGGAGGTGCACGTGCCTTCCTTCATCTCCCTAACAAGTGTTCAGACGATTAGGAAAAGTGTGTGTGTTTATTAGTGTATGTGTGTGTGTTTACCTACAAGCGTAATTATCCCAGGCAATGCCGGATCCTCTGCTAGTCTCTTTAATTTTCTATATATATATATAAAGAAGGATGTTTGTGAATTTGTGGGTGGGTTTGTTTGTGGGTTTGTTTGTTTCTTATACAAATCTACATTTTTATTCCGATCTTGATGAAACTTTGCATACTTGACCTTCAAAGCATGATGAAGGTCATTGTCTACCTCAGATTTCGGAAAAATAATAATTATCGATAAAAAATCGATATTCATTGTTATGGGAGGGCTATATTAATGAGAAATATCTTATGACCAACAATGCAAGGCAAAGTTTGTGCAACAATAGGCATCAACAATGGTTCAACACGCAATTCACAAACACTGACCGGATCAACAATAGATCTCATGACCAACAATGCAAGGAAATGTTTGTGCAACAATAGGTATCGACAATGGTATAAACACGCAATGCACAAATACTAGACAGGGATCGATAATATATATCTCATGACCAACACAGAAAGGCAAAGTTTGTGCAATGTTGTTTTCAATTTGAAACAATGCACAGACTTCCTGTTATTCAGGCTTTTCTTAGAAAAGAGAATTCTTAGTACTTAAAAATTTCATAAAAATCTTTAAAAATGATCAGTAACGGGAGATAATGGAGAGTTAGCAGACTATTGAGAAAGAGTGGAAAGACGATTGGGGAAGCACTCCTTTAGCTCTGTGCTGTATTGAACAAATGGGAAACAAGTAAATAGAAGAATCGGCGACCACTAGACTACGCAAAGTGATGAATAGCCAAGTTTTGCTTCAAGATATCGAGAGAAGAGTGAGAATTGCAACAACATCAAGTGTACATCTAAAGTAAGATTACGTGAGTAAGAAATTATTTAGACTAGCAGTGGCATCCTTGGAGAGGTCCATACATTGTGAGACTTTAGAAAAAAATTTTTCGAATTTCCGTTAAGAATTTTTACTAAATTAATTCTAAGCGTTTTCATGCGTTTCTTTTTAAGATATTACATATTATTATGCGTTTTTTAAGATAGATGGGTCTTTTTCTTTGTGTTGTATTGATCGATGTCTTATTTAACCAATTGGGATATATAATTTAATTTTTTGAGATTGTTCTGTTTAACCTACATGTCTAATCATCCTGGGCTACGCCAGTTACCTCTGCTAGTCTATCTATTTATATAAAGAAGAATGTTTGTAGGTTTGTGGGTTTGTTTGTGTTTATTTAATAAAAATCTACAGTTTTATGAAATTTTGCATACTTGCCCTTCAAACTATGAGGAAGATCACTGTCTACCTCAGATTTCAGGTAAATAATAATCATCGATAAAAATTCTATATTCATGGTTATGGCAGGGCATATTAATAAGAAATATCTCATGACCAACAATGCAAGGCATTAATTGTGCAACAATAGGTATCAACAACGGTATTAACACGCAATTTACAAACACTGCGCGGACCAACAATATATATCTCATGATTAACAATGCAAGGCAAAATTTGTGCAATATAGAAAGTTTCAATTTGTAACAATGCATAGAATTCCTGTTATTAACAATTTTTTGAAAATCTTAAAAAATGATTAGTAACTGGAAATAATGGAAAGTTAGCAGACTATTGAGAAAGAGTGCACAGACGACAGTGGAAGCACTTCTTTAGCTCCGTGCTATATTGAGCAAATGGTAAGCAGGTCAATAGAAGAATCGGTGATTGCTAGACTACAAAAAGAGATGAATGGCCAAATTTTGATTCAAGACATCGAGCAAAGAAAGGGAATTGCAACGACATCAAATGTACATTGAATTAAGATTACGTGAGTAAGAAATTGTTTATATCAGAAAGGATCTTAATACTGTACTTACTACTAACCAAGTGAGTGGTGGCTTTGCAGTATAAAAGATGGACAATAGAATTATTGACTAGTTTCGCCATTTATTCCCGGCTTCTTCAAGGATTAAATTATTTAGACTAGCAGTGGCATCCTTGGAGAGGTCCATCCATTGTAAGCTATTAGAAAATTTTTTTCAAATTTTTTTTAGATTTTTTTACTGTAATAATTTTGAAGCGGTTTCATGTGTTTATTTTTAATATATTTCAAAATTTACTCCAAAAAAATTTAGTCCGAGCCACGCCGGGGTTATCACCTAGCTTGTTTGGTTTACAGCAGATCGAAACATTTCCTAAAAATATATTTTGACTATATTCTGTGAAAAAGTGTATATTTTGGAAACTGAAATGCAGACTATATCGCATGTTCGTGGTTGGTGCATTGCGTGTTGACACTATTGTTGATACGTATTGTTGCACAAACGTTTCCTTGCATTGTTGGTCATAAGATATTTCTCATTAATATGCCCTGCCATGATCATGAATATCAATATTTTATCGATAATTATTATTTTTCCGAAATCTGAGGTAGACAGTGACCTTCCTCATGCTTTGAAGTTCCAGTTTGCAAAATTTCATCAAGATCGGAATAAAACTGTAGGTTTTTATTCAATACACACAAACAAACCCACAAACAAACCCAGAAAATCCATCTTTATATACGAGGTCTGTTCAAAAAATACGTAGACTGACGTCATAAAACAAAATATACTTTATTCAGAAGTTACACATCTGGGTCCCCTTCAAAGTACTCTCCTCCCCGACGCACACTTATCCCAACGGTGTTTCCACTTTTGGAAACAGTCCTGGAACGCTTCTTTTGTGATGTCCTTCAGCGCCTTCGTCGCATTTGCCTTTATGTCGGGAATTGTCTCAAATCTCCTTCCTTTCAAAGGTCTTTTGAGTTTGGGAAACAAGAAGAAGTCACAAGGAGCGAGGTCAGGTGAGTAGGGTGGGTGAGGAAGAACAGTGATCGAGTGTTTGGCCAAAAACTCTCGAGTTCTGAGGGATGAATGGGCTGGAGCATTGTCGTGATGAAACAACCAGGCACCACTCGTCCACATTTCTGGCCTTTTCCGCCGGATAGCATCCCGCAGACTCAAATTTCCCACAAAATTTAACAGCAACTCTTTGCTCGTTCAAGTCACTCATTCTAAAAATCCGCCAAACGAAAAAAACACACTTCACAAACAACCGCGTAGCTAATCAACCAATACTGATATTTGCAATCAAAAAACTGCCTTGTAATCAGCGGATCTGTCAGAAGATGGCGACACCAAGCGATTTTGATTGGGACCAACAGGGCCCGCGCAATTCAAACAGTCTACGTATTTTTTGAACAGACCTCGTATATATATAGATAGATTTGTAGGAGAAGTACAACTTATAATCTCCCCCATCTAATAACTAACTGGTTCACATTCTCATACATATTGGTCAAATCGTGTAACTAAAAAGATCCAATATCGTGAAGTGAAGCAATTATATTATTAGTTTATTACAATATTTTGAGTAATAAATTGATAATAGTTATTAAATAAAAATGAAAAATAAAATAATAATTAACAATTATCAAAATAATTAATAAATAATAAGTAAAATCAAAATAAAACTAGAAATATAAAATCAAATAAAAAGCTGACGTTTCGTATAGAGACTATCTTTTATCAAAGCAAAAAGGATAATTCTCTAAAGGCAATTAGAATATTAGAGAATTATCCTGAAGTTATGAATAAGTACTCGACAATCGACAGTCGAGCAGTGGAGTGAAGAATCAATTGCGAGTGGTACTGAAGCAGAGCTCCCAAACTCACTCGTCACATGTATAGACCAGAGGAATTACACTGAGGTAGGTGAGAAGCCTGAAAAAACCCCGAAGGTCCTCCTCAAGATGATTGAAGAATATTCCCCTCATTCTGGGGATAAAAAGGTTGATTGAAGATTGCCATAGAAAGGGGGGGGGAGCGAGAGGCGAACTAGGCTATCCAAAAATCGGGGAAGATAACATTCCTGACATCGTCGAAGTTAACTTCCAGGACATGGCTGAGCAAGCGATGTTTTAAGCCTTTCCTGTAGTTAGAAGGGTTGTGAATTACAGACACCAACTGCTTCCCGTGATTAAGCATCTTCAGGAGCATAGTCGTTATCGTATCCTGTACAAACTTGCCAATATGCGTCATCCCTAGATCCTCATAGACGACATTATTGTTGGCTACTCTACGATTAAGTTTCACAATTGCTCTCAGAGTAATATTTTGTAATGTCTGCAGCTTCTTCCACCTTGCTTTGCACACAGAAGCCTAAGCTGGCATACCATGAAGCAAGAACGTGCGGATGATCATTTTGTAGATGAGCAGCTTGTTATCAATGTCAAGATCACTGTTACGACCAAGCAACGCGATCAGACTGAATTTGGCCCTCTTTGCCTTATTCAGCGCGTAGGAAACATGTTGATTCCAGATGAACCTAGATTCGATCACCACACCAAGATATTTATACTCTTTGACCCAGTCGAGCTTATTTCCGTATAGGGTAAGCAAACCTAGGGGGTTTCTACGTTTGTTTGTTAAGAACATAGCCTTGCACTTGCCAACACTTAGCTTCAGCTTCCATCTGTTGAACTATTTTTCGTAGAGATGCAGCGCTTTCTGCAAGCGAGAGATGACATGGGCAGGAACACGGGCAAAGGTTAAGATGGCCGCATCATCAGCGTAGAAGTACAGATTACACTTGTCGGGTTTTGGAAAGTCCTGGATAAAGAAATTGAACAAGGCTGGTTCCAGAACTGACTCCTGTGGGAAACCGGCTTTAACCACACATGATTGGGAGAGGGAGTCACCAATTTTAGCTCGAAAAGACCTGTCTGAGAGGAATGAGCGGACCAGCATGATAAGGTCATCTGGAAATCCAAATTTTATCATTCTATAAATGACACCATCATGCCAAACATGATCGAAGGCCTTGCAAACGTCTAGAAAGATAATGCCACCATATAGAGATTTGTTAAGAGAGTTTTATGCGTCGACAGCAAGCCGCCATATTTGCATTTGGCAGGAGTGGTCCGTACGGAAACCAAACTGCTCATCACGTATAAGATCATTGGCAGAGCAGAATTCATTGAATCTTTTAAGAATTGTCCGCTCTAGAACCTTAGACATAGTAGGTAAAAGGCTGATGGTCCTGTAACTTGCAGGCAATGAAGGGTTAAGGCGTGGTTTAGGAATGCTTAGGATAATTGATTCCTTCCAGCCAGTAGGGAAATATCCGAGTTTCCAGCAGTCATTAATTAGTATAACGATGTCAAGAACCAAGTTGGAAGGCAGATTTTTAAGTGCATTATTTGTGATGGCATCCATTCCAGGGGCTTTCTTATTCTTGAGCTTCTTGATGATCTCGACAATTTCCATTGGGTAGATTGATCGCTCTATAGGAGCACGCCGACTCTCATAAAAAATGGAGAAGACATCGCGAACCTCGCTGATTGCATGCTCTCCGTCAGGGGTGTCTGGAATTGGGGTGATAAATTGATTGCTAAGTGATTCAGCAATTAATTGAGCTTTATCTTGGTCTGTAGTAGCAAGAGTAGTACCATCTGGAGAAAACAGGGTGGGAATTTCGTTTTCTTACACTTAAGAGCTCTAATCATAGTCCAGAGAGAGTTGTCATGAGTTGAGAGATTCTTCAATTTGCTCGTCCATTTTTGCACTCGTAGCTCTCTTACTTTTTCGTGGACCCTCCTAGAAAGCCTATTATATTTTTTCTTAAAGATGAGATGACGTGTACGCTGCCAAAGTCTTCGGAAGGCATTCCACTCTGCAATAATTTGCTTAATACTTGGAGGAAGATCGAGATGGTCAGGATATTTAGGATCTATAGGACAAGCACTAGCAGACATCGCATTGTTGATGTTATTGGTAATGTCTTTGACTCTATCATTGATTTCATTGGTGCTGGAGGCATTCGCTGTGTAGCCGTTTCTAGTTTAAAGGTGGTCACGAAAGAGTTTCCAATCCCGCCTTACAGGAAACCGATTCAGGATGTCCATATTTAAGCCATCGAAGTTAAAGGCAACTGGAAGATGATCTGATGTTAAATCGTCCACCGTGTATATATTGAACGGTTTGAAGAGACCCCTGAGAATAGCAATATCCAGGACATCGCTCGTGGGCGAATGATCACAATAATATGTATGTTTGATTGGACCGATAGCGACAGTGTCCAGCTGGTTCTGGATGTAACCATATAAAATAGCACCATTGTGATTAATGCATCTGGAATTCCAGTGAGGATGTTTCGCGTTTAGATCACCTGCCAAAACAACAGGAAAATTACCAGAGAGCAACTCGTCGAGCTCGCAGGGGTCAATAGCATGCCCTGGGGAATTATAAAGCGTAACAAGCTTCACCCAGCCAATCCTGAGGTCCTTGATGAGAATAGACGCCGCCTCCATTCCTGAATAGTTCGGGGTAATGACTTCAACATGCTCAATACCTTCTTTAACTATAACAGCCGCTCCACCAGAGACATTATAAGCAGGATTTTTTGGGAGTCTGTCTTTACACTGATAACGCCACAGCAACCTATCAACAATCACTGCTGACCGTTGCGATTGGCCATCTGATGGACGTATTAGATTTTTATACGATTTCGGAGTTTTGGGGGATACCCCCGGCGAAACTATGAATTTCCGGACATATGTTACTTATTCTGCCAGAAAACCACCTCCTACAGTTAGTACAGACAATTCAGGGATACCCTAGGCAGCCTGAATAACCGTTCCGTCTTGAGGTGCGTTTCATAGACAAAGGCGATATCGATTTTGTTTCTCGATACAAAGTCGAAGAACTCCTCTCTCCTACGTGAGATGCCTCTGGCATTCCAGATTGAACATCTAAGTTTACCTTCATTAACTACTTTGAAGCTGTTACTAGCCTTTATTAAGCTTTAGCAAATGATTTGACAATTTGTGGAATAGACTTTCCGATTTCTTCATATAATTTTAGCATCGCACCTATTTTCTTGTTCATATCTTGTAAGTCCGAAGGGTTGAAGCCTTTATCAACAGTTTTTGAAACAACCGATGCATAGGATCTCCCTACAATAGTCTTAGCACTAGGCATTCTGTTTATTTTGGGATATTTAGGACGTCCTGAGAAACTTGAGGTATGCTGTACTTCACACCGAATACATTTAGGTGGATCCTGGCCTTTTACATTTTTGCATTCCCTTGACTGATGGTTTTCTGCACACTTATTACAACGAGGTAGCTCAGTACAGCCCATGGAAACGTGCCCAAATCTGAGGCAAATATAGCATTGTAGAGGTTTCCTATTACCCCTAAACAGCTCAACCAGCACTGCCAGATGACCAATCCGAGTGACTTCTTTGAAAGTTCTGTTGTGCTCAGTGTTGTGAAATAGTGCCAGGATCAACGGCATTTCAACCGAGCCATTTGCCTTTTTAAGTCTTATTACTTTTTCAGGGAAGTAATTTGTCCCTTTGAGATATTCAAGGAAATCATCTAAATTATATGTTACATCAACATTCCTTATTACATATTTTAACGGTTTTTTCTATTTCAGCTGGTGATGTTGTATTTTCAAGATATTATCAATCTTAATTCCTGACACTTATTTTTTATGGATATCTTCATTTTGACACTTAATTTTGATGGTGTCAGTCCTGCCAGTATGGACTGTGATGCTTTCTAAGGGCACATGCTTCTTGATTTCGTTAAGTGTATCCCTAATTGGTTTACCGCGAGTACGGATTATAATCGGAGGGATATACAGGTTTCCTTCTGTATGACTAGGTTGAACAGATCTCTTGACTTGTTGTTTGAAGAGATATGTTGTCAATACGCATGCCTTTCTTAGATTTCTTGTTTGAGACAGGTATCCAGTTATTAACTTCCGTATTTATATCCTCATTTAATTTACGCTTACTCCCAGCTTTATCTATTGATTTTAGCTTTTCAGATTTTATATCGGTAGAAGGGTGGATCATAATACTGTTCCTATTGATTAAACAGGTGGTGGCCTTACAGTATAACAGAGGGACATCAGGAGTTCCAACTAGTTTCGCCATTT
>JAHWFO010024188.1:112651-126745 GCA_023313115.1 Rhysida immarginata
AAATGGCGAAACTAGTTGGAACTCCTGATGTCCCTCTGTTATACTGTTTTTTCAGATTTTAGTTGGTGGTGTTGGATTTTAAGAACATCATTCCTTTTGATTCCAGGAACTAAAGTTTTGTTCGTTTCTTCGTCATGACTTATGACCTTAATGGTGTCTGAACGACCTGTGTGGGCAGTAATTTTATAAAAAGAGTCGACAATCGAACAGTGAAGTGTACATTTGTTAGGATGGGACGAAAGCAGCGCTTTCACAAAGCTCAGCCAACCAGAATAAACTCCAAATGAAATATACTGAGGTAGTCAAGAAGCCTAACCAACCCAAGCGGTCTTCCATGTTATACAAAAGAAAAAATAAGATTGACGATTGTCAGATACAAAGTACAAACGAAATAAAAAACGCAAGGAGAAAGAAGATTATCACATCTTCCAGTAGTCCGGGAAAGAGACGTTGCTAATACTCTTCAAAATTGACGTCAAGAACGTGCCTTGGTTTAAGATACTTCGTATGCCAGTTCATATTCAATGAGTTCTTCAGTATTCCATTCACAAGTTTATTGTCGTGAGTCTTCATCTTCTGTATCATAATCAAAAGGAGATCCTATATAAACTTTCCGATATGGGCCATGTTTAAATCCATGGGGATGGATTGGTTTTTCACCGTCCTTCTATCCAGGTGAGCAATGGTCCTCAGGGTAACATTATGGAATGACTGTAGTTCACTCCATCTGGTTTTACAGATAGTCGCCCACGCAGGCATGCCATAGAGGAGTATGGTCCGGATAATCGATTTGTACAGAAGTAGCTTCTTGTCAATGCTGAGGGTGCTGTTGCGACCCATGAGAGCTATGATACTGTACTTAGCCCTCTTCGCTTTGTTCAGAGCATAGGACATATGCCAGTTCCATGAGAGTCTTGAGTCAATGACAACTCCCAGATACTTGTAGTTGACCACCCAGTCCAGTTTCTTGTTGAACAGAACAAGAGAATCTGGGGGACGCTTGAGCTTCCTATTGAGGTACAAAGCCTTGCACTTTCCGACGTTAAGGTTCAACTTCCAGCAGTTAAACCAGTCTTCGAACTGCTTCAAGGCGCACTGCAGCCGAGTGATAACGTGAGCCGGCCGGTGTGCCCATGTCATAATGGCAGTATCATCCGCATAATAATACAATTATCGGGTTTCGGGAAATCGTGTACGAAGTAATTAAATAGCACAGGCCAGAGGACAGAACCCTGAGGGACACCGGCCTTTACAACACGGGGTGTGGAAAGATTTTCTCCAACTTTGGCTTGATAGGATCTGCCGTCAAGAAAGGATTTCACCAACAAAATCAAATCGGCAGGGAACCCGTCTCTGATCATTTTGTAGACCAGGCCCACATGCCACAATTGGTAAAAAGCTTTACTGACATCGAGAAATACCACCCTACAGTACCTGGAGAGGGGTGGGTGCTCAGGTCTTCAACGAGCCTCCATATCTGCATCGGACAAGAGTGGGCAACACGAAACCCAAACTGCTCTTCCCGAAACAGGTCATTTGCTAGACAGTGGTCTTGGAATCTGACTAGAATCGTTTTCTCCAACACTTTGGACATTGTGGGTAGCAGGCTAATAGGTCGGTAACTCGTTGGAATCGCAGGATTTTGCCCCTGCTTGAGGATACTCAACACAATAGATTGCTTCCAAGCCACAGGGAAGTAAGAAAATTTCCAGCAGACGTTAATGATATTAGTGAGATAATCAATAAAGTTCTTCGGAAGATTTATAAGGGCATTATTACTCACCTTGTCTCTTCCTGGAGCCGCCTTCTTTTTCAGTTTACTTATGATGGTGGCGACCACTCCAGCCTCGATGCTGTTCTTCGTTAAATGCTGTGGGACTTCATCAAAGTTGACAATACCTTCTTCCACACGCTGAGACATGATTTGGCTCTCGGGCTTATCGTTGGTAGGAGTAACAAACTGCAGTTCCAGTGAATCTGCAATGACTTGGGCCTTGTCCTGATCAGTTTGCACATAGTCACCTTGTGGAGTACGTAGTGGAGAAAGCGTATCATTCTTCCTCTTCTGTAAAGCTCTGACCATACTCCAAATGGAATTGTCGCGAGCCGACAAGCTTTTGAGTTTTTCATTCCATCTAGCGTCGCTAAGCTCTTTTCTCTCCTCTTGAACTCTTCGCACTAACCTGTTGTACTTGGTTTTGAGCCTAGGTTCACGATAGCGTTGCCATAGTCTACGGGTCCTGTTTCTTTCAGCAATTAGGCGTTGGATTCCGGGAGTGAGTTGGATTCGATGAGAAGGTTTATTCTCTGATGGATACTTACTAGCTTCTATGGCACTGTTAATACATCTGGTGATGTCATCAACAAGTTGATCGATGTCCTCTGTACAGTAAGCAACGTCGGGATGGTAGCCATAGTCCTTAAGAATATCTTTGTAGAGCTTCCAGTCTTGATGATGTACGAGTTCCTCTCGAAAATTTATGTCAACATTGTCAACGCCACAGGCTTGTGGTCAGAAGAAAGGTCATCAATCGTGAAGATATTGTACGGTTTGAAGAAGCCCTTCAAGAGCGAGATGTCCAAAACGTCACTATTAGGGGAGTGGTCGCAGTAGTAGGTGTCCTCCATAGGGCCCATCAGCGATGATACCATCTCTACCTTGTATTTACCTATAGAGAATCATGCCCTTGTAATTCTGCGTTCTGGTGTTCCAGCTTGGGTGTTTGGCATTTACGTCACCAGCCAGGACGACTGGAGTGTCACCACTGAAGAGTTCTTCAAGCTCGCAAATGTCAAGATAATATTTAGGTGAATTGTAGAGTGGCAAGAACTTCACTTCACCACAAGAGACGTCATTTATAATGATGGAGGCCGATTCCATACATGAATAAGACTTGGATACTAATTCTTGGAGTTGAATTCCCTTCTTAATGATGATCGCAGCGCCCCCAGACGCACATCTTGCAGCATTTGAAGCCATTCTTGCCTTACGGTACACACAATAGCCAGGTAGCTTGAAGTCTTGGCTTGGTTTGAGGTGACTTTCACAGAGGAAAGCAACGTCGATTTCATGCTTCATCAGAAAGTTGTGAAACTCGATACGCTTTCGGGGAATGCCCCTAGCGTTCCATATCATGCACCAAAGTTCACCTTTGTTCATTACAGTATAACGTTGTGCAGCCATACTAAAATTAGTTGGTCGTAAGGAGCCCACTCAAATGTGGATAACTTTTGCCTAGATTAGAAAACACATGAAAGATACGTCCTAATTGTTTATACATGCCTGGTAGGTCGTTGATGTTCAGGCCTTTATCTTCCAGTGTAGAACAGCGGCAGCATAGGATTTGCCTGCTGCACTTTAGAACTAGACATCCCTTGAACCTGGGGGTATTTTAGACATTTCGTGTAACTTGATGTGTGCTGTCCACCACATCTGATGCACTTTGGGGGGGGGGGGTCTTGTCCTTTGATCTTGGGGCAATCTCTTGACTGGTGCCACTCAGCACATTTATTACAACGAGGATCTTCCGTGCAGCCCCTGGATACGTATCCGAAGCGCAGGCAGTTGTAACACTGTAGTGGCTTCTTGTTCCCTCGAAAGGCCTCCACTGAAACTGCCAGCGGCCCAATACGTGTTATGTTTTTCAATGACTGGTTGTGCTCGGTATTCGGGAGTAGAACCAAAACCAGCGGCATATCAATGGATCCTTTGGCTTTCCTCACTCGAATAACTTTTTCCGGGAAGTAGTTGGCTCTTTTTAGGTATTCTTGGAAGTCATCGAGGTCATACGTAACATCCACATTACGAATTACGTATGTCAAGACCTTCTCCGACATCAGTTGATGATGCTGAATTTTTATAATGTTATCAGGCTTAATTCCAGAGACTAAACTGTTGGGTGTATCTTCATCTTCACATTTAACTTTAACGGTTTCAGCTCTGCCCGTATGAACGGTGATCTTTTCCACTGGAACATGCTTCTCGAGCTCAGTTAAAATCGTCTTAAACGGGACGCCATGAGTCCGCACGATAATTGGCGGTACATACCTCTTCGTTATCCTATGGTCTTTATTAGCCGAGCGACATTGTACATTCTTCGAATTCCTCATTCCAGTTGCGCTGACGACTTCTTCGTTTACTCTGGAGACGGTCTTAAGTTATCGATCCTCGTGCCTTTCTGAATTTTTATGAGCAACACCAATCCAGGGACTGCTATCCACTTCTTCATCGGTTCCATCAGAGTGACTTCTCTTACTAGCCACCGTTTGTCGAGCAGTCACTATTTTCAATTATATCCATAGACTAGACTTTTAGCACAGGCAATATTATTATAAACATTACTTACCTTGGTGTTATCAACAGGTGTATCTTCCTTGGAGTTACCTGCCTTCGGAGTCCCGCAGCAATTCCCAAAGGCTTCCTTCAGTTCGCTTATCTTTTCAATGACATCTCTACGAGAGTCCTTGATTTCCTTGTTGATACCTTCGAACTTCTCTTCAAAACTTTTATGTAGGGATTCGACTTTTTCTTCCAGTGCCCTATACTTAGCATTTATTTCATCCCAGAGAGCTTCTAACATTTTGTTGAACACTAGGTCAAAAGCAGCAAACCTAGCATCCAAGTAGGCATTCCGGTAGGCCTTTTCGCAGGACACACTTTTACCATCTGCCACTAGCAATGGTATTTTAGCTGACTCTAACGTGGTTAATTTGGACGAAGCCATCATAATCCTAAAATATATTTGTATAGAACCAGGGGACGAGTAACCTCGCAGCTATGTGTGTGCTAAAGAAGCCGTCCTAAGAAGGACGCACCTAGCTTCAAGGAAAAATAAAACACGTCAGGTTGGCGAGAAAGTTAATTCTACGCCAGGGACCCGCTCGTGAATGATTAGAATAATAATAGATGATATGAAAAGTCCATAGCTAGGGTTGCGAGGAAATTAATCCCAACACCAGGGACCTAGAAGGATAATGAGCGTCTTGATGTACTGGTTTACGGGAATATTAATTCAAACGCCAGAGACCAGCACATAAGACGTAACAGAAGGGGAATATCGCCCTGAAAAGGACGCACCATGAAATGAGAGTAATGAAATGATACCTGAAAAGAGAGTAGAGGTGATACCTTGAAAAGCTAGTCCTGTGTCCTCATCTTTGGGAATTGACCGAGTCTATACCATCTGAAATGAAAAAAGTACTACAGAACGCCTTTATATATAGTTGGCATAGGGAACAGTAAGACGGTATTGGCTGAAAAAGCAGAAGAGGAATTTGAAGACGTGTTGGGATAGGCCAGGAAGAAGACAAATAGGAGGTAATAAGAGGGCGACGAAAAATAATGCAATAGGATAACACATACAAAATTAAAATTATAAAAAAGTTTAGGAATGATAGGGTGTCTAGGAAAACGGTTTCGTAAATTATCTGGGAAAAAAATTATCCCTGGAAAAATCCCTTACCGTTCCCGGTTACATAATTGACAAAGCCCGGTCGCTAGTCACCCTGTAAAATAGTATCGCATGATAAAAACTCACAAAAATAAAAGAGTACAGAGAGTTTATGAAAAAAAGTACAGGGACGGACACAAAAGGAACATAGAAGTAGAAAGATATGACAGAACATTAAAACTGAGACAAGATAGAAGAAAAAAAGATGAAAAAAGGCCCAGACAGCCTGCGACAAATTAGGGAATAGCTGAAGTTGAAGAGGAATATGGGAAAGGTAATGAGGGAATGGTGCCTTTGCTAAGGTTAATGCCATTAGGGGTGACGGAATTAAATTTCCAAATAAGAAAAGACTCTAATTGCTTTCTTTCTTTTTTGTTATGGAAGTTACTACGAAGAATATAAAGGCTGATGGCCTGTAAAGAGTGACCAGGGGAATTAAAGTGTTTAGCGACAGGGGTGTCAGCATTGCTAAGAATATCGAACGTATGCCCGGTTAATCTGGAGCGTATGGTATTGCCTGTCTCTTCAACGTACTGTTTCTGGCATACTTTGCAATGTAACAGGTAAATTAAGTTGTGAGAAGTGCAGGTCAGGTTCTGATTAATCTTCAAAGTCAAAGAGGAAGCACTGCTGGAAATGGAGGTAGCAAGATTAAGAAAATGGCAAACGCCACAATGCTTTGCGTTGCAAGGAGAACATCCTTTAGTGGAAGTGTGTGGTGTGGTAATAGCAGCATGGACCAGAATATCTTTAAAATTAAATGTCCGTTTAAAAGAAACTTTTGGTGGTTCTGGTAGAATGGAGTGGAGAAGAGGAGTTGTCAATAATATGTTGATGTTTCCTTATGACATTTTTAATACTATTGAGGGTTGGATGATTAGGAAGAACTAATGTAGGTGTTGTCATGGCTGGAGAAGGTTTGGGGTTGTTGTTAGAACGAGAATTGCGATGTTTATAGATAGAGGCGCGTATGACAGATTTAGGGTAGCCTCTTGCTTTTAGTGAGTGGGTAAGGGCATTAGCATTGAAGTCCTTGTCAGGCTGATTAGTGCATATTCTATGGATGTGAGTTAACTGACCTAATGGGATGCTATCATGAGTAATAAATTGATTATTTTATTGAACTGAAAATTATTTCATCTTTTTCGTTTTTTGTTTTCAAAAGTATTTTAGGTTACCAGATTTTCTTTCAATTTAAACTTTTAAAACATTTTAAAGTCAATTAGCTAATATTTCATAAATTTTGTTAGGTTTGTTTATCGATAGCAACTTGTGGGACTTCAACTCAGCAACAATGAGTTTCCCATAAGGAGAAGCGTGTAACTGAGGATCATATTAACAATGGGAATGTGGCACATGCTCACGATAGCTGGTAACAATGGCTCTATAGAGCTTCTATGGTGAAGAATGGCAAGCTAAAATATATTGACTGTTGTTGTTAAACATTTATGTTTAATTATGCTCTTCAATGTAATATGTGTGTGTATTTATATCATACAACGTTTAATAAATACGTTCTTTTTCCATGCGCATTTCTTCCTGATTCTCCCGGATATGCAACACGGATTATGAGACTCAACTCTCTGAGCAGCAAGGACACTACTCGTACTGAACATTCGATTTTGCAAGTATTGCATGTTTCTTACTTCCTCCCTTAAGTTTAGAGAGCTGATGAGATTGTATCATGGCATTTAGAGAAAATAAACAGTTACGAAGAATAGATAGGTTAACCGGGGACAATTACCTAATTTGGGCAGAGAAAATTCGTGTTTATCTGAAGCTACAAGACTTGTGGGACTTAGTTGAACATGGTGTTGGCGGTTTGCAGGCTGTGCCTAGTGCTGAAGGACAACCTCAAGCGCTTGTTGGAGATGACATAAATAAGAAGGGTTCGTGAGCTCTATGGATAATCATGAATTCTGTGGATGAACAAAACTTCCAAACAATTAGTAGTGAATCAGCTCACGTGGCTTGGAAGAAACTAGATGACACCCACAATAAGGTAGGGTTACCAGAAATTGTTTCCCTGAAACGTCAATTATATCACATGAAAGGCATGAGATCTTATATCAATGAAGTGAAAACAATAGCCGGTAAACTAGAACTCATGGGTCACCCAATACAAGATAAGGAACTTGGTGAATGGGTGATGTGTCTGTATGCATCAATAAAAGCAAATGGTGATACAAGTTGCGAGTGCGTGACTTCATTATTGCTTCATGAAGAAGCCAGACAGAAGAATTCTGAATATAATTTACAAAGTATAAATACAGACAGTCTATTTGCGATTGCGAAGCTAATGCAATAGGAGAACAGATGTTACCATTAAAAGGAAAAACACAAAACGTTCCTATATGCAATTACGGCAAGAAAAAAGGACATATTTTTAAAGATTGTCGTAAACGCCTAGCCAAGCAACCACTCCAGTACTTGGAACGTCGGTGCTATTAACAAAGGAAGGAGAAGTTCAGCACAGGACCTGGATACTGGATTCAAGTGCCACAAACCACTTCACAAACAAAGAGTCACGTTTGATTAACTCCATTTCGTGCCAAGCTACTGTGAAGACTGCTTCTAGTCATGAACTGAACGTGTCACAGAAGGGCGAATTAACCTTTAAACTATGCAACAACGTGATTCATCACAAGGACGTGTATGCTGTGCGAACATTTTGTCAGTGACTAAATTGGTCAATAATGGATGTTGTATAGAATTTGCTGGCAATGTTGCCAAATTATGGGATCTCAGGCAAGTTTCGTTTCAAAATGAATTACGATGGTAGTTTACATGTTCCTCACGAAGAAAATATAGGGTTGAACACTATCAAGTGCATGTAATTATGACTTGTGGCATCAACGCCTTGCACATCTTAATAAAGGTGATATTGAAACCCTAAAGAAAATGAATGTGGGGATCGAGGTGTCATTAAAGCCAGTAGGAAAATGTGTCATTTGTTTATCCAGGAAGTTCATGGCCGTTCCATTTGGAAAGCGAAATGATAATCACACTAATCAGATACTGGAGCTCCTTCACATAGAGGTGATGGGTCCCTTTAACCTATCTGCTGGAGGAAATAGATGGTTGCTGAACACTGTCGATGACAATCGACAATCGAACAGTGTAGTGAAAAAGAAAGACGCGAGTGGTCCAGGAGCCAAGCTCACTTTGCACGTTCGCCCAAAAAGTAAACCAGAGGAAGTACACTGAACTGGGAGAGAAGCCTGATGAACTTCTTTAGTCCTCCAGAGAATGAGTCCCGAGAAGGGACGAGTCAGATTGTGGATTGACGAATAGAGTCCCCAAAAATCAGCAGGATCTAGAAGATCCAATAGTTGGCGAAGACGGACTTCTTAACGTCATCAAAGCAAACATCCAGGACATGGCGGAGTCTTCGAAACCTGAGGGGACCCTTAACAGCGAGTGAGTGGTCCAGGATACCAGAAACCAGGGTGTTTTCATGATTCTCCATCTTGGGTAGCATGTTCTTCATAAGAGTCCGGACAAAGGTGCCTATGTGGGTCATCCCCAGATCCTCATAGATAGAGTGGTTGTTGGCAACTCTTCTGTCAAGTTGGGCAATGGACTGGAGAGCAACATTTTGGAAGGTCTGGAGATCCTTCCACCTAGATTTGCAAACAGAAGCCCAAGCAGGCATTCCATGAAGTAAGATAGTACGAATCACAACCTTGTATATCAAGAGTTTGTTATCCACACCAAGAGCGCTGTTTCGCTCCAGAAGTGCAATCAAACTGAACCTCGCTTTCTTTGCTTTGTTGAGCGCGTATTGGACTTGGTCGTTCCAATTTAGTTTGGAGTCGATCATGACACCAAGTTATTTGTAGCTTTTTACCCGCTCAAGTTTCTTGCCAAATAAGAAGAGAGGCTTTGGAGGGTTTTTGCATTTGCGAGTGATAAACATGACCTTGCACTTTTTGACATTCAGCTTTAATCGCCACTTTGTGAACCAGCTCTCGCACTGATGTAAAGCTTTTTGTAGTCGAGTGATGACATGTGCTGGGTTTCGTGCCCAGGTCATGATGGACCCGTCGTCAGCAAATAAGTAAAGATTACACTTTGTAAACTTGGGAAAATCATGGATAAAGAAGTTGAATAATGCTGGCCCCAAGACAGAGCCTTGGGGTACACCAGCATTAACATCGCAGGGTTCAGACAAGCAGTCCCCAACCTTACCACGAAAAGTCCTCTTTGACAGGAAGGAGCGAACCAGAGCAATTAGATCGTCAGGGAACCCGTAGGTAATCATTTTGTAAATGAGCCCATCATGCCAGACTTGGTCAAAGGCCTTTTGGACATCGAGGAAAATGAGGCCACCAAATATAGAGAGGACCGTTTAAATCAGCAACAAGCCTCCATAACTGAAGCTGACAAGAGTGGCCTGGACGGAAGCCAAATTGCTCACTACGAATGAGGTTGTTTGCCTCGCAGTAGTCGTTGAACCTCTTGAGTATAGTGCGCTCAAAGACCTTGGAAAGCATGGGCAACAAGCTAATGGGCCTATAACTTGTGGGAAGAACAGGATCCAGTCCAGGTTTAGGAATGGTTATGATGACTGAGTCCTTCCAGGCAATAGGGAAATGGCCGCTAAGCCAGCAGTCATTCATGACCTTGGTGATGATGCAGATAACACTGGGAGGCAAATTCTTGAGAGCGCTGTTGGTAATGGTGTCGATGCCGGCTGCCTTTTTGCTTTTGAGGCGCTTTATGGTGTCCCATATCTCAGAGGTGCCAATGACATCAGGAGAGCCAAGAGCATGCTGTGTATGGTCATACTTATCACACACGTCTTTAACTTCACGAGTAATATTGACCAGATCATCCTCTTTGGGCGTAGAGAATTGGCTCTTCAGTGAATCGGCGATAATTTGTGCTTTGTCCTGGTCATTGCTAACGAAATCGCCTCCCTCTGTAAGCAAAGGAGGAAGAACAATAGTCCTTTTGCTTTTAAGGGCCCTGACCATACTCCAGAGAGTTATCCTGGACGGACAGACTTTTAACTTTGTCATTCCATCTTTGATTTCTTAAATCCTTAATCTGATCACTTACCTTGCGGGATAGCCTTTTGTACTTCGTCTTGAAGTGGAGAAATCTGGTACGCTGCCAAAGTCTTCTGAAGTGGTTTTTTTCGTGGATGAGTTGCCTGATGGAGGGAGGAAGTTCCAGGTGGTCTGGCCGCTTGCAATCCACCGGAGTAGCACTAGCATTTGTAGCCAACTTGATGGACCTTTTTGATATTTTCGTCAATGTCACTGCTGGTGTTGTCGATGATTATAGTCGGAAGTTATTTACAGGGTGCATTATGAAAGTAATGCGCATAATTTTATTGTGACGCGACCATCCATCGCAGCGCGCTCGGACTGGTCGAATAATGTGGTGGGGGGGGGGGGGCTGCCCTTCCAAACGCACCCAGTCCCAGTTCGCTCCGAGCAGTAGGAGCGGTAGGACATGTCTTCGCACGAAGTCTGTTTTTCGATTGTGTCACAGCACGATGGAGCGATTGTGTCGACTGAAGAGAGCTGAAGGGAAAGCACTGGGAGTCGGTAGAGAATATCCAAGGTCATGTTACAAGGTTCCTGAAAAACATTCCAGTCGAGGAATTCCAGGGTGCCTTCCAGGCGTGGCAGAATCGTCTTAGCAAGTGTACTGATGCAGGAAGAGACTATTTTGAAGAATTTTAACCATTTGTACCAGGCGGATCAATAAACCTATTTTTCCCAGAAAATGTGCATTACTTTCATAATGCACCCTGTATTTATCCGCTAGAGAGAAAGGCTGATGTGCCGCCGAAACTACAACAGTTTTTTAGAAAAGAGGAAAGGAGAAGCGGAAAAAAGATTAAAAGAGTTTCTCAACTCTGCAATGACTAGTGTCTTATTGAAATTAGGAATCAAGCATGAGAAGACATGTGTCTACACACCTCAGCAGAATGGTATGATTGAACGTTCAACTAGAACCATTAAAGATGCCATCCGAGTTCTGAAGCAATCAGGATTGGATAATTCTTTTTGGACTGAAATAGCTTATATAGCCGTGTGTATAAGAAATCGCTGTCCAAGTAGAACTCTTAAATGGAAAGACACCAGAACAAGTTTGGACTGGTAGAAGGCATAGTCTTTGACACCTTCGCGTCGTTGGTTGCAAAGGCTGGGCAAAGATTAAAGTTTTCCAGTCGGGAAAGTATTGGAAGGACAGATCCGTGGAAGTCGTACTATTGGGATATTGCAAAGTAAGAATATCTTATTAATTAATGAACTTGCCGATAAAACCTTATTTTCAAAAGATGTCAGATTTGATGAAACTGTGTTCCCATTCAAGCGCGTGTCTCCAGAGATGGAAAAGGAGGATACTGAAGTGATTCTGATAAGTTATGACGATCACAATCAGCCTCAGCCTGAAGTAGAATGCACTGGTGACATACATGTGCAAAAGAACACACAAAATGGAATCAGCGAAGAACATAAGAGTCATCACATGTACGGTCTTTAGAACCGGAGCTTGCATCTAATAAACAAAATCAAGCGGCATCTAGCACTTGTCTGAGAGACTGAAGAACAAAACCTATTGTTTCCGTGAAGATGATTCCGATGATGATCAATTGCTGCTATTGCAAGGCAATTCTGTTAGTCAAATAACTGTGGAGGAGGCATTAAACAGCCCTGAATCAGAACAATGGGAAAATACAATGAAAGAGGAGTTGAATAGTCTGTACGAACACAATACATGGTCACTTATACTGTGATTATACTGTCGTTAATGTGATCGGGTCAAAGTCGGTATTATGTTAGAAGTTTAATCAAAATGGTGATGTTAGCCGTTACAAGGCACGCTTGTTTGCACAAGGCTTCACGCAAAAACCGAATAAGGATTTACATAAAGTTTTTAGCCCAGTATTGAAGATTCAACGTTTAAGAGCATTATTTGCCATTGCTTCAAGGAACAATTGGATTGTTCATCAGTTGGATGTGACTACCACCTATCTCAATGGGATATTGCTGAAGATATTTATAGGCGGCAACCTCCAGGCTTCGAAAACAAGCAGTACCCTAATGCATTATGCAAATTAAATCGATCATTGTATGGATTGAAACAATCCGGGAGAAAGTGGAACATAACAATCAACAATTTTCTAAAGTCCATTGGGTTCAGACCTACTTGGGCAGATCTATTTGCATATGTTAAAGAAATGCCTGAGGATACAAATAGTAATCACCCTTTATGTTGACGATTTGTTACTATTTGGGACAAATATACATGATATTAATCAAGTTAAAGAAGAAATAGGAAAAAGGTTCAAAGCAAGATACATGGGTGAATTTTCAAAGTTATTGGTGTTCAAGTGACAAGGGAAGAAAATAGTGTTTACTCCTTGAGTTAATCGAACTATATATCGAAGTTAGTGGAAAAGTACGGACTAACTGAAGTAAAGACAAGCGTGTCACCGCTTCCTGTAAGAGTTGTTTTAATATTACCGGGACGAGTGTTTCAGAAGAAGACTCTCATCAACTGGTAGCAGCTCTACTGTACATCGCAAATACGACGAGGCCAGATATATCATACGCTGTGCGGAAGCTGAGTCAATTTAATAATAAACCTACGGAACTTCCATTTAAAAAAGGCCAAAAATACTTTATAATACCTTAAAGGTACGAAAAATGTAGTTATCAAGTATTCTTCGGAAAATAGAGACATAGAATGCTACGCTGATGCGGAGTGGGCATCAGAGCAAGATCGTAAGTCGATCATTGAATTTATAATTAGCTATTCTGATGGTCCTGTCAGCTGGAAATCAGTAAAACAAAAGAATATCTCCCTATCCACGACGGAAGCGGAATTGATGTCCATATCTGAAGCGGCCAAGGAAATTGTTTGGCTACGAGGTCTATTAGATGAACTGGGCATAAGAGACAAGTTTCAACTAGTTCTACTCTACACAGACAATCAAGCTGCGAAAAGTATCCTAGTAGGTCTCGGAGCACATGAAAAACGATAGCACGTTGACATTTGCCACAGATTTCTATGGGAATAAATAGAAGATAAATCCATTCAAATCAATTACACACCAATCGATGAAATGGTTGCAGATATTTTAACGAAGAACATTTCTGGAAAAAAAGCTGAAGAAATTATTATCTATAATAAGATTGGTTTCGTATAGTTACTAATCCTTATGTCTTTATCTATTTTGTAGGAAAACTCGTCGTTTCCGTTTGAGTAGGGGTCATGTAGGAGTTTCGGCAACGATGAGTTTCCCATATGGAGAATGGCCTAACTGAGGATTGTATCAACAATGGGAATGTGGCACGTGCTCACAGTAGCTTGTAACAATGGCTCTATAGAGCTTCTATGGTGAAGAATGACATGCTAAAATATATTGACTGTTGTTGATAAACATTTACGTTTACTTATGCTCTTCAATGTAATGTGTGTGTGTACTTATACCATACAACGTTTAATAAATACGTTCTTTTTCCATACGCATTTCTTCCTGATTCTCCCGGACTCGTAACACAATTAAACTTTTAAATATCCTCCCAGATTAAATGACCTGCCTTTACAAATATTCCATTACTAGAAGAGGTACCCGGCGTTGCCCGGGATAATTACACTTGCACAAACTTTTCCTTTC
>JAHWFO010024188.1:126755-200011 GCA_023313115.1 Rhysida immarginata
AATTACACTTGCACAAACTTTTCCTTTCATTGTTAGTCATGAGATATTGATTGTTGGTCCATGCAGAGCGTTTGTGAAATGCGTGTTGATACCATTGTTGATACCTATTGTTGTACAAACTTTGCCTTGCATTGTTGGTCATGAGATATTTCTCATTAATAAGCCTTGCCATAACCATGAATATCGATTTTTTATCGATATTTATTATTTTTCCGAAATCTGAGTTAGACAGTGACCTTCCTCATGCTTTGAAGGTCATGTATACGAAATTTTATCAAGATCGGAATAAAACTGCAGATTTGTATAAAAAACGTACACACAGACAGACAGACCCACAGACAGACCCACAAACATCCTTCTTTATATATATAGAAGACTAGAAGAGGTACCCGGCGTTGCCCGGGATAATTACACTTACACAAACTTTTCCTTTCATTGTTAGTCATGAGATATATATTGTTGGTTCATGCAGTGTGTTTGTGAATTGCGTGCTGATACCATTGTTGATACCTATTGTTGTACCAACTTTGCCTTGCATTGTTGGTCATGAGATATTTCTCATTAATATGCCTTGCCATAACCATGAATATCGATTTTTTATCGATATTTATTATTTTTCCGAAATCTGAAGTAGACAGTGACCTTCCTCATGCTTTGAAGGTCATGTATGCGAAATTTCATCAAGATCGGAATAAAACTGTAGATTTGTATAAAAAACAGACCCACAGACAGACCCACAAACATCCTTCTTTATATAGATAGAAGATTATCAGATTCACAAAAATTAAAATTGCATTTTTCTATATCTAAAAACAATTTTGTGGCACAGCTTTTAAAAATTTTTATAGTATAAACATCTAAGTGACATTTCAGTAAACATATGTATAAACCTTTTCAGTGAGATGAATACATAAAAAAATCACAATTGTCACTCAAGAAATAAGCACCAAGCTCTTACACCCGTGTATAATAGCTATTTCAAAGCTAAACGAAAAATTAGAAAGTGAAACATTTGCACTGTAGATTTCCAAAGGATGACATTCTTGGTAAAAAGTGGAATCATCTTTTATTGCTGAAAAAAAATTATACAGCGTTTTTTATTGAACAGTTTACATTAAATTAATGACATATTGTTTGGCATAAATTTATCAGGTTAAAATTGAGTGCAGGGCACAAAACATTAATTCATGTATAACTTTGATGAATATAATCATGAATCCATATCAGATGATGCCTCTCAATATTATCAAATCCCTGATATTAATATCTTGTCAAAATATTGTGATTCGGTTGTAGAATACGTTTCAAGATTTGTTTCTAGGTCTGTAATTAAATCTATAATCTGTATTCAATGTAAAGAAGCGTTGAAAGAGCAATATCAGAGCTGTGACAGCCTTAATTTCATTGTGAAAAAAAAGATGCCTTATCAGACCATCGAAAGATGTAATAAACCTGTGCAAAATTTCATAAAAAATCATTATGAGTGAATTTTATAATCTAGGAGAACAAACAGCAATTAAATTGAATACGCTTATAACAATTCTAACAAAAACATTACATTTTATAACCGAAAACCAAATTAATATTCTCACTAATTTAACTCAACATTCATTTGAAATGAGTCCTTCTGACGGTCATGTGCTTCGACTTATTAGACTTATTGTCATCACATACTGTAATATTCGATATCACCA
The DNA here is from genome assembly GCA_023313115.1 of Rhysida immarginata. Classification (NCBI taxonomy): domain Eukaryota; kingdom Metazoa; phylum Arthropoda; class Chilopoda; order Scolopendromorpha; family Scolopendridae; genus Rhysida; species Rhysida immarginata. Next base: position 128,450 of record JAHWFO010024188.1, read on the forward strand.
TGAAACCAAGCGGCTAACAGAAAAAATAAGTGGAAAATATACCCAGTGTCTTACCACGACTTATATTTAAAAATCAATAAAGAATGAATCAATGTAAAATTTTCTGTTAGTGAAGCTATTTTCGAAACTCCACTGGTAATGGTGTATGAAGAGGCTTCAAATTTAATTTTTATTTAGCAATACAAATGAAAATCTTTACAAGGTATTAAAAACTGATTAAGTTACAAGAAACAACTTTTTTAATAATAAAAATCAGTTAACACTGAAAAATTAAATTCATCCTTCCTCTAGTTTCATTTACTTTCAACAATGGATAAAGAAATAACTTTGCTTCTTCATTTTTCTTCCATCTATGCTTTCACTTGTCTCTGGCTAAGTCTCCATTATGACGATAGGAGTTGCGAGTTGTACGTGCTCTTTTAAAAATTCATAAGGCATTGAATCTTCTATTGAAATTCATTAAAAGTATACGTTATCTTTAGTTAATGCAATAAAGTTTTTTAAAAAAATCAGAAAACAGGTTATGCTTACTAATGCCTCCTGAAATCATCTACAAAATCAGCTGAAACTACATTGAGAACATACGACGCCTTAAGTTTTTGCCACTCGCAATATGACGACTGCTGCACTTCCGGTGGCACCAGTAGCGCTCAGCGAAATGAATAGGGCACTGCCAGTCTCTTACTTTCATTGTCTCTGGTATCAACATGCAATTCACAAACACTCTGCACGGATGAACAGTATAAATCTCATAACCAACAATACAAGTAAAAGTGTGCGCAAGAATAGGTATCAACAATGGTGTCAACACGCAATGCACCAACACTATGCAGGGATCAACAATATATATCTCATCGCCAACAATGCAGGCAAAGTTTGTGCAATATAGATAAGTTTCAATTTGTAACACTGCATAGAATTCCTGTTATTCAGGCTTTTCTTAGAATTGAGATTCTTAATACTTAACAATTTCTTAAAAATCTTTTAAAATGAGCACTAACTGGAGGTAATGGAGAAAGAGTGGAAAGATGACAGAAGAAGCAGTCCTTCAGCCCCGTGCTGTGTTGAGCAAAAGGTAAGCATGCCAATAGAAGAATCGGTGATCGCTAGACTACACAAAGTTTTGCTTCAAAACATCGAGAGAAAGTGGAAATTGCAACAACATCAAGTGTACAGCTAAAGTAAGATTACCTGTATATGGACCGACATGTTCGGTAAAATAGATTGCGTATCGATTCATCAAGTAATTTTAAAGTTTTTGCAAATTCACGCTGACCCACTGGTGGAATCTTTTGAGGCGCTGACATCACATCATCAATTAGGGTTTCAATGCGAGACCCAGGGAGCAGTTGGCCATTGAATAAGAGAATTCCCTGAGATGTCCAACGATGCATTTGAGGCATTTCTGAAGATGACTCACAAGTCTATCTCTTTGAAGTTTAAGTTCAAGACTGTCTCTCAATTATATTACTCTTCTTAAGATCATCTGCATTGCTATCTTCATCATCATCCGAGCTGTCTTCATGAAAAACTTCATGCCCTATCTCTTTTAAATCTTGCGATGTTATATCACCTGTCACACTCAGCATCGGATCAAGAGATGGAACAAACATCAGAGTTGTAGCCATAATAATATTTGTTGACTTTGGAATATCATTTCTTTGGTGTTTAACCCGTCTTTTAACGTTCGGGTTTTTTGTAGATGTAAATTAACTGGCGCTCCATCTTCTGATGTACACCATATTGCCATTAATGACCGGACACTTTCGATTTTAGACGTTTTGTCGAATATCTAGAAGAATAATTGATGAATTATCCTGAAATTTCAGGGGTTTAAAAGGATGTTACACCTCATATATTTCAGCGAAGGTTTTCTCCCGTAGGCAAATAGGGGACCAGCAAAGAAGTGAACCAAAAAAATAATGTTTGGAATCACCCTGTAAAAAAATAATGCTTGAAATGCATTGTAGCTGTAGCATATGCTTGAGGCTTGTTTTACTTTTCTGTAGCACGTATATTCATGGAGATATAAAGGTTTCTTTAAAAAGGTCGAAATATTTTCGTAAGTTTTTAGTTTATAACACGCAGGATTTTGAACCCAATGCAATGCCATTTTCAGGAAACTTGATAACCTACAGTACAGACAATACCCTGCAATCAGAATAGAAAAATATTAGATATTTGATGAAGTATGAGCATTTTTACTAAATAATGTTTAACTACGCATGCGTTATCAAATTGTCTTTTGCATAATCTTTTAGCCAAATATATAGAGCTACTCTTATAAAAAGCCCAAGCAAATATCATGAAAATTTTGTATCTAATCTAGAGGGTACTTTCTGTTTCGACTTGACAACACTGCCAGCAACTAAGTGCCCGAATTTATTTTTCGCAGTGGCTACGTACAGTGCAACCTTAGGCGTATTCTCCATCGCGCACGAAACGCACCATCGTGAGATATCGCCGATAGAATGAGTTGAATTTCAGTTGCTCTCAAAAATAAACAAAACGATAAGGGGCTTTCTTCAAACTTTTATTTTTGGATCAGACACCAGCATTAACTTCTCCTTACGCTAATATGAAGTCAGTAGAGACTTTTTGCAACCTCAAACGATATGCGAAATACGAAAGGTGGCATTTTGGTCGTGTGACTGCCATGTACCGTTTGGTCATGCCAGGTTTTGTCGAACGAAATACGAAAATTCGAAAAAAAAAAATTTCGTTGCCACCTTTGGTAACCAAATTTGTCGTCGCACATGCGTGCTGCGCGCAACCTCCACGCGTATAAGTAAAACTTGATGTTGGCAGTATCGAAAATCTGGAATTTCTCTATTTCGCATTTCTTATTTCGCGGGTGTAAAAACTCTCAAAACGAAATACGAAAGGAGAAAAACAAAATGTCACCTTTCGCATTTCACTTTCCGTATTTCGCATATCGTTTGAGGTTGCAAAAAGTCTCTAATATTTTTTCATGTCAGCGTAAGGAGAAAAAGTTGATATTGCTGTCCGATCCAAAAATAAAGTTTGGAGAAAGCCCCTTATCGCTTTGTTTATTTTTGAGAGCAACTGAAATTCAACTCATTCTATCGGCGATATCTTTCTCAATTTTCAGGATATTTGCTTGGGCTTTTTATAAGAGTAGCTCTATACATTTGGCTAATAAATTATGCACAAGACGATTTGGTTACGCATGTGCATGCGCAGTTAAACATTATTTAGTAAAAATACTCATATTTCATCAAATATTTAATATTTTTCTATTCTGATTGCAGGGTGTTGTCTGTACTGTAGTTTGTCATATTTTCTGTAAATGGCATTGCATTGGGATGAAAAATGTGGGTGTTATAAACAAAAAACTTGCGGAAACATATCAACCTTTTAAAGAAACCTTTATTTCTCCATGAATATACAAATCAACACAGAAAAGTAAAACAAGCCTCTTAAGCATATGCTACAGCTGCAATGCATTTCAAGCATTATTTTTTACAGGGTGATTCCAAACATTATTTTTTTGGTTCACTTCTTTGCTGGTCCCCTATTTGCCTTCGGGAGAAAATCTTCCCTGAAGTATATGAGGTGTAACCACCCCTGAAATTTCAGGATATTTCGTCAAGTATTTTCCTAGATATTCGACAAAACGTCTAAAATCGAAAGTGTCCGGTCATTAATGGCAATATGGTGTATATTAAGCACAGGTGAGTTTAAAATGTCATTTCTATTTCGATCAAAGGCGCTTTCCCGAGCCTTTAAAGGTGTATCAGACTGCAGCGCATATTGAATGTTAATCAGACCAGGACTCTGGGGCATTCCAGAGCTGACTCTATTCGTGAGCAGTTAGTAAGATAAAATTTTCCTTTATCTTAACTGATCAATTTATGCAGTATTGGACCGACTACAGTACCCAGAAGAAGTTATAGATGTCAGCGGGAACCTTCTTGTTGAGAAAAACCTTTTTACTATGGAGGGGAATTCTTTTATGAGCCACGTCTATTATCACTGGCGAATGTCGTCTGAGGGTCGGTGACCATGCATCTAAATCATGTAATCAGAAAAGCTTCGTTTTTCATCCTCAAGCCGGCATGATTACAGACTGAGGGGGGGGGGGAACAAAGAAGAATGCAAAAAATCGTTCTGCCCGTGCTTCAACGTTTTTCTAGGTTCATCCACATTGTTGGCAGCCGTCTTCATGGTATCTTCGATCTTAGCTGTCCATAACAGTATTCAGTAAAGGATGACGGGCAACAATTCAAATCTTTCATTCATAAAATCGCTGAATAAAGTCTCGTTTACTCATGCTCGTAGATTTGTATTTCATTTATGCAATAATATAACAGTCACAGGTAAGTTTCAATTAAACGTATCACATATAACTTCATGGACTACGACGGAAAAAGTGATGTAAGACTTCAACATCTAAGCTGGGGCGTTATACTCCATAGCTGTCGTTCACTTCTGTCATCTATGGCCCCTGGTGCCCCACACTTGGCACATTCGCTGATTTTGGGTATTGCTATTCTGCCATGCACGGTACACTTCATCATGGCAGCACGCTAACAGTTCACAATACTAGCCGTTTCGGAAATACTGCCACCCTTGGCTCGGAAGCAGATGATCATGCCCTTTTGGAGGTTGGGTAAATCGCTACGTTTCACCATGACTCCAACAATTGCAATGTTTTCTGCATCCCTCTGAAACTCTTCCTATACCCTCGACCTCTGATACTGGTACGTCATGATGGAACCTCGTCAGCAAACATGTAAAGATTACACTTTGCAAACTTGTGGAAGTCATGGATAAAGAAGTTGAATAAGGCTGGCCCAAGACAGAGCCTTGGGGTACACCATAATTAACATCGCAGCGTTCAGACAAGGAGTCCCCAACCTTAACACGAAAAGTCCTCTTTGACAGGAAGGAGTGAACCAGAACAATTAGATCGTCAGCAGGGAACCCGTAGGTAATCATTTTGTAAATGAGCCCATCATGCCAGACTTGGTCAAAGGCCTCTTGGACTTCGAGGAAAACGAGACCACCAAACATAGAGAGGTTGAGAGGACCGTTTAAATCAGCAACGAGCCTCCATAACTGAAGCTGACAAGAGTGGCCTGGACGGAAGCCAAATTGCTCACTACGAATGAGGTTGTTTGCCTCACAGTAATCGTTGAACCTCTTGAGTATAGTGCGCTCAAAGACCTTCGAAAGCATGGGCAACATAGGAATGAGACCCTACGACAATCGAACAGTGTAGTGTATCGGTATTCGTGTGGGACTTGAAGCATAGCTTCCATAATCTCACCCTTCATAATCATATTCCAAGGGAAGTACACTGAACTAGAAAAGAGGCCTGATGTACCCACAAAGGTCATCCAAAGTATGAAAGAAAAATGCCTCCTCTTGGTGAAGGAAAATTTGATTGACGATTGTCTGAACTAGGAGTATATTACATAGTAAGCCACAGAAAAAACGAAAGAATTTATGAAACCCACTAATCTGGGAAGATGACATTATCAATGTCATCAAAATTGACATCAAGGACATGTCTTGGATTACGATGCCTTTTCTATGTAGAGAATGTTTTAGAATGCCAGAGACTAGATCATTATCATGATATGCCATAATAGGCAGCCCGGTTTTCATGAGCTCTTTAACATATTTCCCGACATGGGTCATATCGAAATCATTATGAATGGAGTAATTGCGAGCAATTCTCCTATCTAATTGTGCAATAGTCCTTAAGGTAATGTTCTGGAAAGTTTGGAGTTCCTTCCATCTTGTCTTGCAAATCGTAGCCCAGACGGGCATGCCATATAGCAAGATGACATGAACAATTATTTTGTATAACAGTAGTTTGTTATCAACACTGAGGGCACTGTTACGACCCAACAGAGCAATTAAGCTAAACTTTGCTTTTTTTGGCCTTGTTCATCGCATAAGTCACATGCATATTCCATGATAGTTTTGAATCAATAACAACGCCAAGGTATCTATAATTATCAACCCATTCCAAGTATTTGCCATATAACTTTAAGGAGTCAAGATTTCTCTTCTCCTTCTTAGTGATAAACATTGCTTTGCATTTGTCGACATTCAGTTTTAATTGCCACTTGCTAAACCAGATTTCACATTATTTAAGGGCTTTCTGCAAACGTGGTACAACAACACCAGGCTGGCGTGCCCATCTCAGTGTAGCAGCATCATCCGCATAAAAATATAGCTTGCAGTAAGAGATTTCAGGGAAGTCACGTATATAGTAATTGAACAGAACTGGCCCCAGCACTGATCCTTGTGGGACACCGCCATTTATCTCACAGGTATCAGATAATTCATCTCCGACTCTGGCCTGAAAAGACCTGTTGGACAGAAACGAGTGAACTAGACTAGAATGAGACCCTACGACAATCGACAATCGAACAGTGTAGTGTATCGGTATTCAAGTGGAACTTGAAGCATAGCTTCCATAATCTCACCCTTCATAATCATATTCCAAGGGAAATACACTGAGCTAGAAAAGAAGCCTGATGTACCCACATGGGTCATCCAAAGTATGAAAGAAAATTGCCTCCTCTTGGTGGAGGAAAATTTGATTGACGACTGTCTAGACTAGAAGCAGACCACTAGTATTAGATAAAACACGACCTATGAAGTCCAGTAATCTGGAAATAAGACATTATCAATGTCTTCAAAATTAATATCAAGTATATGCCTTGGATCACGATATCTCTTTCTATGCATAGGATGCTTTAAAATGCCCGAGACTAGCTCGTTGCTATGATTTTCTATATTGGGCAGCATGGATTCCATGAGCCCTTGAACGTATTTGCCAATATGAGTCATGTTGAAGTCATTATAAATGGAGGAATTGCGAACAATTCTCCGATCTTTTTGCGCAATAGTCCTAAGGGTTACGTTTTGGAACGTTTGCAGTTCTTTCCATCTAGTTTTACATATTGTGGCCCAGACGGGCATACCATAGGTCAAGATAGTCCGAACAATGACCTTATAGAGTAAGAGTTTATTATCAATGTTTAGAGCACTATTCCGGCCCAGCAGAGCAATCAAACTAAACTTGGCTCTCCTGGCCTTATTCAACGCATAAGTTGCGTGGGGAGTCCAGGTAAGTTTAGAGTCAATAACAACACCAAGATATTTATAAGTTTCAACCCAGTCCAGTTTTTTGCCATATAGTGTTAGAGAATCTAACGATCTCTTTCTCTTCTTGGAGACAAACATCGCCTTGCATTTGTCTACATTCAATTTTAGCCTCCACTTGCTAAACCAGCTTTCACACTCCTTTAGAGCCTTCTGCAGCCGCGAGACTACTACGGCTGGTTGACGAGCACAGGTCAGTATAGCAGCGTCATCTGCGTAAAAAAAGAGCTTACATTTAGAAGGACTTGGGAAGTCTCGCATAAAATAATTGAATAATACTGGCCCCAGAACTGAACCCTGTGGGACACCAGCTTTTACTTCATACATAGGAGATAGACTATCTCCAACTCTGGCCTGAAAGAACCGGTTGGAGAGAAACGAGTGTATCAGAGTAATTATGTCTTGAGGAAATCCATCCATAATCATTTTAAAAATAAGACCATCGTGCCAGACTTGGTCGAAGGCTTTGTGTACATCGAGAAAAACGACCCCACAGTACATAGAGAGATTAAGGGGCTCATTGATATCCGCTGCGAGCCTCCATGTTTGGAGTTGGCAGGAATGGTTTGAGCGAAAGCCAAATTGTTCATCGCGGATGAGATCGTTGGCATCACAGTGCTCAATGAATCTCTTGAGAATTGTTTTTTCCAGAATTTTGGAAATTGATGGTAACAAGCTGATGGGCCTGTAGCTAACAGGATTTGCAGGATTTTGTCCCGGCTTAGGAATGCTTAAGACAACTGATTGCTTCCAAGCATCCGGGAAGTAAGTGTTCTTCCAGCAGTCGTTAATCACTTTTGCAATATCTTGAATTGTATTTGGAGGTAAATTTTTCAAAGCAGTGTTCTTAATAGAGTCTTTACCTGGAGCTTTTCTCGTTTTTAAATTTTTAATGATGCTTAGGACTTCATTTACATCAATGCTATGTTTTGGGAATTCATTGCCGTGAATACTATAGAAGCCAGTTATGCAGGATTTTACTTTCTCGGACTTATCAAGTCCTATTTGCCGACCATCAGTAGGCGTGACAAACTGTTCTGAAAGTGAGCTTGCAATAAGCTGCGCTTTATCATCATCATTCGTGATGAATTTGCCATTTTGGGCTAACAGAGGTGGGATATTTATGGCTTTCTTGTTTTGCAAGGCTCGAACCATGCACCACATAGAGTTATCGTGGGTCGACAGACTCTTAACTTTATCATTCCATCTGGCATTACGAAGTGCTTTTACCTCCTCGTGAACTCTTCTTGTGAGCCTATTATACTTGGTCTTAAGCCATGAATCACGAGTTCGGTACCACTGCCTTCTAACCTTATTCCTTTGCTCAATTAATTGTTTGATTTCTGGGGTTAGATCAAGGTGATCAGCTCGCTTCGACTCTAAGGGCGAAGCACTAGAGTCAATAGCTGCATTTATACGTTCAGTAAGCCTTTTCACATTGGTATCTATGTCGCTCGTACTATGTACGTTATTTAGTGGGTCGTCATCTTTTCTGAGAATTTCTCTAAAAAATTTCCAGTCTTGTTTGAGCCTCAGTTCTTCTTTGAGGTCAATGTTTACGTTATCAAAATTTAGTGCAACTGGTTTATGGTCTGAGGATAGATCATTGACAGTATAGATACTGAATGATTTGTAGAAGCCCTTCAACAACACAATATCAAGTACATCGCTTGAAGGAGAATGGTCACAATAATATGTATCATCCACAGGGCCTACTGCAATAATAATGAGACCCTACGAATGAGAACTTCTTTATATGCAGAAACGGCAAGGGTAAGGCCGCGTGGGATTGGTCGAAATTAGAATGGGTTAAATCAAGCAGCCAATGAGAGAGCATACACATGAAAAGACGTTTAATAATCTGAAAGCTTTCAGATGGGTTTAATAATGGAAACAAAAAAAACGCCGGAATTTATATCGATGATCCGAAAAAGACCTGGCATTAAAAAAACAGGTGACCAGAATTGTCTCGGGTAGCATTGGTTTCGCGATAGTATCGGTTTTGTAAGTATCGCCCGATACCGATAGTATCATATTGGTATCGACCATCACGTGTTGGAAGACTTCATAATTGTAGGTAGAATTATTAAATTTTTATGTTTAACTTCTCTTTCAATTAATTTATTTTTCACTCTGATTACTAATTTCGATAGGATAAAAGCTAGCACGATTTTTTATTATTTGATTTGATTTTTATAAGCTAGTAAAATTATTTGGTTTCGAATGCATAAATTATTTTACTAAATTGTTTTTCATATCAAACTATCATAATTTATTTTTATATTCCATTTCTTAATCTTAATTCTTATGTAAAAGATCAAATTAAAAGCAATTTTTCACACTGAAAGTTTCGCCAATGAACTGATCCTAAAAGTCGATTTAAAATAGATTTTGTCAAAATCGGTAATAAAAAAAAATCGATAAGCCGATTTTTGCAAAGAAGTGCCCAACACTAATCAAGACATGTCGATGACAGCAGACTGTTACATGCATATGAGACTCTAGAAGTTAATAAGAAGAAAGATGCCGACTGACTAAACCAATTATTTAGTCCTGCCTCGTATTTCGATTGGTTCCTGCCTCTTGGTTACGCTCTCTAGCTGCCATCATCCATCCTGTTGTTAGAAAGGATACTCACGAGATAGGGTTAATTCGTTATTTTATTCAGACAACCAAATTAATTAGCAAAACACTATTAATTGTTAATGACTCCTTTGTTCATGCCAGGGCCCATCTATTATTACTAATCCACATTTGCCATTTGCTTGAGCACTGCACTGGATGTTTTTAAGAGCAACAAGTTAGTAGATAGTTTTCAGCTGTCTTCATTCCTCATTCTTCAATGGTTATTTTTATTTTATTCTCAGTCTCTTTCCATTGCTCCGTTCAGGGCCTTTTAACTTACTTGTTATTGCAATCCTTAATAATCATCATTGTTGACATTACCTAAATTCTTGATAACATTGCATAAATATTATCATATATGGTAGGACTGGCATCACGAGAACGATCAGGACGATCAAAACGGACTATCTCTTCAAAGTATCATTCTACTCTCTTTTCAGGTATCATTTCATAACTCTCATTTCACGGTGCGCCCTTTCAGGGCGATACTCACCTTCTGTTACGTCTTATGTGCTGGTCCCTGGCGTTGGAATTAATATTCCCGTAATTCAGTACATCAAGACGCTCATTATCCTTCTGGGTCCCTGGCGTTGGGATTAATTTCCTCGCAAACCTAACTAAGGACATTTTTTTCATATTATCTATTATTATTCTAATCATTCACGAGTGGGTCCCTGGCGTAGAATTAATTTTCTTGTTCATTTTTTCTTAAAACTACGTGCGCCCTTCTTAGTACGGCTTCTTTAACACACACCTAGCTGCGAGGTTACTCCACCCCCAAACCCCCGGTTCTATACATTTATATATTATGATGGCTTCGTCCAAATTAACTATGTTGAAGTCGGCAAAAGAGTCTTTGCTAGCACCTGACGGTAAAAGTGTGTCCTGCGAAATGGCCTACAGGGATGCTTGTTTGGACCCTAGGTTTGCTGCATTTGACCTAGTATTTAATGAAATGCTAGAAACTCTCAGGAATGATATAAACTCTAAGTACAATGCACTGGAGGCGAAGGTCGACTCCTTACGAACAAGTTTCGACGAGAAATTCAATGGAATCAACACGGAAATTCAAAACTCTCGTACAGACGTCATCAACAAGATAAATGAATTTAAAAAAGCCTTTGAGAAATGTTCCGGGACTCCATAGGCGGGAAACTCCAAGGAAGAAACTAAGGTAAGAAAAAATTTTCAACCTATCTCGCTTGCCAACAAAGTGCATGGATTGGAGTCCATGGAAATAAGTGATGATCGCGACTGTTCGACAAACGGTGGCAACAAAAGAAGCCATTCCGACGGAAGTGGTGGAGAAGTGGAAGACAGTGCCTGACCAGTTGTTCGTAGCAAAAAACCCAGAAGGGGGACTAGGACGGAAAATTCCCAGATTAAGGTAAGTGAAAAGAAAACTATTTACATTCCCCCTATTATCGTTAGACATCACGGGAAACTGATTAAGTTAGTGCTAAATGAGATAAAAAATCATGTAACGTTATATAAGATTACTGCACATACCGGACGCTCAGACACTATCAAGGTTAAATGCCACGATGAGGAGACACATAAAACCCTCGTGTCAGGAATCAAAATGAATGGTGTGCTTAAAATCCAGCATCATCAGCTCAAATCTGAAAAACTGTTAAAATACGTTGTCCGTAATGTAGATATAACGTATGACATGGAAGATTTTTGCGCAGACCGTAGAAACGCTAACTACTTCCCCGATTAGGCAGTTAGACTTAAAAAAGCAAATGGTGAAGTTCAGATGCCAATGGTTCTAATATTCCTACAAAACACTGAGCACAATAAATCTTTCCTAAATTTAAAGCGCATTGGTCCACTTGCTGTAACAGTTGAATTGTTCAGGGGCAACAAGAAGCCCTTACAATGTTACAATTGCTTACGTTTTGGCCACGTATCCCAGGGCTACACCGAGTCGCCGCGTTGCAACAAAGTGCGCGGGCGATCACCAGTCAAGGGACTGCACCAATATAAAAGGTAAAGATCCTCCTAAATGTATTCGATGTGAAGGCCAGCACACATCGGGTTATACTAAGTGTCTCAAATACCCACAAGTTAAAAGGAATAGAACTTCCAAAGTAACTGAAGGAAGAACTTTTGCATCCGTTGCTTCTGCTTCTATTGGTATGGGAGTCACTGACCACGACGAATTGGTTAAAATTCAGAGGTATTTGGGTAACCTAATGAATATGTTAAAGGATAGTGGCAAAGTGTTGCCGTAGACCACTCAAACTGAGACAAGACAATAATAATGGATTGACACCCCTACAAAGTTATAAAACAAGGTAAGCTACTTTGCAATATATGGAAGTGTCATGATTTCTACGATTTCCTCACAAGCTGGAACATTGATGTTGCCTTCTTGTGCGAAACCCATCTCAAACAGAGTAAGGCTTTCAATCTACCAAGGTACTATGTGTACCGGAAAGATAGGCCTCCTAAAAAAGCTTCGGATCCAAGCTCCGGTGGGGTAGCTATTGTTGTAAAATAAGGTATTAATCACACAAAGATTATCACACCTAACCTTGTCAATATGGAAGCAGTTTCCATTGTCATCAAAGATGCTGATGTTGGAGAGGTTAGGTTTACTTCCCTATACAACCCACCCAGGCACAAGTTAAACTCTCGCGACTTAGATGAACTACTGTCTGGGCGCACCCCAGTCGTTATGGCAGGTGATTTGATTGCGAAACACCCACAATGGAACGCCAGATGCAATAATCAAAGTGGCTTGGTACTTTATAGGTACATGGTAGATCAGATCGACACTTCCGTTATTGGCCGTCTTGAAGATACATACTACTGTGATCACTCACCCGCTAGTGACGTGCTCGACATTGCTGTTCTCAAGGGGTTTTTCAAACCCTACAATATTTTTACAGTAAATGCCTTATCATCTGATCACCTACCAGTTGCACTAAATTTTGAGGGGATAAATATCGACCTGAGAATAAATCTTCGTTATAAGCAGGACAGGAAATTTTTTAGAAAACATATGAACGACAGTAACATTTCCTATCAGGATCCCGTCACCAGCAGTGACATTGACGAAAATATCAAAAAGGTCACACACTCCATCAAGATAGCTACAAATACCAGCGCTACTCCGGTGGATTGCAAGCGGCCAGACCATCTGGAACTTCCTCCTTCCATCAGGTAACTCATCCACGAAAAAAACCACTTCAGAAGACTTTGGGAGCGTACCCGGTTTCTCCACTTCAAGACGAAATACGAAACAGGCTATCCCGCAAGGTAAGTGATCAGATTAAGGATTTAAGGAATCAAAGATGGAACGACAAAGTTAAAAGTCTGTCCGTCGAGGATCACTCACTCGGGAGTATGGTCAGGGCCCTTAAAAGCAACAGGACTATTGTTCTCCCTCCTCTGCTTACAGAGGGTGGCGATTTCCTTAACAATGAACAGGACAAAGCACAAATTATCGCCGATTCACTGATGAGCCAATTCTCTACGCCGAAAGAGGATGATCTGGTCAATATCACTCGCGAGGTAAAGGACGTGTGTGATAGATATGACCACACACAGCGCGCTCTTGGTTCTCCTGATGTCATTGGCACCTCTGAGAAATTGACATCATAAAGCGCCTGAAAAGCAAAAAGGCAGCCGGCATTGACACCATTACCAACAGTGCTCTCAAGAACTTGCCTCCCAGTGTTATCTGCATCATCACTAAGATCATGAATGACTGCTGGCTTAGCGGCCATTTCCATAGTGCCTGGAAGGACTCAGTCATCAGCGCCATTCTTAAACCTGGACTGGATCCTGCTCTTCCCACAAATTATAAGCCCATAGCTTGTTGCCCATGCTTTCCAAGGTCTTTGAGCGCACTGTACTCAAGAGGTTCAACGAGTACTGCGAGGTAAACAACCTCATTCGTAGTGAGCAATTTGGCTTCCGTCCAGGCCACTCTTGTCAGCTTCAGATATGGAGGCTCGTTGCTGATTTAAACGGTCCTCTCAACCTCTCTATGTTTGGTGGCCTCATTTTCCTCGATGTCCAAAAGGCCTTTGACCAAGTCTGGCATGCTGGACTCATTTACAAAATGATTACCTACGGGTTCCCTGACGATCTAATTGCTCTGGTTCGCTCCTTCCTGTTCAAGAAGACTTTTCGTGTTAAGGTTGGGGCTTCCTTGTCTGAACCCTGCGATGTTAATGCTGGTGTACCCCAAGGCTCTGTCTTGGGGCCAGCCTTATTCAACTTCTTTATCCATGACTTCCCCAAGTTTGCAAAGTGTAATCTTTACATGTTTGCTGACGACGGGTCCATCATGACCTGGGCACAACACAGCACATGTCATCACTCGACTCCAAAAACCTTTACATCAGTGCGAGAGCTGGTTCACTAAGTGGCGATTAAAGCTGAATGTCAAAAAGTTCAAGATCGTGTTTATTACACGCAAATGCAAAAACCATCCACAGCCCCTCTTATTATTTGGCAAGAAACTTGAGTGGGTAAAAAGCTATAAATTATCTTGGTGTCATGATCAACTCCAAACTAAATTGGAACGACCAAGTCCAATACGCGCTCAACAAAGCGAGGTTCAGTCTGATTACAGTTCTGGGACGAAACAGCGCTCTTGGTGTGGATAACAAACTCTTGATATACAAGGTTGTGATTCGTACTATTTTACTCCATTAAATGCCTGCTTGGGCTTCTATTTGCAAATCTCGGTGGAAGGAACTCCAGACCTTCCAAAATGTTGCTCTCCGATCCATTGCCCAACTTGACAGAAGAGTTGCCAACAATCACTCTATCTATGACGATTTGGGGATGACCCATATAGGCACCTTTGTCTAGACACTTATGAAGAACATGCTACCCAAGTTGGAGAATCACGAAAATACTCTGGTTTCTGTTATACTGGACCATCCACTCGTTGTTAAGGGTCCCCTATGATTTCGAAGAACCCGCCATATCTTGGATGTCTGCTTTGATGACGTTAACAAGGCCGTTATCCCCAACTAATGGATCTTTTATATCCTACTGATTTTTGGGGACTCTATTCGTCAATCTACAATCTGAATCTCCTCCCTTCTTGGGACTTATTCTTTGGAGGACTAAAGAGGTTTATCAGGCTTCTCTCCCCGTTCAGTGTACCTCCTTTGGTTTGCTCTTTGGGCGAGCGTGCAAAGTGAGCTTGGCTCCTGGACCACTCGCATCTTTCTTTTCACTATACTGTTCGATTGTCTATTGTCGACATAAATTTTACCCTATATTAGGCTGCTCTTTTATACTGACATGTTGTTTCGTATCTTCACAACACTGCGACCTTCTACCGTATTTAACCGAATATAAGCCGACCTTTTTTCCCAAAAAAAAGCTTTAAAATGTTTGAAAATGTAAGCTTAAATTCGGGGTAGGCTTATATTCGGGTAAATACGGTATCAACATTAATTTATGCGAGCTGGGAAAGACATTTAATTATATTCATAATAACTTCATAATCTGTTAGGTTTAGTCAATTTTTATTAAGAAAAAAATATTAATTTTAAAAATTTTCATATAAACTGTCTGAATTGTTTTTATTTTTCTTTCGGTGATTACGATAGGAAAAACTGATTAACTTTTTTTTTTTACCTCTATGTCGGTTTCTTCCATTATGATGTCGATGTCTACCTGTAATGAGATAAAAATGCACTTTATATTTCATATGTGATCTACTTCTGAACTCTTCCTTGCTATTTATTTCTATTATACTTATTTCTAATCTTTATTAAAAATTAATGTCAAGCTTTATTTTTAAATAGCAAATATCAAATAATTTTATTAATAATTTTAATAAAAATTAAAATTTTTACAACTTTTCTGTATCAGTTGAATATCTGTTAATTTACCTTTAATTCATAATAACCAAAAAAAATCGTATCTGATTTACAACAAAAACTTTTGTAATAAAACTAGATATCAAGAAACTGTGGATGCTCACGAAGAACATAGCTCGGATAAGAGACCATTTTTAAACTTTTACTTTTTGTTATCATAAACCTTGTTAAGCAACGAATAACTTTTTCTTTTGTGTGAGTTTTTTTCAGCGATAATAAGAATATATTTTTGAGATGGAAGGGAATTTAATGAAAATAAGGTTTAAGAAAATTTCATAAACTCGTCTTTAAATAAAATTGGGCAGAGAAATGTTTAATGTTATTTCGTGTCAATTTTCTGGTCCTCATTTGAGGTCACTTCTCAATAGTATCACAAAAAATATGTTGGTTCACTCCAGCCATGCATGCACAGCTGTTTTCAGCTGTTGTCATCTGTGGTAAAATTTCTTCTCACTCAAATTCCCTTGTAGCTATCGAAAAAATATGATAATCTCGAATTTTGATATCAGTTGAATAAAAGGGATATGGAATACACAGAGAGTAGAGAACTTGAATGTATGAGACGGTTGCGCCAGTCATATGCGAGTGCCCATTATCTTGCTGTAACAACACCAAAAATGAGTAAAGCGTGAAGTTAGGACCGTTAAGATAAAATTCCGGACTTGAAATAGTTCTTAGGGAGGTCACATTTAGACTCATTGTTTACTATTGAATGTTTGGGCAGATATTGTTCCAAAATTATACAAGTATTATGGTCTAGAAAAGCATTTTAAACATCACTTTGCTAGCCAATTGACTTTGAGGCTGACCACAACGAGCAGTATCATTAACATTTATAATATTACTTTTGAATTTCCTGCACCACTATTGCAATGATAAACAACTTTCCCCATTACGTTGTTGCATTTTCCCATGAAAAGCAATTAGTTTTGCAAGGCTATACAGGTTGGTCCATTTAAGTCTGGACATGCAAATACAGGGTGACAATAAATTATGGCAACTCATTATGTACAAACTTTTTAATCCAAAAAACGAAAAGTTAAACAATTGACAACTACTAAATAGAACATGGTCCCTTGGTAATAACATGTTCATTCGGTTTCAAGGTGGGCTCCTTTGGCGGCGATACAAAGCCCCAAACGTATCTTGAAATTTTCAGCAATGGACCGCAAGTCGTCAGGCGACAATCGATCCCATTCTTGGCACAGATTCTTCTTCAGCGACTCCAAACTGTTGTGGCACAGGCTTCCAAGATCGACCATACGCTGTAATCCATCGCATAGAGATCCGGCGAGTAGGGCGGCCACTGCTGAGACGTGATGAAATCCGGAAAATGCCTCTTGCACCACTCCTGCGTAAATTTCGCTCTGTGAGCTGTTGCAGAGTCTCGTTGAAAGGTCCAATCCGCATTGCCGAAATGCTGCCGAGCCCAACGAAGTACCACAGCCTCGAGAATGTCACGACGGTAAACCTGTTGGTTGATGTTGGCTCCTTGGTCCATGAAAACGAGGGGTGTCTTGCTACTGGCGCAAATTCCGTCCCAGACCATCACGGACTGCGGATTTTGGCGACGTACGATGACTGCAGAGGTGTCGGGTGTCTCTGCTAACTACACTCTGTCGTTTTGGTGATTGTGTGCCTGCTCTGTGAACAGGATGCGCTTCTTTTTCTCACCTGCGATCCGACGCTTGTTTTGGCGGCATATGTGGAGCCGTACCAAGATCTCCTATAGGGAAGGCCTTGCGGACAAAAGATGTATAGGGTAGGTGTACCAGTAATTTACAGTTTAAGACATTACTGTGAAACAAAATTGTGTACGTAATACAAATTGTATTTTGAAACTTTTCTAATTATACCATTAAATTGTAAATATAATGCAGAATGCGCCAATCTCTTTAAAATTATTATATCTTTAAAAGCTATTAAGTTATTAAATTTTTTCCTAACTAATGCATGAATCGCCAGTAGTTGACAGTTAATGCACCAGAATTTGACAGGCAGTT
This sequence comes from Rhysida immarginata, assembly GCA_023313115.1. Lineage (NCBI taxonomy): Eukaryota > Metazoa > Arthropoda > Chilopoda > Scolopendromorpha > Scolopendridae > Rhysida > Rhysida immarginata. The sequence continues at coordinate 146,082 of JAHWFO010024188.1, forward strand.
TCAACAGTAGTTGATAATACTTTAAATACACATTTTTATTATATATTTATACAAAAAAAATTGATAACATTCAAAAGTAGCTGAAGAAATCAAGCATTTTTAAGAATGTGTAAAGTATTTAACATAACTAAAATTGTGCTTTTTAAACTTAAGTTGTTCATATTGATCATTTATCTTTTTTCCCCTTTGAAACAATAAATAAAATCAGTCTATTCCCATGTAGAGTGCAAAGACCATAAAAAATGAAGGTGTTTTCCAGTAGTGCAGTATCATCAGATCTTGGCCAACAATTTGTTCATAGAAAAACTTGATTTTCGACAACTGTTCTCCAACTTTGCAAAATTCATCCAATTCATCCTATGCTACGTCTTATCATAGTAAACAGAATAGTAGTTTTTTTCTTGGAAGATAACTTGTCCTGAATTATATGTTGATCGTCTCTGTGACAAGATTCAGGACCAACAAAAAGAATCGGCGAATAGGGCGTAGAAGATTTATGTCAAAGTGGGTGATCTAGAAATTGACAGTCAAGTTCCTATAATTGACACAGTTAAGTTAAATACTAGAAATTCAGAAGTTACACTTACAACCATCATGTTTCCTTATTATTACCCTACATTCTTAACCACATTAGTATATTTTGTGGTCTTTTTTTTTTTTAAACACAGAAATTATCAGTAACTGACAGGTTATGTCAATTACTAGTGACACTACATATCTAGGTTCTAGTAATTGAGGGTGGATTAAAACAGTTAAAAAATTAGTCATTAGAAATTCTGTTACTACTAGAAGTATTGTCCAATGATCACACAAAAAGGTTCACGTAAAATTAATAACAAATATTGCATAACATTCATGAAATAAATTCAAGTACTCAAACCCTCGCGTAATGGTTCATTACAAGGTTTTTTCGACTCGATAAGGCATTGAACAATCGACACGTATTTGCGGCCATAATAGGGACCAAAGTTCCTTGTTTTTTGTTTTTCTGGGAAGCCTAATACGTTGTTTAATAAGAGGTGGCAACCCCAGTCCCTTTTTTTGCTTTGTTACTTTATTAAAAGCCTTTAAATCGTGGATTGTCAATTACTGGTACATCTACCCTACATTGTTATATCGTCATCAAGCGGCTATTGTTAATCTATTCTACCAATAAAATAAGCCCTAAATTTGGCCGCTTGATGATGATGTAACAATGTATACACCTTTTGTCCACAGGCTTACTCTCTAGTAGGTGTTGGCCGTACGCGCTTGTTCTCGTCTGTGAGGAGCTGGACTTTTTGGAGCTTGTAGGGCTTGAGTTTGAGTTCCTGTGTTGCCATTTTCCGCACCGATTCACGGTTGATTCCGGTCTCACGAGCGATTTGTCTCATTGAGACCCTCGGATTTCGCTGGAAGTATTGGTGGTACGCTTTCTTCCTCTTCCTGGACGGTTACCTTCATGGCCAAGCTGTTTGAACCGCTTGACCGTTTTGGAGACGACGTCTCTGTCAACATTGAGCATATGAACAATTTCACATTGACGCTTTCCTTGACGAAACAGCTCCAAAATAGCACTGCGTTTGCTTGACATCCCAAAACACATCAATTAACACATAATATGTTGCAACACGGACGACCTGCCCAAGAACATGCAGTGATTGCAATGAATTAAAAATTATTTGGTGGCGCTTTAATATATTCGTGCCTGGACGCTTCCATTTCTGTTGCTATAATTTCTTGTCACCCTGTATCTCGAAAGCCATGTACGAAAACATGTCCAAAATCAAAAGTGAATTACTTCGCGGAGGAAATTCATTAGCCAAAAAATTATCCCCCTCCCCTTTATGAGGGGTGACTTTGAAATCTAAAACAAGAACCCCAATTTTAATGGTATATTCAGATTGTGCACAATATTCGAGCAATGTTTTATTCTTGGTGTTATTTCAATTGATCCAACCGTTTAGAAAATAAAGGCCCTAAAAGTGTGGAACCCAATTTTATCAATGACTTCCGAGCCAAGGGCAGCAGTATTTCCGGAAACGGCTACTTTTGTGAATTGTTCGCGTGCCGCCGTGGTGAAAGTATAGCGTGCATGGCAGAATTGCAATACCCAAAATCAGCGACGTGCCAATGTGGGGCACCATGGGCCAAAGATGACAAAGGTGAATGACGGCTATGGAGACGCGTGCAAGCAAACAGGCGTACAACTGTGGACCAATTGACCTCCCATATGAGGAAGCTACCAAACGTGTATCCACAACGAAAGTTCAGCAAACGTCGCTGCGTATGGGCAACACCTCCTAAAAAGAAAGCCTGTGCACTGAAAACTCATACATTGCTACATCATCATAAAAAGGCATTATAATACAGAAATAATTGCCGAAACTGTGGATACCGACGTATAAATAATAGAAAATACGAAAACAGTAATCCACATCAATTTTTTATTTCCTCAGATGCGCATTTCGGATTTCACAAATCCTTCATCAGTGAGTCAGGAAATAAAAAATTGATGTGGATTAGTGTTTTCGTATTTTCCATTATTTATATAAAAAGGCATTGTTAATCGTATTTCTACCATGGTCTACAGATATTCATGGTCATCGAGCTTCGGCCATTGCTTCGAGAAGCTAAAGAAAACTGATTGCGCCAGGTGCCGCATAAATCGAATCAGGGCCGACCGTGACCTGCGATAGGGGTTTTTCATTGAAACTAAAAATGAAAGTAAAGTTTCTGTCTGTCGTTAGGGCGGCGCTGCAGGCGTTTTCGGGCCGAATGTACATGCAGCGCCACTTTTCAATAGAGTTCCCGCCCTATTGGGAGCTAGAAACTTTAGCTTCATTTTAACAAAGGAGCTCGATAACCATGAATATCTATAGACCGTAATTTCTACCAATAATAAGCCCTAAATTATGACTTCTTATGATCATTTAACAATGCATGAATTGTCAGTGGATAGGCTTTCTTTCTAGGAGGTGTTTGTATGGGGCTCCGCAGCAGATGGATGGTTCGTGCACTAATGCTGACGGCTGTTCAGACTGGCATTTCACGCCAGTACTGCAACTTCACAGCAACAGAGTTGTGAAAAATGGCTTTCTCCGATGAATCACGGTTTATGCACCACCGGACAGAAGGGCGATGGCGAGTATGGCGTTCAGCGTCTGAAAACAAACACCCTGCAACAATTTCTGCAAGGGTCTAGGCCGGAGAAGGCAGCGTTATGGTCTGGAGAATGTTTTCATGGCATTCCCGGGGTGAATTCACCATGGATCAATGAAATATGCATTTTTCCTTTCGGACCATGGCCACCCTTACATGCAGATTTTCTGGGTGACTAGCAACCGGGAAAAGTCAGGGAATTTTTTGTAACTAGGAAAAGTCAGGAAATTTTGTATCCGGGAAAAGTCAGGGAATTTTACAAAATCAGCAAAAGAAATGCGAAATAGGAATGAAAAATTTGAAATATATCAATAATATTCTATAAAGATAGATTTTTTTGCTGCTCATGGTCAGGGAAAATAACGTGATCAACCGGGAAAAGTCAGGGAATTTTACGAAATGTTTTGCTAGATTCCCTGATTATGTTTCCTAAGTAAGATGGCATCTTTATGCAGGACAATGCGACGTGCCATACAGCGATTGGTGACAATGCGTAGTTCGAAGAGCATGAGGATGCGTTTACGGTACTCCCCTGGCCCCCGAACTCCCTGGATTTAAACCCCATAGAGCATATGTGGGACCGCCTCCATCGGGTTGTTCGAGCTGTGGACCCTGACTTATCTAGGCCTGCTAAATCAGTAAACTCTGCGTTACTGTGTGCCGCCTTTGCTTGTAGAAAATTTCGAAATACAAAAATTCCGAAAGTATCAAATAGTATCGAGTATCATAAAATATTCGATACTCTGGGATTCGATACTGACAAATGTTCGATACCCAATTCTCGATACTGAAGTATCATCCATCACTAGACCTAGTACATACAAAATCAGAAAAAAACCCGAAGGGCATGAAAGTCACAGAAAATTTTTTTATATAAACAAAAAAATATTTAAATAAACCAAAATAAGAACTATTATGCCAATACAGAGCAACTTTTTTAAATAAAAATTACAAGATAATAATTATGAAATGTTATGCAATTTTAACTATATAGAATCGCCGAGGGGGTGCCTGGATCCTTATTCAGTAGCTGTTTAAGACCCTTTGGTTTCGTAAGATTTACTAACTGTATCAGGCAATCTGTGAAGATAGTACTGATATTCAGCGCTTTCAGTCAGACTTAGCTCTGCATTATTCGAGAATGGCCGAATGGGAAAAGTTGTCGAAACGTATGGATTACTGTCATTATGGCATAGTTGTGTATCTGTATTTTAGGATGTTCCCTTTACCTGATGATATGTCACTTGATGTTTAGATTCTTAATTCCAAATTCTTCTTTGCGTTCCGTAACTTCTTCATGTTTGTATTATGTTTTCTTCTGTTTATCTTTCTTCATCTTCTTCAACATTTTTTCTTCCTTGTACCTTATTTGTGTTTCATCAAATTTAACATCTCTGGCTTGTATAACTTTGTCTAGTTTAGGTATCCAAAACCTATATCCATTCATTCCATATCATACCATTCTTGCTTCTTGAGCCCGCTCGTCTCATTTATAATTTCTGGGTAATATCACTGTCCTTGCTTTGCAACCAAATACTCTCTTATTATTTATTTCCAATTTTCCGTAATATACAGAGGGTTGTGAAAGATCTTTGGTAACAATTAGCATATTTCAATGTAGTGTTTATTTCATGTGACTTATCATGTGATGTATTTTTAGGGCAGGTTATAAAATAGTATTCGAACACAGAGCTAAAATATTGAATTATGCCAGCAAAATAGGACAGGTATCGGAGTGGTAACAGCCCTTTCGGATGTGAAATCCAGCTATTCCGAAACTATGAAACAACACAAGAAGCGAGGCTTCGTAGTTTTCTTGAAAAGGAAATCAAGTGTACTAAACAGCATTGCCAAAGGCGGCGCCATTCCTGAGTTTAAACATCAAGCCAATCCGAGACCTTCCAGTAATGCCACCACTTTTTGTTTGTGTTCGCAGTGGAAGAGACAAGCAGAAGGAATGGTGTTGATATGAAACATACGATATTTATTTAACATCTGAGTAAACTACAGTTAGTTTTTCCTTATCATCCAACCCTCAATAGTATTAAAAATGTCCTAAGGAAACATTAATATATTATTGACAACTTTCCTCTTCTCCAATCCATTCTACCAGAACCACCAAAAGTTTCTTTTAAACGGAAATTTAATTTTAAAGATATTCTGGTCCATGCTGCTATTACCAAACCAGGCACTTCCACTAAGGGATGTTCTCCTTGCAGTGCAAAGCATTGTAGCGTTTGCTATTCTCTTAACCCTGCTACCTCCATTTCCAGCAGTGCTTTCTCCTTTCCTTTCAAGATAAACCAGAACCTGACCTGCACTTCTCACCACTTAATTTACCTGTTACAATGCAAAGTATGCCAGAAACAGTATGTTGGAGAGACGAGCAATACCATACACTCCAGATTCGCCGGACATAAGTTCGAAATCTTTAGCAATGTTGACACCCCTGTTGCTAAACACTTTAATTCCCCTGGTCACTGTTTACATGCCATCAGCCTTTATATTCTTCGTAGTAACTTCCATAACAAAAAGTAATAAAGCAATTCGAGTCTTTTCATATTTGGAAATTTAATTCCCTCACCCCTAATGGCATTAACCTTAGCAAAGGCACCATTCCCTCAATAACTTTCCCATATTTTTCTCCAACTTCAGCTATTCCCATATTTGTCGTAGGCTCGCTGCACCCTATTCTTTTTCTTTTTCTTCTCTCAGTTATTTCTTCTTTTTAATGGTCTTTCATATTTTTCTACTTATATGTTCATTTTGTGTCCGTCCCTGTACTCTCTTTTTTTCTTAGGCTTTCTCTACTCTTTTATTTTATGACCTTTTTATGTGATACTATTTTACAAAGTGACTAGCGACCGGGAATTGTCAAAAAATTTTATAACTAGGAACAGTCACAGAGAATCATAAAATCTGAAAACCTTTAACTATGTCAATAACATTCTATCGGGATAGCCCCCCTTTTTTTTGGCTTTGATGATCAGTAAAAATCAAGGAAAATTCAGGGAATTTTACGAAATCGTTTTGCTAGACACTTCATTCCTAACCTTTTTTATAATTTTAATTTTGTATGAGTTATCCTATTGCATTTTTCTCGCTGACCTCTTATTACCTTCTATTTTTCCTCCTTCCTGTCCTATCCCAAAACGTCTTCACATTCATCTTTTGTCCTCTCAATGGTTCTCTTCTAGTTTTTCAGCCAATACCGTCTTACTGTTCCCTATGCTAACTATATATAAAGTCGTCCTTTAATACTCTTTTTATAACTATTTATAAAGGCTTGCATGCCTCTGGCTGTATATCTGGCATATATGGAGGACAGGACACAGGACTAGCTCTTCAAGGTATCACCTTTACTCTCTTTTCAGGTATCATTTCATTACTCTCATTTCACGGTGCGTCCTTTTCAGGGCGATATTCACCTTCTGTTACGTCTTATGAGCTGGTCCCTGGCGTTGGAATTAATATTCCCATAAACCAGTACATCAAGACGCTCATTATTCTTCTGGAGCCCTGGCGTTGGGATTAATTTCCTCGCAAACCTAGCTAAGGACTTTTCATATCATCTATTATTATTCTAATCGTTCACGAATGGGTCCCTGGCGTAAAATTAACTTTCTCGCAAACCTGACTTGTTTTCTTTTTTCCTTAAAGCTAGGTGCGTACTTCTTAGGACGGCTTCTTTAGCACACACTTAGCTGCGAGGTTACTCCCCCCCTGGTTCTATACAATTATATTTTAGGATTATGATGGCTTCGTCCAAATTAACCACGTTGGAGTCAGCTAATGTGCCATTGCTAGTGGCAGATGGTAAAACTGTGTCCTGCGCAAAAGGTCTACCGGGATGCCTGTTGGATGCTAGGTTTGCTGCTTTTGACCTAGTGTTCAACGAAATGTTAGACGCTCTCCGGGATGAAATAAATGCTAAGTATAGGGCACTGGGAAAAAAAGTCGAATCCCTACATAAAAGTTTTGAAGAGAAGTTCGAAGGTATCAACAAGGAAATCAAGAACTCTCGTAGAGATGTCACTGAAAAGATAAGCGAACTGAAGGAAGCCTTTGGGAAATGCTCCGGGACTCCGAAGGCAGGTAACTCCAAGGAAGATACACCTGCTGATAACAGTAAGGTAAGTAATGTTTTTAATAATATTGCCTGTGCTAAAAATCTAGAGTCTATGGATATAATTGAAAATAGTGACTGCTCAACAAACGGTGGCAATAAGAGAAGTCACTCTGATGGAACCGATGAAGAAATGGAAAGCAGTCCTTGGATTGGTGTTGCTAATAAAAAATTCAGAAAAGGCACGAGGGTCGATAACCTAAAGACCGTCTCCAGAGTAAACGAAGAAATCGTCAGCGCGACTAGAATGAGGAATCCGAAGAATGTACAAGGTCTCTCGGCTAATAAAGACCATAGGATAACGAAGAAGTATGTACCGCCAATTATCGTGCGGACTCATGGCGTCCCGTTTAAGACGATTTTAACTGAGCTCGAGAAGCATGTTCCAGTGGAAAAGATCACCGTTCATACGGGCAGAGCTGAAACCGTCAAGGTTAAATGTGAAAATGAAGAAACACACAATTAAGTCTGGAATTAAGTCTGATAATATTTTAAATATTAAGCATCATCAACTGAAGTCGGAGAAGGTCTTGAAATACGTAATTCTTAATGTGGATGTTACGTATGACCTCGATGACTTCCAAGAAGTCCTAAAAAGAGCCAACTATTCCCGGAAAAAGTTATTCGAACGAGGAAAGCCAAAGGATCCATTGATATGCCGACTGTTTTGGTTCTACTCCGGAACACCGAACACAACCAGTAATTTAAAAACATAACACGTATTGGGCCGCTGGCATTTTCAGTTAAGGCCTTTCGAGGGAACAAGAAGCCACCACAGTGTTACAACTGCCTGCGCTTCGGACACGTATCCATGGGCTGCACGGAAGATCCTCGTTGTAATAAATGTGCTGAGGGGCACCAGTCAAGAGATTGCCCCAAGATCAAAGGACAAGATCCCCTAAAGCACACATCAAGGTACACGAAATGTCCAAAATACCCCCAGGTTCAAAGGATGTCTAGTTCTAAATTGACAGCAGGCAAATCCTATGCTGCCGCTGTGTCTACGTCGGAAGATAAAGGCCTCAACGACCTACCAGGTATGTATAAACAATTAGGACGTATTTTTCATCTGTATTCTAATCTAGGCAAAAGTTACCCACAGTTGAGTGGGCTCCTTACAACAAACTAATTTTAATATGGCTGCACAACGTTATACTGAACTTCGGAGAAATCTTAATGAGAAATATCTCACGACCAACAATGCAAGGCAACAATTGTGCAACAATAGATATCAACAATGGTATCAACACGGAATTTACAAACACTCTGACCTTTCTTCTGACCACAAGCCTGTGGCGTTGAACTTTGACAATGTTGACATAAATTTCCGAGAGAAACTCGTACATCATCAAGACTGGAAGCTCTACAAAGATATTCTTATAGACTATGGCTACCATCCCGACGTTGCTTACTGTACAGAGGACATCAATCAACGTGTTGATGCCATCACCAGATGTATTAACAGTGCCATAGAAACTAGTAAGTATCCATCAGAGAATAAACCTTCTCATCGAATACAACTCACTCCCGGAATCCAACGCCTAATTGCTGAAAGAAACAGGACCCGTAGACTATGGCAACGCTATCGTGAACCTAGGCTCAAAACCAAGTACAACAGGTTAGTGCGAAGAGTTCAAGAGGAGATAAAAGAGCTTCACGACGCTAGATGGAATGAAAAACTCAAAAGCTTGTCGGCTCGCGACAATTCCATTTGGAGTATGGTCAGAGATTTACGGAAAAAGAAGAATGTTACGCTTCCTCCACTCCGTACACCACAAGGTGACTATGTGCAAACTGATCAACTTTGATGAAGTCCCACAGCATTTAACGAAGAACAGCATCGAGGCTGGAGAGGTCGCCACTATCATGAGTAAACTGAAAAAGAAGAAGGCTCCAGGAAGAGACAAGGGGAGTAATAACGCCCTTATAAATCTCCAGAAAAACTTTATTGACTATCTCACTAATCTCATGAACGTCTGCTGGAAATTTTTTTACTTCCCTATGGCTTGGAAGCAATCTATTGTGTTGAGTATCCCCAAGCAGGGACAAAATCCTGCAATTCCGGCGAGTTACCGACCTATTAGTCTGCGACCCATGATGTCCAAAGTGTTGGAGAAAACGATTTTCGTCAGATTCCAAGACCACTGTCTAGCAAATGACCTTTTTCGGAAAGAGCAGTTTGGCTTTCGTGCTGCGCACTCTTGTCCGATGCAGATATGGAGGCTCGTTGAAGACCTGAGCACCCCCCTGAACCTCTGCAGGTACTGTGGGGTGGTATTTCTGGATGTCAGTAAAGCCTTTGACCATGTGTGGCATGAGGGCCTTTTCTACAAAATGATCAGAGACGGGTTCAATGCCGATTTGATTTTGTTGTTGAAATCCTTTGTTGACGGCAGATCCTATCATGCCAAAGTTGGAGAAAATCTTTCCACGCCCCGTGTCCCTCAGTTTTAAAGGCCCGTGTCCCTCAGGGTTCTGTCCTCGGACCTGTGCTATTTAATTACTTTGTCCATGATTTCCCGAAACCTGATAATTGTAATCTGTATTTTTATGCGGATGATACTGCCATTATGACATGGGCACACAAGCCGGCTCAGGTTATCACTCGGCTGCAGTGCGCCTTGAAGCAGTTCGAAGACTGGTTTAACTGCTGGAAGTTGAACCTTAACGTCGGAAAGTGCAAGGCTTTGTACCTCAATAAGAAGCTCAAGCGTCCCCCAGATTCTCTTGTTCTGTTCAATAAGAAACTCGACTGGGTGGACAACTACAAGTATCTGGGAGTTATCATTGACTCAAGACTCTCATGGAACCGGCATATGTCATATGCTCTGAACAAAGCGAAGAGAGCTAAGTACAGTATCATAGCTCTCATAGGTCGCAACAGCGCCCTCAGCATTGAGAACAAGCTACTTCTGTACAAATCGATTATCCGGACCATACTCCTCTATAGAATGCCTGCGTGGGCGACTATCTGTAAAACCAGATGGAGTGAATTACAGTCATTCCAGAATGTTACCCTGAAGACCATTGCTCAGCTCATAGAGAAAATGAAGACTCACGACAATAAACTTGTGAATGGAATACTGCAGAACTCATTGAATATGAACTGGCATACGAAGTATCATAAACCGAGGCACATTCTTGACGTCAATTTTAAAGATATTAGCAACGTCTGTTTCCCGGACTACTGGAAGATGTGATAATCTTCTTTCTCCTTGTGTTTTTTATTTCGTTTGTATTTTGTTTCTGACAATCCTCAATCTTATTTTCTTTTCATTTTATTTTTTGTATAATATGGAAGACCGCTTGGGTTGGTTAGGCTTCTTGACTACCAGAGTGTATTTCATTTGGAGTTTATTCTGGTTGGATGAGCTTTGTGAAAGCGCTGCTTTCGTCCCATCCTAACAAATGTACACTTCACTGTTAGATTGTCGATTGTCGACTCTTTTTATAAAATTACTCCCACACAGGTCGTTCAGACACCATTAAGGTCATAAGTCATGACGAAGAAACGAACAAAACTTCAGTTCCTGGAATCAAAAGGAATGATGTTCTGAAAATCCAACACCACCAACTAAAATCTGAAAAGCTACTGAAATACGTTGTTCGTAACGTTGACAAAACGAAATACCTCGAAGATGTCTGTGAAGACCTCAGAAGTGCAAACTACTTCCCGGACAAAATAATTAGGCTTAAAAAAGCAAACGGGGCTGTGGAGATGCCAATGGTTCTAGTCCTCCTCCAAACCACTGAACATAATAAGTCCTTCCACTGAATATAAAAGGTAAAGACCTGCCTAAATGTATTCGCTATGAAGGCCAGCACACAAGCAGCTATACAAAATGCCCCAAATACCACAAGTCAATAGGAATAGAAATTCTAAGGTAGTTGAAGGTAGATCTTTCGCTTTCGTTACCTCTGCTTCAGTTGGTAAGGGAACTGTTGACCACAATGAACTGGCTAAAATTCAAAGATTTCCGGGTAACTTAATGAATATGCTGAAAGAAAGTGGCAACGATTTGCCACAGATTACTCCAGTTGACAGCAGGAAATAATCATGGTTAGACATCCGTATAAAGTACTAAAGCAAGGAAAACTACAATGCACTATCTGGAATGCGAGGGGGGTCCCTCGCAATTGTCATGAGTTCTATGATTTCCTCACAAGTTGGAATATCGACGTAGCCTTTTTGTGCGAGACTCACCTCAAGCAAAGCAGATCTTTCACCCTGCCAGGTTATTATATATACAGAAAAGATAGGACCCCTAAAAAAGCTACTGATGCAGACTCTGGAGGAGCAGCTATTGTTATCAGAAAAGGCATTGATCATACTAAGATCGTCACTCCAGATTTAGTGAAAATGAAAGCAGTATCCATTATCCTTAAAGATGTTGACGTTCGTGAGGTCAAGTTTACTTCCGTATATAACCCTCCAGGGCACAAACTCGACCCTCGCGACCTCGATGAGCTTTTGTCCGGACCCATTCCAGTTGTTATGGCAGGTGATTTAAATGCGAAGCACCCTCACTGGAATTCTAGATGCACAAATCAAAGCGGCTTACTACTCTATAGATACATGTTAGACCAGATTGACACTTCCATCGTCGGTCCCCTTGAAGATACATACTACTGTGATCACTCACCTGTTAGTGATGTACTTGACATAGCTGTCCTCAAGGCGTTTTTCAAACCATACAACATATACACAGTTAATGCCTTATTATCTGACCACCTCCCTGTTGCTTTAAATTTCGAAGAGATAAATATCGATCTGAGGGTAAATCTTCGTTACAAGCAGGACTGGAAATTGTTAGGGAACTTTTAAAAGATAGTAGGGTAGATGTACCAGTAATTGACAGTGTACCAGTAATTGACAATTAACGATTTAAAGGCTTTTAATAAAGTAACAGGGCAAGAAAAGGGACTGGCGTTGCCATCTTGTAATAAACAAGGTATCAGGCTTCCCAGAACAGCAAAAAACTAGGAACTTTGCTCCCTATTATGGCCGCAAACACATGTTGATTGTTCAATGCCTTCCCGAGTCGGAAAAACCCTGTAATGAACCACTACGCGAGGGTTTGATTACTTGGATTTATTTCATGAATGTTATGCAGTATTTGTTAATAATTTTACGTGAACCTTTTTGTGTGATCGGTGGACAATACTTCTAGTAGCAACAGAATTTCTAATGACTAATTTTTTAACTGTTTTAATGCACCTTCAACTACTAGAACCCAGATATGTAGTGTCACTAGTAATTGACATATCTTGTCAATTATTGATAATTTCTGTGTTTAAAAAAAACGAACAAAAATATACTAATGTGATATAAAATATAGAGTAATAATAAAGGAAACATGATGATTTTAAGTGTAACTTCTTAATTTCCGTTAATTGACCTAGCTGTGTCAATTATAGGAACTTAACTGTCAATTTCTAGATCACCCACTTTGACATAAATCTTCTAGACCCTATTCGCCGATTCTTTTTTTTGGTCCTGAATCTTGTCACAAAGACGATCAACAGACAGCCCAGGACAAGTTATCTTCCAAGTAGAAAACCACTGCTGGTATTCTGTTTACTATGATAAGGAGTAGCATAGGATGAATTGGATGAATTTTGCAAATGGGAGAACTAACATCAAAAATTAAGTTTTTCTACGAACAATTTGTTGGCCAAGAAGTGATGATATTGCACTACTGGAAAACACCTTCATTTTTCTATGGTCCTTGCACTCTAAATGGGAGTGGTCTGATTTTATTTATTACTAGCAGAAGACCCGGTATTGCCCGGGATAATTAAGATAAATGGTCTATATGAACAATTTAAGTTTTAAAAAGCACAATTTTAGTTAATATTAAATACTTCACACATTCTTTAAAATGCTTGATTTCATCAACTACTTTTGAATGTTATTTTTTTGTCAAAATATCTAATAAAAACTTGTAATTAAAATAGTGTCAATTACTGGTGAAACTGCCTGTCGATTACTGGAGCATTAACTGTCAACTACTGGTGAATCATGCATTAGTTAGGAAAAAATTTAATAACTTAATAGCTTTTAAAGATATAAAAATTGTTTATAGATTGCCACATTCTGCATTCTGTGTACAATTTAATGGTATAAGTAGAAAAGTATCAAAAAGAAATTTGATTTACGTACACAGTTTTGTTTCAGAGTAATGTCCTAAACTGTCAATTACTGGTACATTACCCTAGCATTCCATATCAGGATCCAGAGAGCAGCAATGACATCGACGAAAATGTCAAAAATGTCACTTGCACCATTCACATGGCTTCCGATGCTAGTGCTTCTTCAGTTGATTACAAGCGGCCAGACCATCTTGAGCTTCCTCCCCGCATCAGGCAGGCTATTCAGGAAAAAAATACTTAAAGAAGACTGTGGCAACATACAAGGCTCCCGCATTTCAAGACGAAATACAACAGGCTATCGCGAGCCGATCCAGGACTTACGGAATCAAAGGTGGAATGACAAGATCAAGAGTCTGTCCGTCCAAGACAATTCTCTTTGGAATACTGTCAGGGCTCTTAAAAGCAACAGGGCCAGTGAACTACCTCCTCTACTTACATAAAGCGGCGATTTTGTTAGCAGTGTCCAGGACAAGGCTCAACTCATCGCTGACTCATTGAATAGTCAATTCAATACGCCCAAGGAGGACTGTCTGGTTAATATTACTGGTGAAGTCAAGGAAGTATGTGACAAGTTTGGCTTCTCTCAACGCGCTCTTACTCCTAATATTATTGGCACCTCTGAGATTTTGAACACCATTAAGCACCTGAAAAACAAAAAAGCAGCCGGTATCGACACCATCACCAACGGTGCTCTGAAGAATTTACCTCTTAATGTTGTTTGCATTATCACCAGAATCATGAATGAATGCTGGCTAAACGGTCACTTCCCTAATGCCTGGAAAGACTCAATCATCCTCACTATTCCCAAGCTGGGACTTGATCCTGCTCTTTCCATCAGCCACAGGCCCATTAGTTTACTGCCAGTGCTCTCCAAGGTCTTTGAGCGAACTATTCTAAAGAGGTTCAACGTCTTCTGTGAGGCAAACAACCTTATTCATGAAGATCAATTCGGCTTCCGCACAACTCACTCCTGTCAGCTCACGTATGAAGGCTTGTTGCTGATTTGAATGGTCCTCTCAATCTCTCTATGTTTGGTGGTATCATCTTTCTTGACGTTCAAAAGGCCTTTGATCAACTCTGGCATGATGGACTCATTTGCAAAATGAATAATTGTGGCTTCCCTGATGACCTGATTGCCTTGGTTTGCTGCTTTCTGACAAACAGACCCTTTCGTGTTAAGGTTGGTGACTCCTTGTCTGACCCTTCTGATGTTAATGCTGGTGTTCCCCGAGGATCTGTCTTGGGGCCTGCTTTGTTTAATTTTTTTTATCCACGACTTTCCTGAGTTTACAAAGTGCAATTTTTACTTATTTGTTGACGACGGGTCCATCATGACCTGCGCACTTAGTCCAGTCCACATCATCAGCCGTCTGCAAAAAGCTTTACACCAGTGTGAGAGCTGGTTTTCTAAGTGGCTCTTACAGCTGAATGTTAACAAGTGTAAACCCATGTTCATCACACGTAAATGCAAAAACCCTCCAATGCCCCTCGAGCAGGAAGCATGAGTAGGTTAAAAATTATAAGTACCTCGGAGTTGTGAGTGATTCCGAGCTCAAATGGAACGACCATGTCCAATATTCGCTTAACAAGGCTAAGAAGGCGAAGTTTACTCTCATCGCGCTGCTGGGGCGAAACAGCGCTCTCAGAGTGGACAGCAAACTCTTGTTATACAAGGTAGTGATTTGTGCCATTTTATTCATGGTATGCCTGCTTGGGCTTCCATTTGCAACTCGAGATGGAAATATCTTCAGACCTTCCAAAATGTTACCTCCAGTCCATTGCTCAACTAGACAGAAGAGTTGCCAACAATCTATCTATGAAGACCTGGGGATGACCCACATTGGTTCCTATGTTCAAACACTTCTCAGGAACATGCTGCCCAAGATGGAACATCATGAAAATATCCTGGTTGCTTGTATCCTGGACCACTCACTATCAGGGGTTCCCTGAGGTTTCCAAGACCCCGCCATATTTTGGATGTCAATTTCGATAACATTAACAAGGCCGAGTTCTGCTAGATCCTAGTTTTTCGGACTCGCTATTCGTCAATCCACAATCCGATTCTCGTCCCTACCATGAAGGGACTCTTTAATGGATTACTTAAGAAGATTCATCAGGCTTCTTTCCTACTTCAGTGTACCTGATTTGGTATAATTTTTGGGCGAGCGTGTAAAGTGAGCTAAAGGCTCCTGGACCACTCGTAATAAATGTCAACACATTTACACAGGTCAAACAAAAAGACAATTAATAACACGAATAAAAGAACATGAAAGAGCACTTTAAAACAAAGATAAAAACAATCATTTAGTGAACCACTGCATTAACCAAAATCATAATCCGGATTGGAACAAAATCAAAATCATTGGTAAAGAAATAAATTACAAAAAAGACTAATAAGAGAAACTATCAACATTATTTCGAATGAAAAAAATTTAGCCAAACCATCTATAGAAATTAATAATAAATGGAAATTACTACTAAAAATATAATATCACTTCCCTTACACACAACAATCAAACTAATCATAATATCACACATTGCATTAGATTACATTGTTTTGCTTTTTATTATTATATCTTCCATTCATTCAAAAAATTTACTACTCAAGATGGGAAAAAAAAATCCCGAAAACGTTATAATTAATATATTTCAAGTTTTGTCATCTACGTGTTACGAATCATCAAACTTTCTTCATAGACCTTCTTCATCTGTAACTGTGTGTCTCCCTGTGTTCGTGTAACATTCGTCCACTAGATCTTCGTTTCTTCTGTATTTCATCTGAGTTTCTTCACAAGACCATTGTTTCATTTGTGTTTTCGTCCTTCAACATCTACTTTATCAATTAGGTGACTTTTTTTCATTGATTCTATTATTTATTTTAATTTATTTGTTTTCTTTAATTAAAGGAGTTTCATTTATCTTAATTAATATATAATTTATCACAACTCCTACGTTTATATAATAATTATCAACATACTATTGACAACTCTCCTCTTCTCCATTCCTTTCTACCAGAACCACCAAAACATTCTTTTAAACGGACATTTAATTTTAAAGATATTCTGGTCCATGCTGCTATTACCAAACCACGCACTTCCACTAAGGGATGTTCTCCTTGAAATGTAAAGCATTGTGGCATTTCCCATTTTCTTAACCCTTCTACCTCCATTTACAGCAGTGCTTCCTCCTTTACTTTCAAAATTAACCAGAACCTGACCTGCACTTCTCACCACTTAATTTACCTGTTACATTGCAAAGTATGCCAGAAATAGTATGTTGAAGAGACGAGTAATATCATACACTCCAGATTCGCTGGACCTAAGTTCGACATCCTTAGCAATGCTGACACCTTTGTCGCTAAACACTTTAATTCCACTGGCCACTCTTTTCAGGCCATCAGCCTTTATATTCTTCGTAGTAACTTCCATTAAAAAAAAAAGTAAGAAAGCAATTCGATTCTTTCTTATTTGGAAATTTAATTCCCTCGCCCCTAATGGCATTAACCTTAGCAAAGGCACCATTCCCTCATTACCTTTCCCACTTTCCTCTCCAACTTCAGCTACTTCCTTATTTGTCGTATGCTCTCTGGGTCCCTTTCTTTTTTTTTTCTTCTCTCAGTTGTTTCTTCTATTTAATGTTCTTTCATATTTTTTTACTTTTATGTTCATTTTGTGTCCGTTTCTGTATTCTGTTTTTTTCATAGGCTTTCTGTACTCTTTTATTTAAGTGACCTTTTTATGCGATACTATTTTACAGGGTGACTAGCGACCGGGAATTGCCAAAATATTTTGTAACCGGGAACAGTCAGGGAATCATAAAATCTAAAAAATTTGAACAATGTCAATAATATTCTATCGGGATAGCGCCCTTTCTTTTTCTTTGGCTTTGATAATTAGTAAAAACTTAGGAAAATTCAGGGAATTTTACGAAATCGTTTTGCTAGACACCCTAGAATTCCTAACCTTTTTTATAATTTTAATTTTGTAGGTGTTATCCTTTTGCATTTTTCTCGCTGCCCTCTCATTACTTATTTGTCCACCTCCCTGTATCGGCCTCGGTGGCTCAGCGGTTGCGTGGTCGCCTCTGATGCTCGAGGACGCGGGTTCGATCCCGGCCGAGGACGACGAGGATTTTTCAGGGGGAAATCCTGAGATCACGCACTTCCTTCGGAAGGGAAGTAAAGCCGTTGGTCCCGTGTAGTCGTTTGCCGGCTGCACGTTAAAGAACCCTTGCGAGGCAAAATTTGCGGCCCCTATAACGCCGTCCTGAAATGACCATAGCAGTTGAAAAGGACGTTAATACCAAACAAACCAAACCAAACCACCTCCCTGTGCTATCCCAACACATCCTCAAATTCATCTCCCGTCCTCCTATTGTTTATCTTCTAGTTTTTCAGCCAGTACCGTCTTACTGCTCCTTATGTCGTCTTTTAGTACTCATTTCATCAATCGAAGCTGGTGTGCAGGTCGTCTCTACCGTGGATGTGTGTCAACCGCTCTTTTTGGACTTCTGGTTGTGATTTTGAAGTGTAAATTGCTGATCCTGGTTACTATTGAGAGTGTATCGGTGGATTCGAAGTGCAAGGTAGGACTTTTTAATTCTTTTAAACTGTGTCGTTCTGAGTAGTTGCGTCCTTCTAAGGACGGCAAAACCCCGCACCACACATGCTTCATGATGACATCAGGCGCTGCGTCAAAATCTTATTCTTCTTCATGTACTGTTAAGTATGCTTATGGTAAAGTGTTACCTTGTGAACTGGCCTACAAAGATGCGGGTAAGGATCCGAGATTTCTAGCATTTGATATTATCATTAACGAACAACTAGAGGCATTACGTACTGAACTGAACAATAAGTATCTAGAGTTAGAATCAAGGGTGGAAGCACTGTCCAAGGAACTTGGTAGTAAAATTGATAATTTAAAAAAGGATGTTCAAAGTGGAAGTTTAGAGACTGCCAATGGCCTCGCTAACCTTGGCAATATTATCAAAGACTTTATGGGCTCTCCCAGTACTTCTGATTCACCCATGAGAGTGATAAATCCTGAAAATGTTTCTACTTGCCTGGAAGCGGCCAACGAAGGAGACGCCTCATTACGAGCTAGCGTCAAAAGAAGGCATGAAAATGATTCTGCTGACAGTGATGGAGGTGACTGGCGTATTGTGCAGAATAAAAGGAACAAAGGTGGTGTTAGGATAGACAACATCCAGGCCACTGTTAATATCGACGGTAGTGTCGCTGTGGCCCTACGAGGTAACAAATCTAAGCTTAGTCATTCCCAAAGCAATGTCGCCCATGGAAAGGAAGCTGTTTACATTCCTCTGATTATTATTCCTCATCACGGGAAGCCAATCAAGAAAATTCAAAATGAGATAAAAAATCACATGGCTCTGAATAAAATTACTGCCCACACGGGTCGTTCAGACACCATTAAGGTCAAATGTCATGACGAAGAAACGCACAAAACTCTAGTTCCTGGAATCAAAAGGAATGATGTTCTTAAAATCCAACACCACCAACTAAAATCTGAAAAGTTACTGAAATACGTTGTTCGTAACGTTGACAAAACATACGACCTCGACGTTTTCTGTGAAGACCTCAGAAGTGCCAACTACTTCCCGGACAAAGCAATTAGGATTAAACAAGCAAACAGGGCTGTCGAGATGCCAATGGGCCTAGTCCTCCTCCAAAACACTGAACATAATAAGTCCTTCCTAAATCTGAAACGTATCAAAAGGTTACAAAAGGCCATTGCAATGTTACAATTGCTTACGTTTTGGGCACGTGTCTCAGGGTTGCACCGAGTCACCATGTTGCAACAACTGCGCAGGCGATCATCAATCAAGGGACTGTACGAATATAAAAAGTAAAGACCCGCCTAAATGCATTCGCTGTGAAGGCCAGCACACAAGCAGCTATACAAAATGCCCCAAATACCCACAAGCCAATAGGAATAGAAATTCTAAGTTAGTTGAAGGTAGATCTTTAGCTTCTGTTACCTCTACTTCAGTTGGTAAGGGAGCTGTTGACCACAAAGAACTGGCTAAAATTCAAAGATTTCTGGGTAACTTAATGAATATGCTGAAAGAAAGCGGCAACGATTTGCCACAGATTACTCCAGTTGAGAGCAAGAAAAAATCATGGTTAGATATCCGTATAAAGTACTAAAGCAAGGAAAACTACAATGCACTACAGGCTTCTTTCCTATTTCAGTGTACCTCATTTGGTTTACTTTTTGGGCGAGCGTGTAAAGTGAGCTAAACGATCCTGGACGACTCGTACTACTTTTTCCCTACACTGATCGATTGTCGATTGTCGAGTACTCTTTTCATAACTTCGGGATAATTTATTTGGTTTGGCTTATTTGATATTAACGTCTTTTTCAACTGCTATGGCCACTTCTGGACGGCGTTATAGGGGCCGCAAATTTTGCCTCGCAAGGGTTCTTTAACGTTCAGCCGGCAAACGACTAGACGGGATGAACGGCTTTACTTCTCTTCCGAAGTGCGTGATCTCAGGATTTCCCCCCTGAAAAAAATCCTCGTCGTCCTCGGCTGGGGTCGAACCCGCGTCCTCGGGCATCAGAGGCGATCACGCAAACAATGAGCCACCGAGGCCGATTCAGGATAAATCTCTAATATTCTAATTGCCTTTAAAGAACTATCCTTTTTGCTTTGATAAAGGATAGTCTCTATCCGAAACGTCAGCTTTTTATTATATTTTGATTTTTTTTTTGATTTTTATTTTATTTATTATTTATTAATTATTTTTTCAATTCTTATTTATTTTTCTATTTTTATTTAATAACTTTTATTTGTTGTATTCCAGGGTTTTTGTGTCTTGTCCTTCTCTCATATAGATATCCATAAATTACAGTTACCAATGACATGGCTAATTGTTTTTTTTGCAATGAATAAATACTCAATGAGAAATGATAAGCATAACGTACAGCCAGTAAATGTTCTTTAGAACTATAGAACTAATCAGATCATCAGAGATTTCTTCTACGATAACGGCTGGTGCCAAGCAACCAGAAGACACATCCTGCACTGGTTTCCTATGCACACTGGTATCCTGTGTTACGTCACTTTGGAACTATGAAGAAAGAACATCAAAAATACATACATCATAAAGTTAGACACACGCTATGATATTGCACAGTACTCTTTGCTTTTTATTGGGGCCGAGGCAGGGCACGTAGTTTCATGATAACAGTGTGTCACGAGATTTATTTCATAAAAATCGCCGCGACAAGGTTAAATGTCATCACTCAAGGTATTACTATTCGTCATTTCACGAACGCTCCGGGTGGTTGAGGCGTCACGATGGAAGTGACGAGATGAAGCGCGGGGATGAGGAGTTTTCGGTAAGGAATGAGCATGCGCGAGGAGACGGCTTGAGAGAAGGTTCGAGAGAAGGAAGCAAAATGAATGTCTTCACGAACAAAGCATGCGAGCAAGGTATTACTCCAAAGAGGAGTTTACTAAATGTAATTTCCTCGAAGGATGGGTCGAGTTTGGCTTCACGTCATGCCAAATAGAGGAAGGAGTTTCAGTAACGGCAACAAGGAGGTTATTGACACGAACAACGAGGAATTAAGTACGACAGCGGAGGCAGGACAGCATTCTAACGAGGTGAGCGAGTTAATGGATTCCAGTGCAACCTCACGACCGTCAGACCTCAACTACGTGCGGCTAGAACTTTCACCTGTAAGTAACCTAGTTTCTATCACACTAAATATATTCGTGTTTAGAATTTTCATTCGCCAAGCGTTTAAAGAAATAAGCAGCGAGAGACATTATCCACAAGAACTGTTGTGCGGCCTGTGGCCATATGAGTTGGCAGCTTACTTGGTCTATAGTTTGGGATTCTCCGTCATACACAGTTCTCATTAACGGAACTTTGCACTCGACTTATTTCTAAGCTATCCATCCTTACTGCCACAAACGCATGGACATTTGTTTATACACGTCACCGACAATTTGTGACGACAACTTATTCTCATTGCTAATATTACTGAATTTGAACTTATGTAATTCCCTTCCAGCTGGAGTAGTCTTCTAAGAAGGAATTCTTTCCAGTGAAATCGTGCTTCTAAGTGTTCAATTAGTCTACTGGATTTCGAAGGAAAACTCGGGAATCGCACGCTTCATTCCTTCCTAACCAGCTCAACAAGGAAGCCAGCTTTCTTATGGTGTGTCAAAAAATCCGATCGGTCGAAGCCCGTCGCGAGCAGCCTGTCCATAAAGTAACGACCGGTCGCGATGAGCGTTTTCATAGCGCGACCAGAGTCCAACGCTGGAATCAAAATGGCGGATAAAAGTAGAAATTTCAAATATTCGATTGCACCTTAGGTAATAACTATATTTTGGAGAAAGGAGATAGTGAAATACATATTGGGCAGCCTCAAGAAACAAGGAATGAATACGAAAACGAAATGACGATTGAAGAAAATTTATGTATTTACACAATTTTTAATCGTACTAATTTATGATGAGGAAACTTTCTGTGACGCCATTTTGAGGCAGAATGCTAACGACCGCGCTGCGCTGTCCATGAACGAACAGGCGGAAGAAAAATTCCGCCGATCGATCGCACCACATAACCTATTGCCGACCGGTCGGACTCTTTAGACACGCCCTTAGTGTAATTCGCCATTGTCTATGTTACTGCAACGAGCTTTAATAAGTGACAATTTTAGTTAACCATAAGGACTTTAATTATTACCAATTGTGTCGCCATCATTATTTGATACCTTTTTATGCATTTCATTCCCTTGTATGGATATGATATACGAATAAAACTTTTAATTTATACCATTTTTATAGTCCACCATGTCTGTCTCATTTCTACTGCGCTCTTGCACATTTTACGCGTGACAGCGAGTTAAATATGCTAAACATTGGTACAAGTCATTTACGCTCTCGTTGCTTATACAGACGCATCACCAATTCATGAACTAACACCGAGCCAGAAGTGTAGTCACTACTGTCCTTCCAATAAGCTTCTGCCTTCCAGCGCCATAAGCACTTAATTAATCAAACCCCGCCGTATCTCGTAGAATAGGGCGACGCTGACATATGTGCGTTGGAAAGATCGTAAATGGCAACATATTAAATTAGAAACACAACATGGTCGGGCTGATGGAAGCATGTGCAGAATATTTATCTCTTGTTCATGAGAATAGATTTGACGAGCACCAACTTTATAGCTATGTTTTGATGCTCCTCGTCAATTGACATACGATTTAAAAGTTCGGGATTATTTTCCTCTTTGCCATTGGCCTCGACGAATGCTAGGCCTGTGTATCTGCGCTTGGCCTTACGCTCCGCATACATTCACGTCTGACCGCATTCCATTTAGTTTCGACGGTAGTTCGTGCTCGCCCTATGTGGAATACGCCACTGGCTTTTGGAAGACGAAGTCCTTCATTCTCGTCCCTTTCATTTATCTTTGAACTAGCCTTTGTTTCTTGGCTTTGTCTCTCTTTACCTTTCGTTTCTCTCCGCTCCGTCGCATCACATCTTTCCCGTTTGCTTGTTCGATATCTTCTTCCTCGTAGAAACGGCTAGGGCTGAGTAGATCCAAACGGATAACCCACGCTGGACCGTGATTTCTGTGACCAATGAAAGAACTTCTGACCATTAGTTATTTTCGTGTTAAACCTCCTATAAGCGGCCGGGGGGAAACCATCTGCTCCCTGTAACCAAATAGGATGGGGTACGTATCACTATTTTGTCACCGAAGGGGGACGTTCGTAGACAGAACGCCGATTGTAATGGAAAACACTGACCAATGAGGCCCGCAAGGCCGAGAGTTATGTGAGGCGCGAAGCGCCGTGAATAGTAAGAGTTAGGCTAAAAAAGGTACGGAAAAACGCAAAACCAATAGTACACGCCAATGGGTGATATAATGGATTCTCACAGCCCCTAGCCACCAGTCTCCTAGTATCCTGCAGCCATCTTGACCTTTTAACTTCCTCTTTCTCCCTCAACCCTTCCGCTTCCTGATGATGGGTTGAATAGTAATACTTTCCGGGACGAGGAGAGTTTTCGTCACGCGTTTGCTTATTTAGCTACAAATCGCGTGAAATTAACCATATTCCTGACATCGTCCGGAAAGTTCGGGTTCTCGTAACCGGATATAACCCTTAAACACAATGGGCCATTGGAGAGAAGTTAGGGATATTTGTGTATAAGATAAACACAATTATCAAGCGTAATTTACCACTGGAGAAGCGACACAAGAGCAATTTTCTTAAGTTTTTCTGTGCCATGTTCATGAGCGGCAGACCAACTGCCGTAAATTGTATGAATGATACCTGGCGGATGAAAAGTGGAAATACGTGGTCACATTAGATGAAGCATATGTTTATTTAAGCGACTGTAACAAGAGCACAGCCATTTTCTGCCGCCCAAGGAGTTCTAAGGACTTCAGAAAATGGTACCGCGAATGCAAGGAAACATTTTTAAAAGGTTTCATGATCGTGGTGGGATACAGAGTTGAGTCAAAGACCAAAGTTAACGCTATGTACTATCAATTATCGCCAATGGATTTTTGTCCCTTTGGCCTACTTAAACGGGGTCTCGGAGAGAGACGACCCCGAACAGTGGATTGTCTTTGAAAAGCGTGTCAACAGGAGTGATTAAGAATTGAACTTGGTGTTTTGCGTTCCAGCCTCCTGAAGTGAAAATTGAGATGCAGATCAGTGGCAGCGATGCATGGCTACCAGATTGAACACACTCGATAGTGTCGAAAGGGGTTTTTCATCTTTTCTGGCCCTCTGTAACTTGTTACCATAGATCTCTAACAATCCTCTATATTTTAGCAGGTGTCTTGTTATTGGCTGCAACAGACGGGCATCGATTCAACTGATATGCTGCACACATAATAGCTAGGTTCCATAAATACTTGGGTTATCCTGTTTCCAACATCATTGTTCTCGCTTTGCTATCAAGGTGTGGTTTATTAACCTGTGGAACTTCTTTCTGTTGAGGTGAGTACGACTGTGTATATTCTATTATTATTCCTTTCTGTCTGCAGAATTGCTTAAAATTACTAGATATAAATTCTCCTCCATTGTCACATCTTAAGCGTTTAACTTGCGCTTCTCTCTATTTAAACAGCTCTTTGATATACACTCACTCACAAAAGTTATGGCACACTTGCCTAATAACGTGTTGGGCTCCCTCTGGCCCGAATAACGGCGGCGACCCGTCGTGGAAGAGAGTATACCAGCCCCCGAACATATCCGCAGGCAGAGCAAGCCATGCCGCCTCTACTGCACTCCATAATGATGTTGCATTTACCAGTTGTGTTGGTGACGACTTGACAGATCGTTCGATGATGTCCCACAAATGTTCAATGGTAGTGCAATCTGGGGAACATGAAGGCCAAATCATTGTCGTGAAGTCGATAGCATGTTCCTCCAGCCACTGCCGTGTCACAAGGGCCGCGTGTGGAGGCGCATTATCTTGCTGGAAGATGCCGTCGCCCACGGGGTAAAAACAGTTCATGAACGGGTGCAGGTGGTCCCCATGCAGATCGATGTAAGGAGTAGCACGCAGAGTGGATGTCATATGCACCAATGGACCCATTGCATGCCATGAGAAAATAACCCAGACCAATATGAAGCCTCCACCTGACAAGTGGGGTCCATGGCTTCGTGTGGCCTGCGCCAGACACGGACACGACCATCGGCCCGATACAGCTGAAACAGTGACTCGTCGGACCAGGCAATCTTCGCCAGTCCTCACCTGTCGTAGCCTCCTGCTCTCAAAGCCTGCAGCTGCCGAGGTTAGCCGAATTGTCGTCAAGGACACAGTTGTGGATCGTCCTTGGTTGCACCGCATGGTGATTTGGCCCGCTGTATCCCTTTGGTCAGCAGTTGCAAGCCGGATGACATGGCCAAACCCTCTAGCATCAGTGAGGCGTTGGCGGCCATGGGTTGTAACCCCTCGTTAAGTGTACTCTCGATAGAGCCTTGCAACGGTTGTGCGGGGAAAATTGCAGGGTTTTGGCTACAACTGATATTGAGGCACCCATCTGTCTGGCACCAACAATCATCCCCCGTTCAAATGCGGATAGCTCTCGGCGTGCTGCCATTTCTGCAGCTAATTATGCTTACAATGATTGTGTGATATCAAGGAGTCCTGTGAACCTGCATTCCGACAATGTAAGCTGCGGGATCTGTCTCATTACGGACAGGGAACCTGATTGGAGGGGTGTGCCATGACTTTTGATGAGTGGGTGTAGTTCTTTAAAGTTCTTTAAACTCTCTGACTTGTTTTTCAACGGCTAAACTAATGTAAAATGTGAAAAGTCATCAATATTATTTTGAAAATACTGAAACTCTTCTTTGGACTGTGCAGTTATTCATCCAGAAATGTCCGTGTGAATTACTTCACTTAAAGTTTGACTTATGGGTTTTAGTTGTCGTCTAGAGAGTAATCTAATTGCGTTTCCTCTCATAAATGGCTCGCCCACTTCAGATACAGGTAATCTCATGACTTTGAGACCTTTTTTGTTAAGATGTTCTTTACCTCAGTGCCATCTATGGTATTTCTGTCTTTGTTTTCATTTGCAGCGTACAGTTTTTCAAAAATTATTTTGCTTTTCAAGACAAACCATTTCTTTGTTCACATCTTATGCTTTTCCTTCCATTTATTATTTTTACTATATATTTATCAAATATTATTTTGTTATTCATGGTTGCCATTCTCTCCACTTACAATATTTGTGGAGAATTCCTGATATTATTAGTGCACTTCCTATTAGTGAATTCCTGATATTATTAGAATTCCTGATATATATTGCTTTACCTTTACTTGTAAAATTAATTGTACCTCCTTTAGGTCCTTTCAGTAAGCTTCCATCAGCTATTTTTACATTCTGTCACGGAATTCAAACGCCATCACGAATTCCGATGACATTTTCGTTCGGTTCCATACCCGCTACTTCTATGGTAGAGATCGGAGAGGGAACCGACGAAGGGCGCGTCACCAATATTGTCAGATGCAGGAGTCCAATGGCAAGCGAGAGAGAGATTTTCAAACCGATGACGCACGACACCGAGATCGAGGTCTTGGTTACGTGAGAACGAAGGAGATCGGTCGTAGGAAGCTCGAAAGAAGGAAAACGAAATAACGGCTGCTTACTGACAATCTCGCGAGCGAAGATGCCATGCGAGCAGGTGATAGAAAACGCCGCGGAGTTCTCGCCGAGATACGAACTACGTAAGCAGATGGTCGAGGGGAACAATGTACTTATGCTTCTCGCTAACGAACGTTTCCGTGTGCCGATGTGGCAGCGAAGACGACGAGGAAAATTCTCCTGGCATCGTCGGGCCGCTTCCTGTACTTCCACGATGGACTTTAAGTGTCAAGCTTAATTACCTGGTAAGCGCTAAATTTCATATAGGAACTTGTGTACGCTTAGCAAAATTAGCGTTCGCGGAGCTCCATATTACGAGCTTCGCTATTTGACTCGTGCCCATGGATTGTGGCCGTTCGGACTTAATTCATATTTGCAACACAATTTGGGTTTTATGCTTATCAAGGAACCCCGACTTTAAACATTAAAATTTGAACAGCGTCTTTCATCCCGTTACACACGTTTGATTTCCGTCCGACTTTTGTAGCGAATTGTGTCTGATGGCTTTGCTTTAATTTTACCTACTACTTACCTATGACTAAGCTATATCTTCTGCTGTTTTACAGTGTTATGAAGTGTTCTGCTTAATACGCTGTTTGAACAAGGTTCTAAGCCTCCCGACAAGTGACTAGTTATTGCTATGACGGTGATTACTTACGTTTTGTATGCGTGCTACTTTACCGACTACGACGTTTGCAAGTGACCGTGCAGGTTGTACGGTAGATTTTCATTCATTCCTCAATATTTGTGTGTTAGTGTCAACGGATGCTATACCAGTGTTTTCATCCCTTGTGCTACAATTTATTTAGTGGTTTGGTGATCTGTATTTATGTGTTTACCACGATCATCGGCGGATATGTACACAAGTTGTGTTCATATTATTGTTTGTGCCTACGACTGTGTTATAGCTCATACGATTTAATCCACGAATTACTATTGTTGCTCCATTCAGTACTAAGTCGTTATTGCTTTGTGTTTTCAGTGTTTTAATTGTATTGCCATTTAATTAAGTTCTTTAGTTTTAAGGAATTACATTCTCTAATTTTTGAATTATTATATCAATAAATATTTTGTTTTCTACTCACGCCTACTGTCATAGTGTGCGCCTACTCGGCTATTTATTTAGTAAATTTACACATGACACATGCCTTTCATTTTCTAAATTTTCTAAACTATTCATGTACTTTGTCATTTCTTCTTTCACTAAATTGTCTGTAGTTGTCGAGTCTATCAAAAATTCTATATCCATCATTCTCTAAAATATTGCATGCTTGTACATTTTCATTTGTGACTACTAGAGAGAAGTTTTGACTTTCTTTTGCAGCGTACGTCTGTTGTTCATAACTAGTAAATCTATTGCGCCAGCATCTTCTACTTCTACCTATGTTTCTTCTATAAAGCCCTCTTCCTCTACAAATTACATTTTCTTTACACTGATATTTCTTATGTCTTGGCTTATTACATTTATGTAACTATAACAGTATTAAATTCCACACTGTCACGGAAATCGGATCCTCATGTGATTTCCCGCGACACTGCCTACCTATTACCGCTCACGCATATTCACCCGTTCGAAGGCGGGGGAGGAGCGGGGCAGACAGTGTCGTCATACCATGCAACACGAATCAGCCAATCGTCTCATAGAGAAACTTCGTGACGGTCGATCGAAGTTTTCTTGGCGGGAGATTTCGCCAAGGAAGAGTGACCCCGACGACGGAACCGAATAGACGCAAAAGAGGCAGTCTGAGTCCAGAGGAAAAAGGACTCTACGTCGTCGCAGCCGAAAGACGGGAACGCACGGAGCCTCAGCCGGGCGAAGGCATCAATATACGGAGTCGTCAGTGCGTTACGCCGAGACGAGGCGTGTTCAGCGGGGAAGCCCCGCAGGCGGCGATTCTACCGACGAGCCATCCCGGTAAAAGCAGTACTTCAGCTAGTGCGAGTCCGTATGAAGCATTCCCGAGAGTTACGTTGGGCAGAGCGCTCTCCACTGCAACAACGTACAACGTAAGTACTTTGACGTTAATGGGTTGCGACCCCCGTATCTGGTCGAATGTTCTGAGTGACTTTTACGGCAGGGAGTTCGACGGGCACTCGACAATACAAGGCCGTTTTCCGGCGGGCTTGTGCGCCTATATGACGACGCAATACGGGTTTGCTTACCTGATGTAAATAAAAATAATAATATCTTGTGGAGCTTTACGCTTGTGCTGTAATGAAAAAAGAGTTAAAGTTATTGCCAAACGTTGTGACCATGAGTTGGATGGGAGCTTTAATTTTAGTTGTGCAATTCTGATTAGTTACGTAATCCACTCTTTTCTTTTAGTGCCTGTCCTCACGACGAGTTATTATTAACAACGAACTGTGTAAGTTATTGGTTAAGACTTTTCTCTTGAAAGATATTTTGTGAATACTCGGTATCTGTGTTTAGTTTCCGAGTAGACGTTGACTTTGTGTGGATTTGCATATCCAGTGCTCTTCGAACTTATTCCTTAAATATTCCCGTAAGACTGACTGAACTTTATGTTATGTTATTCGGCCGGTACTGTACCTTTTAACTAGTTAATAATGATGTGTGTTTCGTTTCGAATTCCGGCCGCAGTTTTGACCCTTGCTAAGTGTTACGTTTTGTATCAGGCATAACTCTCTGTACAGG
Source organism: Rhysida immarginata (assembly GCA_023313115.1). NCBI lineage: Eukaryota > Metazoa > Arthropoda > Chilopoda > Scolopendromorpha > Scolopendridae > Rhysida > Rhysida immarginata. Next base: position 175,308 of record JAHWFO010024188.1, read on the forward strand.
CCATGCCTGAAGCTATTTGTGAATTTGGTCAAGTGAAAAGTGCTTGCTCTTAATTGTCTAATTAGCCATACGTTTTAGTCTAAGTGTTATTAGAGGCAAAGTATGGATTTCTGTAATAATTGTTATAGAGAATAAGAAGTGTATTTATTTAATCGTTTCTTATTACTTTGGTAGTTAAGCAAGTGTTAGCTTTTAGTTTATTCATTGAAATATTTGGATTTTCTGTATTTTTGTAGACGGCCGGTCAACCCGGTTAGTTATTGTATAATTATACTACCTGCGGATGTTCATTGGTTTTCGATAGTAGTATACAAACTCAAGTGAAGATGGTATCTTAATGTATAAGTTTATTTTTGGATTTAGTTTAGTTACCAGTTTGAAACTTGCCTGTTTTTCTTATTCATAGATTGACCATTTAATTATTGCATTTTATTTCCGACAATCTTATATGTTTTTGGAGCTGTAGTTCTAGCTCTTTATCGTTATACTGTGACCGTTGTGCTTACTACAAGGTTTTTTGTTGATTTATCTTTTATTAAAGTATATTTTTTTGAACCTTACCCTGTTTACGTGAATACTTAATTTTCCACTGCGTTTACTATTATACTCTGCATTCACACGTTACACACACCTTCACTTACTTTGAATTCTGCATCTAATAGACATGATTTGACACTATCTAATGTTAGATCTTTCTCTAACCTCTGGTTTCCAAAGTTGTAATTATATTTGCATAACAGTCAGATAACTTAACAATAAATAATCAACCTTACTGTTTTCTTAGAGCTTTGAACTTGATGCTCCTATCATCAACAATCCCGGAGCTGTTTTTTTTAACCAAATGTGGCATGGGGGCCTTGTCTACTAGATGATTACAAACGGGTTTCCTCCCGATTTGATTTTCATCTGAAATCCTTTCTCACCGACAGGTCCTACCTAGCTAAAGTTGGTGAAAATCTATCCACGCCTGGTGTTGTAAAGGCCGGTCTCCCTCAAGGTGCTGTCCTCGGGCCCATGCTATTTAATTATTTGGTGCATAATTTCCCGAAACCCAAAACTTGTAATCTATATTTCTATGCTGACGATACTGCCATTATGATATGGGCATACAAGCCGGCTCACGTTAACACTCGTCTACAGAACGCCTTGAAGATGTTCGAAGACTGGTTTAACTGCTGGAAGCTGAACCTTAATGTCGGAAAGTGCAAGGCTATGTACTTCAACAGAAAGTTCAAGCGTCCCCGAGAGTCTCTTGTTCTATTCAATGAGAAACTGGACTGGGTAGACAAATATCTTGACGTTGTCATCGATTCAAGACTCTTGTGGAATCGTCACGTGACCTCCGCTCTGCACAAAGCGAAGAGGGCTAAGTACAGTCTCATAGCTCTCCTGGGCCGGAACAGCACCTCAGCATCGACAATAAGTTACTTCTGTACAAATCGATTATTCGGACCATACTCCTCTATGGCATGCCTGCGTGGGCGACTATCTGTAGAAGCAGATGGAGCGAGCTACAGTCATTCCAGAATGTAACTCTGAGGACCATTGCCCAGCTTGGTAGAAGGACTGTGAAGAGCCAATCCATCCGCATCGATGGCCCACATCGGAAAGTTTATACAGTACCTCCTTTTGATTATGGTACAGAAGATGAAGATTCACGACAGTGACCTAGTGACTGGAATACTGAAGAAATCAATGGATATGAAGTGGCATATGAAGTATCGAAAACCGAGGCACATTCTTGACATCAACTTTGAAGACATCAGCAACGTTTCTTTCCCGGACTACTGGAATATGTGATAATCTTCTTTCTCGTTGTTCTTTTTTTTTCGTTGCTCTCGACGAAACACACATTTGTATTTTATTTCTGACAATCGTCAATCTTATTTTATTTTTTGTATAATATGGAAGACCGCTTGGGTTGGTTAGGCTTCTTGACTACCTCAGTGTATTTCATTTGGAATTTATTCTGGTTCGATGAGCTTCGTGAAAGCACTACTTTCGTTCCACCCGAAGAAATGTACACTTCACTGTTCGATTGTCGATTATCTCTTATGCAGACTTGAAAAAGGCAGGTAATAAAGCCGAAACTAGTCGTCGCTTTTATAATACAGTATTGTAAAGCCTCTATTTTTTTCGTTAAGAAGTAAAATACTATGTCCATTCCACTACAAGATCAGTCGGTATAGTCAATGTGCCGCGCTTGCCATGTAGCGTCTTAGCCTTGGGTATCGTTTTATTTGGTGACCTTTATTAATGACGGGTTTTTGTCATTTGCTTGTAGCTAATAACTGCGATATTTTGCTCTTCCAAATCTCTAGATTCTCCTGAGCAGTGGCTCTACCAGTGGCGCTCGTAACTAAAATTTCTGGGGGTACTGCGTCAGAAAATTGTAATTTTTTCACGAACTAGAGAATGGCTAATGACATTATTCTTAAGCATTATGTAATATACATGTATAAGAATAGTATTAAAGAAAAAAAACGGACACATTATATTGAATTTTATCGATATCGGAAGTGAAACTGGGGGTGCTGCAATGCCGCAGTGTCTATGGACGAGCCGCCACTCAGCTCTACCTCTAGAGTTTGCCGCGATCAGAATCAGTGGTAACAGCATCCACCACTCCCATTGTAAACAATCGCTGCATTATATTATACAAGCTCTATTTTCTAATTTACTGAAAATTCGAAATGTAACTTCCAATTCCGCCATTAATTTAGCTTTGAACATTTAATTCCAGTTATGTTGCTATGGCAATTTGATGTAATTGTAATGTACAGGATATGCAATTTACAGGATCTATATGCTATTTAGGTACGTAAAGGAACGAAATTCAGAATCTTGGTTTCTCTAGGCAAGATCTAAATTATTATGAAGTTTACGCTCATTTGTTCCAGCGGGGTCGGAGTGGCGATCTACACTACTAATGCTTCCCTTCTATTTGGAGTTCAACATCTTCGATAGTCTCTCATGTCTTTAATTTAAACCCTCTAAATTACGTAGTTGATGATATCTTTTATAAAACTTTTGATACCAAAGATCTTGAAAATATTAATAAAGATTAGGCATAAAGTGGTATGGTATTCAAAACAAGGCATGATTTTAAACAAAACTAAATTTAATACGGTATCATACTGGAGACTGTCACAGATATTAATACTACGGGGGTTGTTCAAGAATATTTGCCTCCTGGTCCGTAACTTTATTTGTTAACCGATTTTCAAAATTATTTTTGTAGCTGAAACTTACATTTGTCCTCTATGTAATGCACTATTTGACATAGTCCTCACCTCCTTCCACGCATTGGGCCTACGCGTGACTAGTCGGGTGAACCCGTCGGATAGGAATTCCGGGGTTGATGTCGACACCAGCATTGAATGGCAACTTTGGACCCTCTTCAGCAGCACGGTAACGCCCGCCCGCACACGATCGCCATACACACAAGAGGCGTTGCAGCGCTTACAGTTCAAAGTTGAAAAACTGCAGTTCAAAAATACTTTGTACCTTGCGACTTTCACCATTTCTTCCCAAAGAAGAAAGAGCATCTTAAGGGACATGAGTTAAGTTCTGACGACGAGGTGATCATTTACATCTGTACACTGTATTTTTATATATAAAGACAAGAATAGATCAAGTGGGGGGGGGGGTCATCTGTTCTTGATAGAGATTATTAGATTTTAATTTCAAGCGCGGTCTAAAATACAATGGTCCGAAATCTCTATTGTTAATCCACCAATCACGAGGATGACGAAAGCAGACATCAACGATTAATGAAGAGTCGGATATATCTGAAACACCGCAACGCAGATACGGGGCTTCGCTGAGAGAGAGAAGCCAAAGATTCAATCCGCCAAAACTGTAGGCAAATGGTAGAGAAGAGACCAAAAACCCCCCTTCCCATTTGGATTTTGACATGTACAGGCAAAACTACGAAGTAAAAGACATTGAAAGAAAATATGGAACACTTACCGAGCTAAGGGCCGGTTCTACCAACCTCAGATAAATCCTCAGATAGCTATCGAAGGTTTAAACTTAAGCCCAGTATACCGCATTAGCTGCATTCTACCAACATTTTTATTCCTCGGAAGACTTTATCGAGGGTATAGATCACAAGCATTGTAAAGCCACTGTGATTGGTCAGTTTAGTATTTAGTGCTTTCCTCTGTCGTGAAAAAACAAAAGCATTCATTCCAGTCAGTGCATAGCCTACAATTAGAGCACTAGATGTAGAGAGTAACGACTGCCTTGACGCCATTGTGTGGCAAAAAAGCAATCTTCCTAATGCTGCGCTATAGGAAATCCATGATATAACGACTGGAGTTATACGTAGTTTGTATAAACCAGAAATAAATACAAAAAGCATCTCAATGCCAGATAAATTTATTAACTTAATTCATAAGTTATAAAATTGAAAATAGAGTTATGTCTTATTGTGATATTTTAACGATTTCCATAAGAGAAAAATTAGCAACTAAAAATTAAAACTAAGGAGATGGAATGTATTGTTTTGTAGACTGATATGCCTAGCGTTATAATAGAATAAACTTAGATATTATCGCTATTAACGCTAGACATATCAATCTAAAAAAACAATACATTCCATCTATTTAGTTGCTAATTTTTCCCTTATGGAAATAATTAAAATATCACAATTATTTCAATTATCCTTTTTTTTAAAAAAAGAATTAAAAAAATATGAATTCACGTGTCCCTGAATCCTGAATTTTTTTTTTAAGATATATAAAAAAAAGAAATAAGAAATATCATGAATCCTTTTTTTAAAATATGAATTCACGTGTCCCAGTGCTGCACCGAGTCGTTGTCCGTAATGTAGATATAACGTATGACATGGAAGATTTTTGCGCAGACCGTAGAAACGCTAACTACTTCCCCAATAAGGCAGTTAGACTTAAAAAAGCAAATGGTGAAGTTGAGATGCCAATGGTTCTAGTACTCCTACAAAACACTGGCACAATAAATCTTTCCTAAATTTAAAGCGCATTGGTCCACTTGCTGTAACAGTTGAATTGTTTAGGGGCAACAAGAACCCTTACAATGTTACAATTGCTTACGTTTTGGGCACGTGTCCCAGGGCTGCACCGAGTCGCCGCGTTGCAACAAGTGCGCGGGCGACCACCAGTCAAGGGACTGCACCAATATAAAAGGTAAAGATCCTACTAAATGTATTCGATGTGAAGGCCAGCACACATCGAGTTATACTAAGTGTCCCAAATACCCACAAGTTAAAAGGAATAGAACTTCCAAAGTGGCTGAAGGAAGAACTTTTGCATTCGTTGCTTCTGCTTCTATTGGTAAGGGTATCGCTGACCACGACGAATTGGTTAAAATTCAAAGGTATTTGGGAAACCTAATGAATATGTTAAAGGATAGTGGCAATGTGTTACCGCAGACCACTCAAACTGAGACAAGACAATAATCGCACTATATGGATGCCCCTCGCAATTGTCATGAGTTCTACGATTTCCTCACAAGCTGGAACATTGGTGTTGCCTTCTTGTGCGAAACCCATCTCAAACAGAGTAAGGCTTTCAATGTACCAAGGTACTATGTTTACCGGAAAGATAGGCCTCCTAAAAAAGCTTCAGATCCAGGCTTCGGAGGGGTAGCTATTGTTGTAAAAAGAGGTATTAATCACACAAAGACTGTCACACTTAACCATGTCAATGTGGAAGCAGTTTCCATTGCCATCAAAAATGCTGATGTTGGAGACGTCAGGTTTACTTCCCCATACAACCCACCCAGGCACAAGTTAGACCCTCGCGACTTAGATGAACTACTGTCTGGGCCCACCCCAGTCGTTATGGCGTGTGATTTGAATGCGAATCACCCACACAGGAAATCCAGAAGCACTAATCAAAGTGGCTTGATAATTTATAGGTACATGGTAGATCAGATCGACACTTCCGTTATTGGCCCTCTTAAAGATACATACTACTGTGATCACTCACCCGCTAGTGACGTGCTCGACATTGCTGTTCTCAAAGGGAATTATCGAGCACGTCACCTCTCTCACTCACCTACCAGTTGCACTAAATTTAGAGGGGATAAATATCGACCTGAGAATACATCTTCGTTATAAGCAGGACTGGAAATTTTTTAGAGAACTTGTGAACGACAGTAACATTCCCTATCAGAATCCCGTCACCAGCAGTGACATTGACGAAAATATCAAAAAGGTCACTCACTCCATCAAGATGGCTACAAATGCTAGTGCTACTCCGATGGATTACATGCGGCCAGACCATCTTGAACTTACTCCCTCCATCAGGCAACTCATCCACGACAAAAACCACTTCAGAAGACTTTGGCAGCGTACCAGGTTTCTCCACTTCAAGGCAAAGTACAACAGGCTATCCCGCAAGACAGGTGATCAGATTAAGGATTAGGGGAATCAAAGATGGAACGACAAAGTTAAAAGTCTGTCCGTCCAGGATAACTCTCTCTGGAGTATGGTCAGGGACCTTAAAAGCAAACGGACTATTGTTCTCCCTCCTCTGCTTACAGAGGGTGGCGATTTCGTTAGCAATGACCAGGACAAAGCACAAATTATCGCCGATTCACTGATGAGCCAATTCTCTACGCCCAAAGACGATGATCTGGTCAATATCACTCGTGAGATCAACGACGTGTGTGATATGTATGGCCACACACAGCGCGCTCTTGGCTCTCCTGATGTCATTGGCACCTCTGAGATATTGGACATCATAAAGCGTCTGAAAAGCAAAAAGGCAGCCGGCATCGACACCATTACCAACAGTGCTCTGAAGAATTTCCCTCCTAGTGTTATCTGCATCATCACTAAGCTCATGAATGACTGCTGGCTTAGAGGCCATTTCCCTAGTGCCTGGAAGGACTCAGTCATCATCACCATTCCTAAACCTGGACTGTATCCTGCTCTTCCCACAAGTTATAGGCCCATTAGCTTGTTGCCCATGCTTTCCAAGTTCTTTGAGCGCACTATACTCAAGAGGTTCAACGAGTACTGCGAGGTAAACAACCTCATTCGTAGTGAGCAATTTTTTTTACATAATTTTTTCGTGATTTGTTGGACTGTTGAACACAGCAGTGATGACGTCATATCACTGCCTCTGCACTTCTCTTCTTATTGTTACGGATACAGTATCCAATCCGGTTCCAAAATTTGGCTCTGGCCTCCCATTGGTGCTTTATTTGTATGTCTTATATATATATATATATATATATAAGCTGTTAACCGACACAGAGTTGATGACATCACCAGATGTATTAACAGTGCCATAGAAGTCAATAAGTATCCATCAGAGAAAAAACCTTCTCATCGAATCCAACTCTCTCCTGGAATCCAACGCTTAATTGCTGAAAGAAACAGGACCCGTAGACTTTGGCAACGCTATCGTGAACCTTGGCTCAAAACCAAGTACAACAGGTTAGTGCGAAGAGTTCAAGAGGAGATAAAAGAGCTTCGCGACGCTAGATGGAATGAAAAACTCAAAAGCTTGTCGGCTCGCGACAATTCCATTTGGAGTATGGTTAGAGCTTTACAGAAGAAAAAGAATGTTATGCTTCCTCCACTCCGTACACCACAAGGTAACTATGTGCAAACTGATCAGGACAAGGCCCAAGTCATTGCAGATTCACTGGAACTGCAGTTTGTTACTCCTACCAACGATAAGCCCGAGAGCCAAATCATGTCTCGGCGTGTGGAAGAAGGTATTTACAACTTTGATGAAGTCCCGAAGCATTTTACGAAGTACAACATCGAGGCTGGTGAGATCGCCAACATCATAAATTAACTGAAAAAGAAGAAGGCTCCAGGAAATGACAAGGTGAGTAATAACGCCCTTATGAATTTCCCAAAGAACTTTATTGAATTTCTCACCAATATCATTAGCGACTGCTGGAAATTTTCTTACTTCCCTGTGGCTTGGAAGAAATCTATTGTGTTGAGTATCCCAAAGCAGGGACAAAATCCTGCAATTCCTGCGAGCTACCGACCTATTAGCTTGCTACCCTCGATGTCCAAGGTGTTGGAGAGAACGATCCTTGTCAGATTCCAAGATCACTGTCTAGCAAATGACCTTTTACGGGAATAGCAGTTTGGCTTTCGTGCTGCCCACTCTTGTCCGATGCAGATATGGAGGCTCGTTGAAGACCTGAGCACCCCCTGAACTTATCCAGGTACTGTGGGGTGGTTTTTCTCGATGTCAGTAAAGCTTTTGACCAAGTGTGGCATGAGGGCCTTGTCTAAAAAATGATCAGAGACGGGTTCCCTGCCGATTTGATCTTGATGGTGAAATCCTTTCTTGACGGCAGATCCTATCAAGCCAAGGTTGGAGAAAACCTTCCCACACCCCGTGTTGTAAAGGCCGGTGTCCCTCAGTGTTCTGTCCTCGGGCCTATGCTATTTAATTACTTTGTACATGATTTCCCAAAACCCGATAATTGTAATCTGTATTTTTATGCGGATGAAACTGCCATTATGACATGGGCACACCAGCCGGCTCACGTTATCACTCGGCTGCAGTGCGCCTTGAAGCAGTTCGAAGACTGGTTTAACTGCTGGAAGTTGAACCTTAACGTCGGAAAGTGCAAGGCTTTGTACCTCAATAGGAAGCTCAAGCATCCCCCAGATTCTCTTGTTCTGTTTAATAAGAAACTGGACTGGGTGGAAATCTACAAGTACCTGGGAGTTATCATTGCTCAAGACTCTCATGGAACCAGCATGTGTCCTATGCTCTGAAAAAAGCGAAGAGGGCTAAGTACAGTATCATAGCTCTTATGGGTCGCAACAGCGCCCTCAGCATTGACAACAAGCTACTTCTGTACAAATCGATTATCCGGACCATACTCCTCTATGGCATGCCTGCGTGGGCGACTATCTGTAAAACCAGATGGAGTGAACTACAGTCATTCCAGAATGTTACCCTGAGGACCATTGCCCAGCTGGACAGAAGGACGGTGAAAAACCAATCCATCCACCGCGATTTAAACATGGCCCATATCGGTAAGTTTATACAGGATCTCCTTTTGATTATGATACAGAAGATGAAGACTCACGACAATAAGCTTGTGAAAGGGATACTGGAGAACTCAATGAATATGAACTGGCATACGAAGTTTCGTAAACCGAGGCACGTTCTTGACATCAATTTTGAAGATATTAGCAACGTCTCTTTCCCAGACTACTGGAAGATGTGATAATCTTATTTCTCCTTGTATTTTTTATTTCGTTTGTTTTTTGTTTCTGACAATCGTCAATCTTGCTTTCTTTTTTGTATAATATGGAAGACCGCTTGGGTTGGTTAGGCTTCTTGACTACCTCAGTGTATTTCCTTTGGAGTTTATTCTGGTTAGATGAGCTTTGTGAAAGCGCAGCTTTCGTCCCATCCTAACGAATGTACACTTCACTATTCGATTCTTCGATTGTCGTTGTCCGACGCAGAGTTCATGGCCGATGCCTCTACCAATTGGGCTATCGCAGACACCACAAGCACCCCCCTGAACCTCTCCAGGTACTGTGGTATGGTATTTCTCGATGTCAGTAAAGCTTTTGACCAGGTGTGGCATGAGGGCCTTGTCTACAAAATGATCAGAGACGAGTTCCCTGCCGATTTGAATTTGTTGGTGAAGTCCTTTCTTGACGGCAGATCCTATCAAGCCAAAGTTGAAGAAAAGCTTTCCACGCCCCGTGTAGTAAAGGCCGGGGTCCCTCAGGGTTCTGTCCTCGGGCCTGTGCTATTTAATTACTTTGTACATGATTTCCCGAAACCCGATAATTGTAATCTGTATTTTTATGCGGATGATACTGCCATTATGACATGGGCACACAAGCCGGCTCAGGTTATCACTCGGCTGCAGTGCGCCTTGAAGCAGTTCGAAGACTGGTTTAATTGCTGGAAGTTGAACCTTAACGTCGGAAGGTGCAAGGCTTGTACCTCAATAGGAATCTCAAGCGTCCCCCAGATTCTCTTGTTCTGTTCAATAAGAAACTGGACTGCGTGGACAAATGCAAGTATCCGGGACTCAGGACTCTCATGGAACCGGCATATGTCCTATGCTCTGAACAAAGCGAAGAGAGCCAAGAACAGTATCATAGCTCTCATGGGTCGCAACAGCGCCCTCAGCATTGACAACAAGCTACTTCTGTACAAATCGATTATCCGGACCATACTCCTCTATGGCATGCCTGCGTGGGCGACTATCTGCAAAACCAGATGGAGTGAACTACAGTCATTCCAGAATGTTACCCTGAGGACCATTGCTCAACTGGACAGAAGGACGGTGAAAAACCAATCCATCCACATGGTTTTAAACATAGCCCATATGGAACTTACTTCCTCCATCAGGCAACTCATCCACGAAAAAAAACACTTCAGAAGGCTTTGGCAGCGTACCAGGTTTCTCCACTTCAAGGCGAAGTCCAACAGGCTATCCCACAAGGTAGATGATCAGATTAAGGATTTAAGGAATCAAAGATGGAACGACAAAGTTAAAAGTCTGTCCGTCCAGGAAAACTCTCTCTGGAGTATGGTCAGGACCCTTAAAACCAACAGGACTATTGTTCTCCCTCCTCTGCTTACAGAGGGTGGCGATTTCTTTAGCAATGACCAGGACAAAGCACAAATTATCGCCGATTCACTGATGAGCCAATTCTCTACGCCCAAAGACGATGATCTGGTCAATATCACTCGTGAGGTCAAGGACGTGTGTGATAGGTATGGCCACATACACCGCGCTCTTTGCTCTCCTGATATCATTGGCACCTCTGAGATAATGGACACCATAAAGCGTCTGAAAAGCAAAAAGGCAGCTGGCATCGACACCATTACCAACAGTGCTCTGAAGAACTTGCCTCCCAGTGCTCATGAATGAATGCTGGCTTAGAGGCCATTTCTCTAGTGCCTGAAAGGACTCAGTAATCATCACCATTCCTAAAACCTGGACTGGATCCTGCTCTTCCCACAAGTTATAGGCCCATCAGCTTGTTGCCCTTGCTTTCCAAGTTCTTTGAGCGCACTATACTCAAGAGGTTCAACGAGTACTGCGAGGTAAACAACCTTATTCCTAGTGAGCAATTTGGTTTCCGTCCAGGCCACTCTTGTCAGCTTCAGTTATGGAAGCTCGTTGCTGATTTAAACGCTTCTATCAAGCTCTCATGTTTGGTGGTCTCGTTTCCTCGATGTTCAAAAGGCCTTTGACCAAGTCTGGCATGATGGGCTCATATACAAAATGATTACCTACGGGTTCCCTGACGATCTAATTGCTCTGGTTCGCTCCTTCCTGTCAAAGCGGACTTTTCGTGTTAAGGTTGGGGACTGCTTGTCTGAACCCTACGATGCAAATGCTGGTGTACCTCAAGGCTCTGTCTTGGGGCCAGCCGTATTCAACTTCTTTATCCATGACTTACCCAAGTTTGCAAAGTGTAATCTTTACATGTTTGCTGACGGCGGGTCTATCATGACCTGGGCAAGAAACCCAGCACGTGTCATCACTCGACTCCAAACAGCATTATATCAGTGCGAGAGCGGGTTCACTAAGTGGCGATTAAAGCTGAATGTCAAAAAGTGCAAGGTCATGTTTATCACTCGCAAATGGAAAAACACTCCAAAGCACCCCTTCTTATTTGGCAAGCAACTTGAGTGGGTAAAAACCCTCTATAAATATCTTGGTGTCATGATGGACTCCAGACTAAACTGGAACAACCAAGTTCAATACGCGCTGAACAAAGCAAAGAAAGCGAGTTTCAGTCTGATTGCACTTCTGGGGCAAAACAGCGCTCTTGTTGTGGATAACAAACTGTTGATATACAAGGTTGTGATTCGTATTATTTTACTCCATGGAATGCCTGCTTGGTTTTCTATTTGCAAATCTAGGTGGAAGGAACTCCAGACCTTCCAAAATGTTGCTCTCCGATCCATTGCCCAACTTGACAGAAGAGTTGCCAACAACCACTCTATCTATGACGATTTGGGGATGACCCACATAGGCACCTTTGTCCAGACACATATGAAGTACATGCTACCCAAGATGGAGAATCATGAAAGTACTCTGGTTTCTGGTATTCTGGACCATCCACTCGTTATTAAGGGTCCCCTCAGGTTTCAAAGACCCCGCCATATCCTGGATGTCTGCTATGATGACGTTAACAAGGCCATCTTCCCCAACTACTGGATCTTTTAGATTCTGCTAATTTTTGGAGACTCTATTCGTCAATCTACAATCTGACTCTCGTCCCTTCTTGGGACTTATTCTTTGGAGGACTAAAATGGTTCATCAGGCTTATCTCCCAGTTCAGTGTACCTCCTCTGGTTTACTGTTTGGGCGAGCGTGCAAAGTGAGCTTGGCTCCTGGACCACTCGCGTCTTTCTTTTCACAACACTGTTCGATTGTCAGAGTTCTTAAGAATTTGCATCCAAGTGTTATCTGCTTCATCACCAAGGTCATAAATGGCTGCTGACTTAGAGGCCATTTCCCTAGTGCCTGGAAGGACTCAGTCATCATCACCATTCCTAAACCTGGACTGGATCCTGCTCTTCCCACAAGTTATAGGCCCATTAGCTTGTTGCCCATGCTTTCGAAGGTCTTTGATCGCACTATACTCAAGAGTTTCAACGAGTACTGCCAGGCAAACAACCTCATTCGTAGTGAGCAATTTGGCTTCCGTCCAGGCCACTCTTGTCAGCTTCAGTTATGGAGGCTCGTTGCTGATTTTAACGGTCCTCTCAACCTCTCTCTGTTTGGTGGTCTCGTTTTCCTCGATGTCCAAAAGGCCTTTGACCAAGTCTGCCACGATGGGCTCATTTACAAAATGATTACCTACGGTTTCCTGACGATCCAATTGCTCTGGTTTGCTCCTTCCTGTCAAAGAGGACTTTTCGTGTTAAGGTTGGGGACTCCTTGTCTGAACCCTGAGATATTAATGCTCTGTCTTGGGGCCAGCCTTATTAAAATTCTTTATCCCATGACTTTCCCAAGTTTACAAAGTGTAATCTTTACTTGTTTGCTGACGACGGGTCCATCATGACCTGGGTACGAAACCCAGCACATGTTCATCAGGCTTCTCTCCCACTTCACGCGTGGTTTGCACGTTTTTAGAGCTATACCGAATTTTAAGTTATTTATAATGCCAGGTAAATGTTCATTCAATAATTTATGGTTAAAAAACACCGATTATATGGCATGGATCCAAAGAGAGATATCAGTATCAATCGTGCATATTGCAAATTATGCGGTAAAAGTTTTGATATTGGGAACATGGGCGAAGCTGGTTTGAAAAGTCAGATGATAAGCCAAAAGCATAAGAATAGTATGGTACAATCATCAACTACACCTTCAACTATTAAAGGATTTTTCCGGTCTCCAGGTAAGACTCAATTTTTTATTTTATCTTATTTTTTTGTAAAGTATAAGTTAACGGAAATAATTAAATTACTACTTCTTCACTTTCGATTTTAGAAGTTTTAAATTAAAGATTGCTTAACAATGTTTTTGCTTAACAATGTTTTGGCTGAAATAGAGGGCAACGCGAAATTGTTTCGTAAAGGAATTGCCCTTAAGTTTTTTAAAGATTATCAATTAGATTGGATTCTGGAATCTAACTTTGCGAATGTCCGAGGGCTGAATCTATGTACTTAATCTTAAGTAAAGTAATGCGTTTTGATCTGCATAAATTTTGATTAAGGGATTGCTTTTTTAAAAAAAGCTTTGGATGTAAGTGAGCAAAAATGCCTTGCTTAAGAGAAAACTACAAATTTTAATTTTCTTTATAACTAATTCTTTATAAATTGTTTTTTTAGTTATAAGATCCACAACGCCAAGAAATGATTCTCCTTCTCAAGAATTGCAAATTCCAGAAGTAAAATTAAATAGCATTCAAAGTTTCACTTCAAATTCTGAAGTATTATCAGCTGAAGTGTTGTGGACACTAAAACTTATGGAATCTCACAATTCTTACAAATCAAATGAAAACATTAATGTAGTTTTTCAAAGAATATTTCCTGATAGTGAAATAGCTAAAACATTTGCATGTGGAGATAAGAAGTGTGCATATCTAAGTGTGTTTGGTTTTGCACCATGTTTTCAAGAACTACTGATGTCTAATTTAGCTTCGCAAACATTTGTCTTACTATTTGATGAATCATTGAATCTGAAAAAGCAGTGAAAACAAATGGATTTTTATATTAGATTCTGGAATAATGACATAGTTCAAACAAGATATTTGACTTCAGAATTCTTTCTAGAGCTAAAGATATGATTGAAAAATTCCACCATTACATTTGCGATTTGTAACAAGAAAATTTATTACAATTATCAATGGATGGATCTAATGTAAATTGGAAATTTTACAGAATAATCTCACGTGAAATTCAGAAGAATTTCAAAAAATTTCTGCTGAATATAGGTACTTGTGGACTGCATACAGTTCATGGGGCATTCAAAACTGGGGTTGAAAAATCTGGTTCTGGAGTGGAAAAATTGTTTAGCAGTCTTTATTACTTGGTTAATGATACTCCTGCTTGACGAGAAGATTTCTTAAAAGTTACAGGTTGCTCATTATTCCCATTAAAATTTTCTAAAACTCGATGGTTGGAAAATATTCCTGCTTCCTCACGAGCATATGAAATATGGCGCCACATTTGTAAGTTTGTTAAAGCTGTTGAGCTGAAGAAGATTTCAAATCCAAATAATAGTTCATTTCAAGTTGTAGCAGCTAGGGTTCATGACCCTCTTACACCTGATTTTTCAATTTAAAAATCATTACCTATGCTTGGAGAAGCATCTCCAGTTAATTATAATTATTATTTACCTCTTACACCTCTTAAAATATTATGCTTTGAGCATGTTTCTAAAGAAATCACTCCCTTTTTAACGAAATATCAATGTAACAGGCCAATGCTTCCATTTATTTCTGGTGATCTGTGTGGAATTATTAAATCTCTCCTTAAAAAATATATGAAAGAAGCAATAGTGACAGATTTAAATCCTAATAACATCTTGCAATTTAATTTGAACGAAGAATTGCATTTCAAAGATGTTAGCACACTTGATCTGGAGTTTAAAACTAACAGAGCTCTAAGGAATTTAAAAATGGAGAAAAAAACTGAAGATTTCCATGTTTTACCTTTTAAGAAAGAATGCAGGAGTTTTTTGAATAACATGGTTATTAAGTTACTAGATAAAACTCCAATAACCTATCCACTCGCACGTTATTTGACTTGCTTGAATCCAGTGGAAATGAAAAGAAACAAGAAATTGTGTGTTGCTAACATGAAGAAGATTTTACAAATTATGATTGAATCAAACAGAACTGAAGAGGATGAGGCAGATGAAATCTTATAACAATTTGGAGATTATTTACAGAATCCAGAATCTTTTTTTAAGTTTTCTGAAAAATTTACAGAAAGTTCTTATTTGGATACTTTATTTTTTAATGATGTGGAAAATAATAAAATATATGATAAAGTGTGGCATCTAATTAAAAAGTTGCTGTTACTTTCTTATGGTCAGGCAACAATGGAAAGAGGATTTTCAATCAACAAGTACACTGTAGTGGAGAATATGACGGAAAAAACTTTAGTAGCACAAAGAGTGATAAGTGATCATATTGATTCTGTTGGAGGACTCAACAACGTTAAAATCGACAAGAAATTACTGAATGCTGCTGCGAGTGCAAGACAAAAGTATATGGCATTTTTAGAAGAGAATAAGAAACTCAAAGAAAAAGAAAACAAAGCAGGTACAAAGAGAAAGTGTGAAGAGGAGATTCATGAAATGAATCAAAAAAATAAAAACGAATGAAAATTGGTATTGACAAATTACATGCAGAAGCAGATAAACTTGCTACAAAAGCAGAGGAAAATGGTGCTTTGTCACTCCTGTCGCAGTCAAATGCACTACGTAGCCATGCCAAAAAGAAACACATTGAAATTGTAAAAGATGATAACGACATCAATAAGAAAATTCTTGAACTAAAAAAACTGAAATGTGAAGTGTTTGATACTAACTGTATCTAATAAAAAAATTTTTGAACAGATTTAATGTTTCCTTAGTAATTATATATAAATTATATGAATACATTATCCTTAAAATTATAAAAAATTATGGTTTGGAAATTTTATTGAATTGCCTGGAAAAGATTTGGAAAAGTCATTGAATTTTATCTTTCATCAAGCGTACGAACCCTGAATACAGTTTTCTTCATCCTTTATTAAGTACCGAAAGGTGCTTTGTGCTATCAGTGTGGGGAAACGTGTCTGTCCGTCTGTCTCTCTGTCTGTCTGTCTCTCTGTCTGTCTGTCTGTCTGTCTGTCCGTCCGTCTGTCTGTCTGTCTGTCTGTCTGTCCCTCCGTCTGTCTGTCCGTCTGTCTGTAACTCAAACTCCTCCGAGGTTATGAAAGATTTTCAAAATCTGTTTTCGTCAGTCGATGAATATGGTTCATGGGACGAACCAGTTACAAATATTATCTAAATCGGTTCATTGGCACGTGCACAAATGGAACCTCTATTTTCCCGCCCAGCAATTTTCAATGGGAAGAAATATTGAGTAATATATCAAACAAATCGTAATGACGAGATAGATGCGGTTATTCATTACTATTTTCGTCAGTCGATCAATATGGTACATGCCATGAAAAAATTATAAATTTCATCTAAATCGGTTCATTAGCACGTCCACAAATGGCACCATCACGATCCCATCTAGCAATTTTCAATGGACAGATATATTAAGTAATATGTCAAACAAATCTTAATGACGAGATACAAGCGAATATAAATTACTATTTCGGCCAATAAATATGGTTCAGGAAATGAACCATTATGAAAATTGTTGCAATCGAAATATTGGCACGTGCACTAATGGTACCTTTATAACACCTTCCAAAATTTTCAATCATAAGATATGGCATGTAATATATCAAACAAATTGTGATGATGTATCATAAATGAATATCACGTAAAAGTAATGATAGTCCAAATTGGTTTCAAGGAACCTGGTTTAGTGGAACCATTCTGGTTTAGTGGAACCATTATGGTTCATTGGAACTTTCAATGCTAAAATATGGCATGTAATATATCAAACGCCTTGGAATAAGGTGTCATGAATGAATATAATGTAAAATTAATGATAGTCCAAATTGGTTTCAAGGAACCTGGTTTTGTGGTATCGTGATGGTTCATTGGCACTTTCAATGCTTAAATATGGCATGTAATATATCAAACAAATTGGGATGATGTATAATTAATGAATATAACGTAAAATTAATCAGAGTCCAAACTGGTTTCACAGAACCTGGTTTGGTGGAACCATGATGGTTCATTGGAACTTTCAATGCTAAAATATGGCATGTAATATATCAAACGACTTTGAATGAGGTGTCATGAATGAATATAACGAAAAATAAATGATAGTCCAAATTGGTTTCAAGGAACCTGGTTTTCTGGTACCGTGATGGTTCATTGTAACTTTCAATACCAAAATATGGCATGTAATATATCAAACGATTTGGAATGATGTGCCATTAATGATTATAATGTAAAATTCATGATAATCCAAATTGGTTTCAAGGAACCTGGTTTAGTGGAACCATTATGGTTCATTGGAACTTTCAATGCTAAAATATGGCATGTAATATATCAGACGACTTGGAATGAGGTGTCATGAATGAATATAACGTAAAATTAATGATAGTCCAAGTTGGTTTCACAGAACCTGGTTTAGTGAAACCCTGATGGTTCATTGGAACTTTCAATGTATAAATATGGCATGTAATATATCAAACAAATTATGATGATGTATAATGAATGAATATAACCTAAACTTAATGATAGTCCAAATTGGTTTCACAGAACCTGGTTTAGTGTAACCATGATGGTTCATTGAACTTTCAATGCTAAAATACGGCATGTAATATATCAAACGACTTGGAATGAGGTGTCATGAATTAATATAACGTAAAATTAATGATAGTCGAAATTGGTTCCAAGGAACCTGGTTTAGTGGAACCATTATGGCTCACTGGAACTTTCAATGCTAAGATATGGCATGTAATATATCAAACGTCTTGGAATGATGTGTCATGAAAGAATATAACGTAAAATTAATGATAGTCGAAATTGGTTCCAAGGAACCTGGTTTAGTGGAACCATTATGGCTCATTGGAACTTTCAATGCTAAGATATGGCATGTAATATATCAAACGACTTGGAAAGAAGTGTCATGAATGAATATAACGTAACATTAATGATAGTCGAAATTGGTTTCAAGGAACCTGGTTTGGTGGAACCATTATGGTTCATTGGAACTTTCAAGGCTAAAATATGGCATGTAAGATTTCAAACGTCTTGAAATGATGTGTCATGAATTAATATAAAGTAAAATTAATGATAGTCGAAATTGGTTTCAAGCCACCTGTTTTAGTGGAACCATTATGGTTCATTGGAACTTTCAATGCTAAAATATAGCATGTAATATATCAAACAACTTGGAATGAGGTGTCATGAATGAATATAACGTAAAATTAATGATAGTCCAAATTGGTTTCAAGGAATCTGGTTTTGTGGTACCGTGATGGTTCATTGGAACTTTCAATGCTTAAATATGGCATGTAATATATCAAACAAATTGGGATGATGTATAATGAATGAATATAACGTAAAAATAATGATAGTCCAAATTGGTTTCACAGAACCTGGTTTAGAGGAACCATGATGGTTCATTGGAACTTTCAATGCTAAAATATGGCATGTAGTATATCAAACGACTTGGAATGAGGTGTCATGAATAAATATAACGTAAAATTAATGATAGTCCAAATTGGTTTCAAGGAACCTGGTTTTGTAGTACCGTGATGGTTCAATGGAACTTTCAATGCTAAAATATGGCATGTAAGATTTCAAACGTCTTAAAATGATGTGTCATGAATTAATATAAAGTAAAATTAATGATAGTCGAAATTGGTTTCAAGCAACCTGTTTTAGTGGAACCATTATGGTTCATGGGAACTTTCAACGCTAAATTATGGCATGTAATATATCAAACGACTTGGAATGATGTGCATGAATGATTATAACGTAAAATTCATCATAATCCAAATTGGTTTCCAGGCACCTGGTTTTGTTGTATCGTGATGGTTCCTTGGAACTTTCAATGCTAAAATATGGCATGTAATATAATAAACGACTTGGAATGAGGTGTCATGAATGAATATAACGTAAAATTAATGATAGTCCCAATTCGTTTCAAGGAACCTGGTTTTGTGGTACCGTGATGGTTCATTGGACCTTTGAATACCAAAATATGGCATGTAATATATCAAACGATTTGAAATGATGTGCCATGAATGATTATAACGTAAAATTCATGATAATCCAAATTGGTTTCAAGGAACCTAGTTTAGTGGAACCATTATGGTTCATTGGAACTTTCAATGCTAACATATGGCATGTAATATATCAAACCACTTGGATTGAGGTGTCATGAATGAATATAACGTAAAATTAAGGATAGTCCAAATTAGTTTCACAGAACCTGGTTTAGTGGAACCATGATGGTTCATTGGAACTTTCAATGCTAAAATTCGGCATGTAATATATCAAACGACTTGGAATGAAGTGTCATGAATGAACATAACGTAAAATTAATGATAGTCCAAATTGGTTTCAAGGAACCTGGTTTTGTGGTACCGTGATGGTTCATTGGAACTTTCAATGCTAAAATATAGCATGTAATATATCAAACGACTTGGAATGAGGTGTCATTAATGAATATAACGTAAAAGTAGCGATAGTCGAAATTGGTTTCACAGAACCTGGTTTTGTGGTACCGTGATGGTTCATTGGAACTTGCAATGCTAAAATATGGCATGTTATATATCAAACGACTTGGAATGAGGTGTCATGAATGAATATAACGTAAAATTAATGATAGTTGAAATTATTTCAAAAATACATGGTTTAATGGTATCATAATGGTCCATTAGAAATTTCCAATGTTAACATAGGGCCATTTAAAAATATAGTTCCCGAATGGTTTAGTTTAACCTTTCGGTACTTGGTTATGTCATTTCTTAATGGTTTATTAAGTACCGAAAGCTGCTTTATGCTATCAGTGTGGGGAAACGTGTCTGTCCGTCCGTCTGTCTGTCTGTCTGTCCGTCTGTCTGTCTGTAACTCAAACTCCTCCGACGTTATGAAAGATTTTCAAAATCTGTTTTCGTCAGTCGATGAATATGGTTCATGGGACGAACCAGTTACAAATATTATCTAAATCGGTTCATTGGCACGTGCACAAATGGTACCTCTATTTTCCTGCCTAGCAATTTTCAATGTGAAGAAATATTGAGTAATATATAAACAAATCGTAATGACGAGATAGATGCGGTTATTCATTACTATTTTCGTCAGTTGATGAATATGGTACATGCCATGAAAAAATTATAAATTTCATCTAAATCGGTTCATTAGCACGTCCACAAATGGCACCATCACGATCCCATGTAGCAATTTTCAATGGACAGATATATTAAGTAATATGTCAAACAAATCTTAATGACGAGATACAAGCGAATATAAATTACTATTTCGGCGAATAAATATGGTCCAGGAAATGAACCATTTTGAAAATTGTTGCAATCGAAACATTGGCACGTGCACTAATGGTACCTTTATGACACCTTCAAAAATTTTCAATATTAAGATATGGCATGTAATATATCAAAAAAATTATGATGATGTACTATAAATGAATATCACGTAAAAGTAATGATAGTCGAAATTGGTTTCAAGCCACCTGTTTTAGTGGGACCATTATGGTTCATTGGAACTTTCAATGCTAAAATATAGCATGTAATATATCAAACGACTTGGAATGAGGTGTCATGAATGAATATAACGTAAAATTAATAATAGTCCAAATTGGTTTCAAGGAACCTGGTTTTGTGGTACCGTGATGGTTCATTGGAACTTTCAATGCTTAAATATGGCATGTAATATATCAAACAAATTGGGATGATGTATAATGAATGAATATAACGTAAAATTAATGATAGTCCAAATTGGTTTCACAGAACCTGGTTTAGTGGAACCATGATGGTTCAGTGGAACTTTCAATGCTAAAATATGGCATGTAAGATTTCAAACGTCTTGAAATGATGTGTCATGAATTAATATAAAGTAAAATATTAATGATAGTCGAAATTGGTTTCAAGCAACCTGTTTTAGTGGAACCATTATGGTTCATTGGAACTTTCAATGCTAAAATATGGCATGTAATATATCAAACGACTTGGAATGATGTGCATGAATGATTATAATGTAAAATTCATCATAATCCAAATTGGTTTCAAGGCACCTGGTTTTGTTGTATAGTGATGGTTCCTTGGAACTTTCAATGCTAAAATATGGCATGTAATATATCAAACGACTTGGAATGATGTGTCATGAATGAATATAACGTAAAATTAATGATAGTCCCAATTCGTTTCAAGGCACCTGGTTTTGTTGTATCGTGATGGTTCATTGGACCTTTGAATACCAAAATATGGCATGTAATATATCAAACGATTTGAAAAGATGTGCCACGAATGAATATAACGTAAAATTAATGATAGTCCAAATTGGTTTCAAGGATCCTGGTTTTGTGGTACCGTGATGGTTCATTAGAACTTTCAATTCTAAAATATAGCATGTAATATATCAAACGACTTGGAATGAGGTGTCATTAATGAATATAACGTAAAAGTAGCGATAGTCGAAATTGGTTTCACAGAACCTGGTTTTGTGGTACCGTGATGGTTCATTGGAACTTGCAATGCTAAAATATGGCATGTTATATATCAAACGACTTGGAATGAGGTGTCATGAAGGAATATAACGTAAAACTAATGATAGTCCAAATTGGTTTCCATGAACCTGGTTTAGTGGAACTATTATGGTTCATTGGAACTTTCAATGCTAAAATATGTCATGTAATATATTAAACGACTTGGAATGATGAGTCATAAATAAATATAACGTAAAATTAACGATAATCGAAATTGGTTTCAAGGAAACTGGTTAGTGGAACCATCCTGTTTTAGTGGAACTATTATGGTTCATTGAAACTGCAATGCTTAAATATGGCATGTAATATATCAAACAACATGGAATGATGTGTCATGAATGAATATAACGTAAAATTAATGATAGTTGAAATTATTTCAAAAATACATGGAGTAATGGTATCATAATGGTCCATTAGAAATTTCCAATGTTAACATAGGGCCGTTTAAAAATATCGTTCCCCGAATGGTTTAGTTTAACCTTTCGGTACTTGGTTATGTCATTCCTTAATGGTTTATTAAGTACCGAAAGGTGCTTTATGCTATCAGTGTGGGGAAACGTGTCTGTCCGTCCGTCTGTCTGTCTGTCTGTCTGTCTGTCTGTCTGTCTGTCCGTCTGTCTGTCTGTAACTCAAACTCCTCCGAGGTTATGAAAGATTTTCAAAATCTGTTTTCGTCAGTCGATGAATATGGTTCATGGGACGAACCAGTTACAAATATTATCTAAATCGGTTCATTGGCACGTGCACAAATGGTACCTCTACTTTCCTGCCCAGCAATTTTCAATGTGAAGAAATATTGAGTAATATATCAAACAAATCGTAATGACGAGATAGATGCGGTTATTCATTACTATTTTCGTCAGTTGATGAATATGGTACATGCCATGAAAAAATTATAAATTTCATCTAAATCGGTTCATTAGCAAGTCCATAAATGGCACCATCACGATCCCATTCAGAAATTTTCAATGGACAGATATATTAAGTAATATGTCAAACAAATCTTAATGACGAGATACAAGCGAATATAAATTACTATTTCTGCGAATAAATATGGTTCAGGAAATGAACCATTTTGAAAATTGTTGCAATCGAAACATTCGCACGTGCACTAATGGTACCTTTATGACACCTTCAAAAATTTTCAATAATAAGATATGGCATGTAATATATCAAACAAATTGTGATGATGTACCATAAATGAATATCACGTAAAAGTAATGATAGTTCAAATTGGTTTCAAAGTACCTGGTTTAGTGGAACCATTCTGCTTTAGTGGAACCATGATGGTTCATTGGAACTTTCATTGCTAAAATATAGCAAGTAATATATCAAACGACTTGGAATGAGGTGTCATTAATGAATATAACGTAATATTAGCGATAGTCAAAATTGGTTTCCAGGATCCTGGTTTAGTGGAACCATTCTGGTTCATTGAAACTTTCAATACCAAAATATGGCATGTAATAAATCAAACGATTTGGAATGATGTGCCATTAATGATTATAACGTAAAATTCATGATAATCCAAATTGGTTTCAAGGAACCTGGTTTAGTGGAACCATTATGGTTCATTGGAACTTTCAATGCTAAAATATGGCATGCAATATATCAAACGTCTTGGAATGATGTGTCATGAATGAATGTAACGTAAAATTAATGATAGTCGAAATTGGTTCCAAGGAACCTGGTTTAGTGGAACCATTATGGCTAATTGGAACTTTCAATGCTAAGATATGGCATGTAATATATCAAACGACTTGGAAAGAAGTGTCATGAATGAATATAACGTAAAAGTAATGATAGTCCAAATTGGTTTCAAGGAACCTTGTTTAGTGGAACCATGATGGTTCATTGGAACTTTCAATGCTAAAATATGGCATGTAATATATCAAACGCTTGGAATGAAGTGTCATGAATGGATATAACGTAAAATAATGATAGTCCAAATTGGTTTCAAGGAACCTGGTTTTGTGGTACCGTGATGGTTCATTGGAACTTTCAATGCTAAAATATAGCATGTAATATATCAAACGACTTGGAATAAGGTGTCATTAATGAATATAACGTAATATTAGCGGTATCAGGTCAGTTCGTCGAGGGTCAATTCGTCGAGCGTCAGTTCGTCGGCGTCAATTCGTCGAGCGTCAATTCGTTGAGAGTGTCAGTTGGTCGCGCGGTTAGTTCGTCGAAAGTCAATTCGTCGAGCGTCATTTCGTTGAGAGTGTCAGTTGGTCGGGCGGTCAATTTGTCGGAGGTCAATTAGTCGAATGTCAATTCGTCGACCTGTCAGTTGGTCGGGCGGTCAATTCGTCGAAAAATAAATAAATGGTCGAAAAAACTTTCATAAAATTCATTAACGAAAATAATTTTTGTTACTAATTTATTTACTTGAAAGGTAAACAATAAATACCGTTACTGTTAAAACTCCGTATCTATATACAGCTTTTGTAAGCAATGTGATATAGTAGCCACAATAAATCTAATCTTGTTGACGACATATGCCCCAAACAATTTATACCGCTTCAGTATCTTTCATTTTCAGAATGAAATTAATAACTGTATAAAATTAATTATCGGCCAAATTGAGCACATACACGAAATTATCTTTTTAATTAGTAAAAATTAAATAATAACATAAATAATAAGCTTGCCGAAACATTTAATCTCCTGTGGTCGATTTCCTCAGTTTAACACAAAATTTCACGTCACCTGTTCGCATAACAACATAATAAATAAATGGTCGGAAAAAAACTTTTAACAAATGGCGTTACTGTTAAAATGTTTATTTAAATACAACTTTTGCATGTAATAATCAACAAACGATAATCTGGTAATAAAGGAAATAATACGAAAGGCAGAGGGGGGGGGGCAAACTAAG